>MU376973.1:0-335385 GCA_022495195.1 Xylaria digitata | reverse complement strand
ACAAATAAAAAATAAAAAATATAATAAAAAAAATAATATATTAAAATAAACTATATTATAAAGTTAAATAAAAAAGCTAGCTAAATAAATATAATGCATCCTTTAATTAACTTAGCTACCTAATTAAATGGGCCACTTTTTAAACCTATATAAAAATCGTTTATGCTTTATTACATAACTATTTAATAATTTTACAAGTTTTAGTTTTATAATAAAATAAATTATATTATTAAATTTATAATTACAAAAAAAATTTAATAATATATTTTTTTTATTTATAGCTATTTTATTTATTAAGTTATTAAATAATACGCTAAAATAAGCGCTAAAATAATTCTTGCTTAGCGCTATATTAGCGTATTGCTTAATAACTTGCTTAATAAATTAGCTATAAAATAAACAAAAATATTATTAAATTCTTTTTTTAGTTACAAATTTAACAATATAATTTATTTTATTATACAATTAGAATTAATAAAGTTATTATATTATTAAATTGTATACGTTTTTATATATAAAATAATCTTTTAAATCTTTTTTATTTTTTAAAACTGTTATAATATAAATATAATAAAAAGATTTGTATATTTAGATTTTTTATTTAATTACGAATCTAATAATTTTTTTTTTATATTTTTATAATTTTTATTAATAAAGTTATTTAAAAGTTTATATATTATATTATATAATAGTATAACGTATCCCCTAATTGACTTGGCCACCTTATTAAATAGGCTTGTTACGTTTAAGAAGTCTTTTAAAGTCAAGTACAATATAATATATATTCTGTATAATAGGTTTTATATAAGACTAAAGCTTATAAAAGCAAAAAATAGTGTGCAAAGCATACTTAAATAAATTATAATAATATAAGTAAACAAAATTAAAAAAAACATTTTCTAATTAATAGTTTAATTAGTAGTGCACCTAAATTATAATAATTATTTTTTTTTTTTATAATAAATTGTTTTAACTTAAATATAAAGTTAAATATTGTTATAAGTAGTACTAATATAATTAAAAATAAAATTATAACAAAATATAATATAAAATTATAAGCTAAAAATTAATTAAGATTAATAAAAAATAAGTATAAACAATAAAAAAATTAGTATAAACAATAAGAATTTTTAGCTAATAAAAAAATTCTGCGCATTTTAAGTAATTTTTAAATACTTAAGCCTACAATAACGCGTTGTTTTAAACGCGAATTATTTAGCAAGCTGATTTAAAAACAAAGTATATAGCCTGTTATATTTTTTTTTTTTTTTTTTTTTTTTTTCTTTTTTTTTTTTTAACTACTGCTAACATTTTTTATTAGTTTTAATTTTAATTGTTGCTAATTACGCTTTTATTTTAATTTTTTTTAAGCTTTATTTATTTATTTTTTTTATTTAAATTATTACTTTTATTATTTATTATTTTTTTATTATACTTTTTTATTGCTAGCATTATTAAATTTGTTAAGCGCGCTAACATAAGTTTAGCTGCTATAAAAAACTTTTTTATATAACTAGTTTTTTTATATATTATTAATATTAAAGTGCTGCAGCACATACGTTTTAGCTTTAAGCTGGCCTGCTTTTAAAAGTTTTATATATATACGAAAAAACAACTTTGTTTTTTTGCATTAGCTATAACAAAAGCTATAAAATTTGTTAAACTATAAATTGTTTTATATTATTTTTTTATACAAATTGCTACTTATAATTTAGATTTTTTTTATAATACAATTTAAAGCTGTTTAAATATTAAAGCTTTTTAAATAAAGCAAATATATGTTTTAAGCTTATTATATTAATAATAACAACTTTGTTTTGCTAGTTAAAACTAATACAAATGCTAATGTTTTTTAAACAAGTTTAAAAGCTTATTACAAAAAAATTGCAGCTGCTTAATTTTAGTTTTTCTAAAGTTTTTACTATTTTTTTACAGTTTATTAAGCTGCGTATAATATAATTAGCAAAATTAAAAATAGCAAAATAGCTATATTTTTTTTTATTTTATTTATTTTATTTTGCTAACTTAAATATAATTAAAAGCATTTTCTAGCTTATAAAGCATATGCAGCTAAATAACGCTGTTTAATACATTTGTTTATTTTTTTTATTGCTGCTAGCGCTATTAATAGTTATTATAATTTTTGTTTTATATTTAAAACTAATTCGCTTAAACTATAAAATAACGCATTTAATATTATTAAGCAACTATGTTATGTTTTTAGCTTTTAAATACTAGTTATACTGTTTAATATTTAGTAATAAAGCAATTTGCTAAAAAAATTAAAAATTTTATTAAAATTAACATTAATAATACATTTTAAAATGCTTGCAATAATAAGTTAAAACATAATAATATATTCGAATTTAATATTAAATAAAGTTAAGTTTAATTAGCATATAACTTATTAATAAAGCACAAATATTTTTAGAGTTTAAAATAGTAAGTTCGATTTTTATTACGCTAAAATTTTAAGTTTTTTTAACGTTTTTTAAAACTAGTATTTTAAAAATTTGTTAAAAATTAATTAACTTAGCTTTAAAGTTTTTTTGTGCTAAAAACGCCGGCCTAAATAACTTTAATTTTTATTATTTTTTTTTGTAACTTTATTGTTTTTCGAATTTTTTAATAAATATAAAAGCAGTAATATTAATAGCTAATACTTACTAATTATATTTATTTAGCTAGCTTTTTTATTTAACCTTATAATACAGTTTATTTTAATATATTATTTTTTTTATTATATTTTTTATTTTCTATTTATTTTTAGCATTTTTTAATATAAGCATTAATAAAATGTTTAAGGTTTTAATTGTTTAAAGTTTTAATAATTATATAAAAAATACGTTATAAATTCAACTATATTAATATAAAAGTGTTAAATAATACGCTTATAATCCAACTGTTTTTAAAATTCTAAAAAGTCTAATAAACTTAAAAACTAACTTGCAATTTTAAAATTTAAAGTTTTAAGTTAATAAAGCTACTAATTCTTTAATATAAAAACTTTTAAAAATATGTTTAACGTTATAATTTTTTATATATTTTTTAATTGCATTGCATTATTAATTTGTTAATTTGTTGCAAATAGTTTTTAATTTGTATAGCCAGTTTTATACTAATAATACTTTTTTTAAAATAAAATTGTTTTTAACAAAAGGTTTAAATTTTAAAATATATTTATATAATGCTTTAAAAAATAACTTTTTAATAATGCTATTAATAGCTATATTTATTACAAAAAAAGCTTGCAGCAATAGCTAGAACTAATTAGTTTGTTTATTATTAATAAAACATTAAAAATAGCTTTTTATAATTTAGTTTATTTTTTCGGTTTGGCCGTCGGTTTAAAAATAAAATGCAGTTAAAAATCTTTTTTTAATTTTAAAATAGTAACATAAATCTAACTAAAACTAACTAGTAAAAACAAAATCTTTATTAAAAACTATACTTATAAAAGCTTTAAAACAACATTTTATTTTTTTGTAAAATAAAACTGCTAGCTAAATAGCAATAATAATAATATTAACAAAAAATAAGTACATAAGTTTAATAAATTGGTTAACTATTATAAATATTACGTTAACAATAGTTTTATAATAAAATGTTTTAAATAACTTAATAATAAAGTTTATAAATAGTTTTTTTATAAAGCTAATAAATATTAAAAAAGTATTTAAAGCATTATATTTTTGGTAATATTTTGCTTTAAATCCAAAATAAATAGCATATTTAGTTATATAGTTATAAACATTTGCTTTTATAGTTTATTAATAAAACTTTTGTTATAATAGTTTTAATATATAATTTTAACTAAAATGTTTAGCTATAAAATTATTATAATATAGCTTAATAAGCTAAAAATAAACTAATTTTTTAAAAAAAATGTAAGCTTTGCTTTTATATTGCAATAAAAATTTTTTAATAAATTATTAAAGCTTTACAAACTGTTTATTTAAAAGTTGCTTATATAGCTAACAACATTTAAAATCTTTTTTTTAAATTTAAAAAATTAAGTTTTATAAACTTTGTTAAATTTTTAAGTTTTAAAAGTTTTTATTATTTGCAGCTATATGCGCGCAATAACATATAACTGCTTATATAAAAATAGTACGTTCTACAGCCGATTTAATAGCAAAGATCTTTTTTATAAAAGTTTTAAAAATATAGTTTTTTATTTTAGCATTAGCTATTTTAATCTTTTGTTTTAACAAAAAAAATAAATTAGCATTTTAAGCTCTGTAAGCTATATAATTAAGGCAGCGCAAAAGCGCATCGGCTTTATTTTGTTTGCTTTTTTTATATTTAATAATAAAATTAAAAAAAGCTAAATATATATATTATTAAGCTTGTTTGCTATTTAATTTAAATGTTTTTATAAAAGCTTGCAAATTAATATAATTAGTTAAAACTTTAATAAATAATTTACTTTTTTATAAATAATGCTGCTAATGCTTAAAGCATTTTATAATAATAAGCATTTTTTAATTAAAAACATTATATTTTGTTTTTATATTGTTAAACATACAAAAGTAAAATAAAACAAGTTGTTACTGTTTTTAATTGTTTTTTTGTAATAATGTTTTTATTAGCGCTATTTTAAAAAAATTGGTTTTTATTAATATTTGCTTTTTAAAGTCGAAATATATAAAAAAAATAGCTTTTCTAAATAAGTTTTTTAACTTATTAAAAGCTGCATATATTAAACTATTTAATAAAATTTAATCTTTTTTTGTTTTAGTTGCGCCTTATTTTAAATATTTAGTTAATAAAGCTATAACTTAAAAATATTTTTTAATAAAACAGCAATAAAAATTGCAAAACTTTAAAAATTTTTATAACTTATAACAAAAACAAAAAAGTAGCTAGTTCTAAATAATGTTAATACAGCTAAAATTTATTTCGATTTTTTTGCCAAATATAACATATTTTAAAAAGTTAAATTTTTTTTAATAAAACTAGCATTTAAAAAGTTTAGCATATAATTTTGCTTTTTATAGTTTTTAAATAACGTTTTATATATGTTTTATATAAAACTTTTTGTTTATTAAAAACATAAGTATATTATTTATATATACAAAACAGAAAATATTTAAAATATTATTAAGTGCTTTTTATATATAATTCTAAAAAGTAGCAAAAGTATTATACAAACTTATAAGCATAACAAGAAATTTATAATAATTATATTTAGTACAAAAAGCTGTTTTTTATTTATTTTTTTTTTTAATTTGTATATAATAATAAACGTTTTTAAAGTTAATTTTAGTAAAAATTTTAATATAAAACAGTTTATTTAACATTTTTAAAATAAAAAAAAAAGTAAAACAATTTTTTATTATAACTTTATTAAGTTTTTTATAGTTAATATATAAGCGTAAGCCTTTATGTTACAAACCAACAGGAAGACGGCCTGAAAGGAAGACCTAGCGCGGTTATGGACTAGATAAGGGGCTGGACTAGGAGACAAGCTACAGCTAATCATGGGCGCAAAGGTTACGTAATAGATAGTTAGAATAACCAGCTATCTAAAATAGTTAGAATAGCTAGCTATTTATTGCTATTTAAAATAGTTAGAATAGCTAGCTATTTATTGCTATTTAAAAAATATATAAAAAAAGAAAATATTATAAAAACATAAAGAATTTTTTTTATAATTAGCATTAGTTTTTCTTTATTTTATTGTTTAATTTAAGCTTATAGTTTAATTTTTAGAATATATTATAAAAAAGTTAACCTTTTAACAATTAGCAACTTTATTTTTGCACAATATTTTTTATAATATACTTTACTAAGCATTATTTTTTTTAGTTATACAAACTAAATAATGATTTATACTTATAAAAAAACCAACTTATAAAAAAAGTTTACTAGTATATAAAATAAAACCTGTTTGTTATATTTTAAACAGTTAACTTTTTTAAATGTTATATATTATTGTATAAAAGTACAAAGCAAAATAGCAAAACTTATAAATCTGACTTTAAAAGCAATAACTTTTGCTTTAAATTAGTTATAAACAAAAATCGACTAACTTAAATTAATAAATTAAGATTTTGATAAACAAGTTAATAATATATAATATATAAATTAACAACTTAAAAATCAATTTAATAATACATTTAAAATTAAATAATATAAACCTAACAAACTAAACAAGTTTAAAAGATTTTAAAAACACTTTAGGAAATTTTTAACTTAGGTTAAAGCTTATATAAAACATTACAAAAAAGATTTTTAAAATAAAAAAAAAAAAGTTTTTTGTACAGCAGAATTTTTAGTAAAAAGTGCGCTAAAATAGTTTAAACTACAAATAAAAAAGTATATAAAAACAAAAAAAAACAATTAAAGCGTTAAAACTAAAAATGTATTTAAAAATATAAACAGATTTGCTAAAGCTTTAACAAACATATATAAAAATCTAAAAAAAAAATAGCAAGTTAAACAGCAGCTGCTAAAAATCAAACAAATTAAACTGGCATATAAGTATGCAGCAAAGTTTTGCAAACTAGTATTATAAACTTTATAAAATAATAATAATATTTTAATAGCAATTTTTTGCAAAAAATTAAAAAATCTAGTTTAAAATAAACTTTATAAAAATAATTAATTAAAAAATTTTAAAAAATATGTAGCTAAAGCAATTAAAATTAATAATTAATTGTTTAAAAAACAATAATAATAAAAAAAACAAAAATTAAATTTTATAGCTAATATAAAACAAACTTAAAAAATATAGATAATAGCAACAAATATATATTTAGAACTAATAGAACTTAAAGTTATAACTATTATAAAACCTTTAAAAAAAAAACGAAATTAAATTAAATGTTTTAATTGCAAACAAAAAAAGCATTATATAAAAAAATATAAAAAGTTTAAACGTTTATAAAATAAAAAGTATTTTAAATTAACATAAGTATTTATAATAAAAATTTAAACAAAATAAATTATTAAGCAACAATAATAAATAAAATATGTTAAAAAATGTAAAACATGTTTAAAACTATATTAAAAATGCAAAATATACTTATATATAAAAAAATTAGTATATATATAAAACATAAAATGTTTTTGCTAAAAAAATAGCAATAACTGTTATATTTATATAAATAAATAAACTATAAAAAAAAAAAAAAAATGCAAAATTATAACTTTTATTTACAAAACTGCAAATATTAATAACAACTTTATAAATAATAATTAGCTAAAAAGTAAATAATGCTTAGCAAAAAAAGATTATAAATATAAGTAATATAATTATTAAAATAACTTAGAATGGCTTAAAAATATAATAGCAAAATTAATTTAAAAAAAAAATATATAATATTAAATTATTAAAAATAATCGAATAAAACAAAAACAAGATTTTAAAACTATTTATAAAGTATTATAAAAAAAACTAATAAGCATACAATAGCTAAAATTAGCAAAAATCTAAAAAATAAAAAAATTAAAATTGTTAATAAAAGCAGAAACTAATATTATTAACAACTTAAAAACAATTATATAACTTATAATAATAAGTTATTAATATAATAAAACAATAATGCTAAATAAAAATTAGCTGTTATTAAAATATAAAATGCATTATAAAATCTTTTAAATATATTATATAATATATTAATATTATATTTATATAATAAACAAAATATAAAACTAATAGTTTTTATAACAAATTAATAAGAACTTAATAAAGAAATTATATAAAATTAATAAAGTTGGACATTTGTTATTTAAATATTAAAATTTAAACAAATATGCTATTTTTAAAAAGAATTTAAAACAAACTTAAAAATGTATTAATTATAAAAGAAAATCGAAATTATATATTTATAACCAGTGTTAAATATATGCAATAAAAAAATTAAAAATTTATTAAAAAAAGTAAAAAGCTAAAGCCAAAGCTAGTATATAACAACTTATTTTTAAAAAAAAAAAAAAGTTATTTTTACAAACAGAAAAAAACTTAAAGCAGTAAGCAGCAATATTTTTTAATATAATATTTAAAATGTTAGCTTAAAATAATAAAAATAGTAAAAACAAAAGCAAAAACTAATAACAAAAAGCCTAAAAAACAAAAAATAATAACAAGCAGTTAGCATAAACTAACAACTGTTTTAATTAATTAAAAAGTTTTTGTATACAGCAAATATATATATAAAAATATAAGTGTTAATAAATATAAGTTATTAAAAAAAGCAAATAAAAGTTTTATTTAATATAAAAGCTTTATAAAATTTTATTTTTTTATAATTTGTTTAAAAAATAAAAATATTAACAAAGTTTAAAAACAATTTTTATTTATTTATAACAGTTAATAAAAGTTTAAGTATTTATAACAGTAGCATAATTAAATAAAAAACTGTAAAACTTTTTTTTAATATTTATAGTTATAAAGAAAGACTTATGCTTAATATTATTAATATGTATAGTTTTAATGCAATTTTAAAAATACTTTAGTTAAAAAAAAGTAATTTTAAAATAAATTAAAATATTGGCCAGCTTTAATAAAATATGCTAAAAAGAAATTTAGTTTTTAATAAGCTAAAAAAAGCGTTAAACAAATTTAAAAAAAGTATAGCGATGTATTTAGTAGTTAAAAAACTAAAAAACAAACAAAAAAATAACGTATTAAAAAAGTACGCGGAATTTGCTAACTTATTTAAGCAACTAAAAAAAACGGAATTATTAAAACATAACAAATAAAATTACTATATATTTTTAAAAAAAAAACAATATTTAAAACATTTTCTAATATATAAAATAAGTTAAAATTAGCTAAAAAAGTTAGATTAATATTTAAAAAAGAATTTAAAAAAAGGATTTATTTAACTGTTATAATTTTTAGCAGAATATTTAATTTTATAAATATTAAAGAAAGCAAAAAAAAACGAAAAACTAAAATAAAAATTAATAGTTAATTATTGCTATAAAAACTTTATAACGTAAAAATTTGCAGGATTAATACTACAAATTAATAATTTAAAAAATTGATTTTATAAAGCAAAATAGTTTATAGCGTTAGATTTGTTAAACGTTTATTATTAAATATAAATAGCTAAAAAAAACAAATAAAAAATAGCATTTAAAACATTTTATAAACTATATAAGTATTAAGTAATGTTATTTAGGCTTATTAATATATTAGCAAGTTTTTAAGAAATAATTATAAATATGTTATAAAACTATTTAAATTAAATTGTAATAGTTTATTTAAACAATATTTTAATTTATTTAAAAACTTTAAAAAAATATAAAAAATATGTTAAAAAAATATTTAAAGCATTATAAAATGCTAAATTAAAAGTTTATTTAAATAAAAGCAAGTTTTATATATAAAAAGTGGACTTTTTAAGATTTATTATAACTTTAAGCAAAATAAAAATTTAAAAATTTAAAATTAAAGCAGTAAAAAAATAGCTTATATTAAATAGCATCGAAAATATAAAATTGTTTATAAAATTTATTAACTATATGCAACTTTTAGTTGCGCAATTTAAGAAATATGTAGTATTACTTATAAACTTTATAAAAAAAAACGCAGTGTTTAAATAAAAAACAGAAAAATAAAAAGCGTTTAAATAAATTAAAAAAGCGATTTTTATAGAATTAGTAATATAATTATTAAACTTAAACAAAGAATTTGAAGTTGAAGTTAATGTATGCGATATAGCAATAAGCAAACAATTAAAATAACAAAATAAAAACAAAAAGCTATATTTGGTAGCATTTTTTTTAAAAAAATTCTTAAAACTAGCAATAAATTATTAAATATTAAATAAAAAGCTTATAGCTATAGTTTAAGCATTTAAAAAATAAAAACATTATTTAAATAGAACTTTAATATTAGTTAAGGTTTTTTTGGACTATAAAAACTTAATTTTGTTTATAACAACTAAAGTTTTAAACAAATAACAAGTTGGATAAGCAGAATTTTTATTGCAATTTAATTTTAAAATTATTTATATTAAAAGCAAAAAAAATTAAAAAGCAGATATTTTAAGCTGAAAAAATAAATATAAAACGGACAAACTAAAAAAAAGTTAAATATTATTTTAAAAAAGACCTAAAAAAACTCTTGTTTTAGCACTAGTATATATAAAGCAGTTACTTAATAATTAGTAAATAAAACAAATTAAAAAAGCAGTACTGTATTTAGTATTAAATGCAATATTAAGCTTAATTAATAAAAATAAATAGCTTAGATATAAAATAAAAATAGCAATATTTAATAATTTATAAAAGGAATTTGCTTAATATTTTTATAAAACACTATTATATAAATATTAAGAATTTTATAAAACTTATAAAAAATTTAAACGCAACTTTATAATGTAGAACTAGAATTAGATTTTTAAAACAGTATGCAAAAAGTGTAACTTTTGTAAAAAGGCAAAAGCAGTAAAACATAAATTTTACAAATTATTATAGCTTATTAAAATATTTAATAAAGTATAAAAGGTTATATTATTTGATTTTATTGTTAAGCTATTAAAATTAAAGAAATTAATAACAAAAGTTAAATATAATTTAATTTTAATTATTGTAAACAAATTTATAAAATATAAGCATTTTATACTATATAAAAAATTAAATATAGCGGAAAAACTTGTATATATAATAATATAATATGTTTTTAATAAATATAGCATTTTAAAAAAAGCTATTATAAATAAAAGCATTATTATAGCTTTTAAGTATTAGTAATTATTAATAAAGGCTTTAAAAATTAAGCATTAGCTATTTATAGCTTATTATTTATAAACAAATAAACAAACTAAAAAACTAAATTAAACGTTAAAATAATATTTATAATATTATTTTAATAAGCAATAAAATAACTAAATTAAATTATTATTTTTAGCAAAATTTATATATAATAGCTTAAGCAATAAAAATATAAAGATGTTATTATTTAAAGCAAACTATAAGTTTAACTTAAAAGATAATTAAATATAAATTTTAAAAGCGACGGCGCTAATAGCAAAAAAATAAGCAGATAAGCTTATTAAAATATAATAAAAATTTAAAAATAACTTAATATTTATTTAGCAACGTATAAAAATATATTATAATAAATTAAAGTTGTTAAAGCTAACTTTAAAAAAAAGAAATAAAGTATATTTTTTAAAAAAAAATATTAAAATTAAATAATTTAGCAACAAACTGGATTTTAAACAAATTAAACTATTTAAAATTAAAAAAGTTATTTTAAAAACTAATTATTAATTATTATTATTTTATAAAATAAAAATATATTTAATTTTTTATATCTTATTATTAAAAAAAGCATTAAATAACGTTATGCTAAAAACGTTTATTAAAATAAAAAAAAACCAAGCGGAATATAAAGTAAAAAAAATATTGAATTTATGTTAAAAAAAACGTATTATAAAGTATTTAGTTAAATAAATAAAATATTTATATGCAAAAAATATTTAAAAACTTAAAAAACATTTGTAGCATGCAATATAAGCGGTTGTAACGTTTTATTAACAGCACTTTAATTAATTAAAGCTAAAAAAGCAAGGTTTATTTTTTAAGCGAAAAAAAAGTTAAGCATGTTTTAGTTAGAAATAAATAAAGCAGTTACAAAAGCGGCAGTTTTATTAATTTAACAACTTTTTTTTTTATGTTTACGCTTTTTAAAAAACTTAAATTTTTTTAAATTTATAATATTATAAGCTACAGCTTTTATTATTTTATTATATTATATTTTTTTTTGTTTATAAAAGTAATGCATATAAATAAGCGCTAATTTAATAGCTTTTTTAAAAACTTTTAATTTTTTTTTTAGCAACTTGTATTATATAACAATTTTATTAAGCTGCTTAACAAACAAACTTTTAGCATTATATTAAAAGCAAACATTGCAAATATAAATAAAATAGCAATTTGATTTAAATTTGGTAAAAAGGTATTTAAATCTACGTTGTTAGCAATAAAAGCATAAAAAGAACATAATAATTAAAACGCAAAAAATAACAGCAAAAAAAAAAGAATTACGCTTTGCAAATTTTTTATTAAACAATAGTTCTTTATAACATTTTTTTATACAATTAGCTATAATAAAAAATAAAGCAAAAAAAAAGAAATTATATAGAAAGTATAAACATTTATTATTTATTATTAAAAACAATAATCTTAAAAAAAAGAAAATAGTGTTATAAACTAATAGAAAAACGGCCTAAAAAAAAGACTTAGCGCGGTTATAAACCAAATGAAAAGCTAAACCAAAAAACAAGCTATAGCCAATTATAGGCGTAAAAGTTACATAATAAATAGTTAGAATAGCTAGCTATTTAAAATAGTTAAAATAGCTAGCTATTTATTGCTATCCAAAATAGTTGGAATAGCTAGCTATTTATTGCTATTTAAAAAATATGTAAAAAAAGAAAATATTATAAAAACGTAAAAAATTCTTTTTATAATTAGTATTAATTTTTTCTTACTTTACTGTTTAATCTAAGCTTATAGTCTAGTTTTTAGAATATATTATAAAGAAGTTAACCTTTTAACGATTAGCAACTTTACTTTTGCACAGTATTCCTTGTGACACACTTTACCAAGCGTCACCCCCCCCAGTCATATGGACTAAACAACGATCCACACCTGTAAGAGAACCAACCTATAGGGAAGGCTTACTAGTACATAGAATAGGACCCGTTTGTTACACTTTATTTTTTTTAAGTACGAAAAAAATTAAGGCGTTAGCAAGGCTTTTAAATTTGTATATTTTTTTATTTTTTAACATTTTATTAAGCTAAATTTATAAAGCTGTTAGCTTATTTTATGCTAAAAAATATATAAAATAATAAAAAACTGTAACATTGTTTTATAAATCTATTGCAAAATTATTGCGCTTAAAATAAAAAAGTAAGCTAGCTTTATTATTACTAAAAAAATTAGCTAGGTTATAAAATTTAGCTAAAACTTTTTTAAGTTTTAACTAAGTTAAAAATAACTTTATTTTTTTAAGCTATACAAGTTTAAGCAGTTAAATAATTATTTAACAAAACTTTTAATTGTAACAAGCTTTTGCAAATTAAAAAGCTGTTATTAGTTTAAAATGTTTTAACTATAGTCCAAAATATTATTAATTAAAGCTTAAGTTTAATATAATATTTTGATTTTTTAAAGTTAACTAAAATAGTAAAACAAAACTGTTTTTAAGTTTGTTATTTTTGTTAATAGTAATATAAGCGCAGTAAAATTTTTAAATAACTTTGCAGCTGTTAATTAATTTACAAAAAACTTAATAAGCGCTATAAATAAAAAAAGTGTTATTAGCAACATATTATAAAAAATAAATACAAAAAAGAGCTTTTTTTAATTTATAATAAAAAGTAAAAATATAGTTAACGTAATTATATTTAGCATATAAATCTAAATTAGCATAAGTTTAAATAAAAGGTTTTTTAAAAAATGTAGTATAAATATTGCAAAAAGTATAAAAACGTTGCAAAATTAGAATGTAAAGCTATTAACTAGACTTAAATTTAATATTTTTAAAAACTAAGCTTACTTATTTTTTTTTTAGCTATTATTTATATAGCTTTTTAATAAAAACTTAAATTAAATATAATTAGCATTATTATCGTTTTTAAAATAATACTTATTTAAGTTATAAGTAGTTTAAATTTTCTAAATTTTTTGCTTTTTAGCTTTTTAAAGTTGCAAGCAGTTATAACTTATATGCTTTATTTAATTATAATTAAAGCATTTTATATTTTTTATAGCTAACTTATAGTTTTTACGCAAGTTATTACTATTGCAGGCGCGTTTTGCTAAAAAATAAAAGCTGTTGCTATTTAATAAAAATTCTTTTATAATACAGCGCTTATATTTATTGCTAATGCTATTTTAATTAGAACTTTTTTAATTATTGTTAATATAGTAGCTATTACGCTTTTTAATTATATTAACGTGTTTTTAGTTTTAGCGATAGTAATCCTTTTTATTTAAGTATTAGTATTATTAAAAGCTTTTGTTTAATTTAAAGTTAATTCAGAATTTAAACCGTTTAAAATTCTTTTAGTCCTAATTTTTTTTAATTAGTTTTATTATTTTTTAACGTTATATAGCTATATTTACTATATTAATTTTTTTAATAAGTAGTAAATTAAAATAACTAAGTATTTTATTTTAAAGCGTAATAAAAAGCTTTCGGTAATATAGTATAGCTTTTTTAGAATTAGTTTGCTTGCTTTTTTAGTTTTCGATTTAAGTAAAATAATAGTTAAAAGTTCTAAGGTTTTAATTAAGTAGCTGCTTAGCTGTTTTTAATTTGCTGCTAATATTAGCTTTTAAAAAAGCTAACTAGCAAATAAAGGTTTTAATTTATACAAAAAATGCATTTTAATTATGTTTGTATTAGTATTAATTTTTGCTGTTTAAGCTTTAAATAAAGCTATAGTATTAGTTTTTATAAGCTTGGTTTATTTTGCTATATATATATAAAATGCATTTAAAATAACGCCAAAACTTGCGTATTAAGCTAATAAACATAAAGCTTAGCTTCTAAATTTATTTAACTTATTTGTTATAAATAAAATTTATTTTAAATAAAAAATACTTAAACTTAAATAGCTTGCTTAAGTTTATATTGCTGTTAAACTTATTATTATGCTTGTTTTAATAATGTTGCAAATAAAATTTGCGTTTAGCTTAGTTTTAAAAATGCCTTTTTTAACTAAAAAATATAAATAATAATAAAGATAATAATATAAATAGCTTTAAATTAAAAAAGTTATTTTTAATATAATAGCTAAAATTAGATTGTTAATTAAAAAAGGTAGTATAATAAAAAGTTCGATAAAAAATGTTTAAATTGTTAAGATTTTTTAGATTTTCTGATTTTTTAATTTTTAAAACCTTTTTTTTTTTTTTTTTGTAGTTGTTTTATATGCTTTTTTAAAACGCAGTTTATATAAATCTAATATAAACTGCTTTTTTTATTTTAGTTGTTTTTTTAATTTGTTAAGCTTAACAGTTAATTAAGCATTTTGCTATTAAAATAATTAAATAAAAACTTTTTTTAGTTTTATTATGTTGGTATTAAAAAGATTTAAAAGCTTTTAGCTTTTATTGTTATTTAAAAATGTTTTGTTGCTATTTTGTAAATAACCCGTATATAAAAGTCTTATAAAAAAAATAAAGCAAGCTAGTTGTTTTAAAACTATAGTAGTTATATATTATAAATAACTTTTAAGTAAAAGCTTTAAAATTGTTACGTTTAGAAAGTTTTTTAAAGTTAAATATAATATAATATATATTTTGTATAATAGGTTTTATATAAAACTAAAGCTTGTAAAAGCAAAAAATAGTATGCAAAGCACACTTAAATAAATTATAGTAATATAGGTAAACAGAATTAAAAAAAACACTTTCTAATTGGTGGTTTAGTTGGTAGTGCACCTGAATTATGACAGGGCCACCCTCTTGCTACATACTACTACATAACATTATATATAAACCTTTAAATAACTTTACTAATAAAAATTATAAAAATATAAAGAAAACACTATTAGATTCGTAATTAAATAAAGAATCCAAATATACAAGTCTTTTCATTATATTTATATTATAACAGTTTTAAAAAATAAAAAAGATTTAAAAGATTATTTTATATATAAAAACGTATACAATTCGACAATATAATAACTTTACTAATCCTAATCGTATAATAAAATAATTTATACTGTTAGATTTGTAACTAAAAAAGGAATTCAATAATATTTTTGTTTATTTTATAGTTAATTTATTAAGCGAGTTATTAAGCAATACGCTAATATAACGCTAAGCAAGGATTATTTTAGCGCTTATTTTAGCGTATTGCTTAATAACTTAATAAATAAAATAGTTATAAATAAAAGGAATATATTATTGAATTCCCTTTGTAATTAGGAATCTAACAATATAATTTATTTTATTATAGGAGTAAAACTTGTAAAGTTATTAAATAGTTACATGATAAAGCATAGACGATTTTTGTATGGGTTCTAAGGGTGGCCCATTCAATTGGGTGGCCAAGTCAATTGGGGGATGCGTTATATAATTTAACAATATAATAACTTTATTAATTTTAATTGTATAATAAAATAAATTATATTGTTAGATTTATAACTAAAAAAAAAATTTAATAATATTTTTATTTATTTTATAGCTAATTTATTAAGCAAGTTATTAAGCAATACGCTAATATAGCGCTAAACAAAAATTATTTTAGCACTTATTTTAGCGTATTGTTTAATAACTTAATAAATAAAATAGCTATAAATAAAAAAAATATATTATTAAATTCTTTTTGTAATTACGAATTTAACAATATAATTTATTTTATTATAAAACTAAAACTTGTAAAGTTATTAAATAGTTATATAATAAAGTATAAACGATTTTTGTATAAGTTTTAAAGGTGGCCTATTTAATTGGATAGCCAAGTTAATTAAGGGATGCGTTATATAATTCATTTTTTATTATTTGTTGTACAGTAAGTTTTAATTTTTTTGTACAAATAATGCTTTTGTTTTTTTTTTGTTGCTTATAACGCTTTTGCTAAAGCGTTAACCGTTGTTTTCTAATTTAAAGGTTAGCAACTAGCGCTTGTTTGCTATAATGCATTTTAACATATTGTTTTAGCACTGCTAAGCTAACTTGTTATTATTGTACGTAGTTAAATTACTATAGCTTAAGTTTAATTAAATTAGCTAAGCTATATTAATACCTTTTTAATTTAATTTTAAAGTGTTTTTATAGCTGTTTTTTGCATTAGGTGCTGCTGCGCTTAAAACATGTTAGCCAACGGTTAGGCAAAGCTGTTTTTTATTTGTATACAATTGCTAAGCTATTTTAGTAGCTTTTGTAGTAATTGCAAATAATGCAACTATTTAGCGCGTTGTTTTATACAAAATAAGCTTAACAATAACAACAATAATAACAATAATAACAATATTTTTACTAGGTTTTTTTCTTTTTTTATTTATTAAAAAAGAGCTTTATATGCCGAGTTGTTAGTTTAGTTGTACAACTAACAGCTTGGCTGTTAATTTGATTATTATTTTTTAGGTATATATAGCTAATTTTTTTTGCTTTACTTTTTTGTTTTATTTTTTTGCTTTATTTTTTTGTTAATAAAGCTTAAGTAAGTAAAAGCTTTAAAACAATTATTAAGCACTTTTACGTAGTGTTTTAAATTAATAATTAGTTGTATAAAAATATTTTAATAAAGCTAAAACTTAATAAATAAATAGTTTAAATAATTTTTAATTAATATATTGTTTTATACAATAATATTTTAAGTGCTAAGTGTTAAGTTAAAAGTTTTGGTTATATGTACAAAGTATTAGTTTATTATACGAACTGGTGGGGCGAAAGCCGAATTTCTAAAAAAAAATAGTTTTGTCGGAAATGTGGTAATGGACCTTCCTACCCAATACCCCAGATCGCACGATGTAAACACTAAGATTCCATTCCGACTAACGAAATGAGTCTTAGCTTCACAAGTGAGACAAGGGCACTGTCGACCTGAATCATTCACAGACCCAATCAAGAGTCAACTAAAACCAATCCGCAAGCATATTGCGGACCCGCATTCTTGAGCCGAGGCTCGCGGTTATCAATTTCTAGCACGAGTTACTTTTCGCCTACGCTCTTTGTAGTAGGGGACAGATGTACCTGGAGATAATGCCCTGCAGACGTCGTGAGGGATGTCATTCATCAACAGGGAAGTTCAGCGAAGTGCTTATCACGAATAAATACGGTCTTGGTACCGAGGGACAGCCTTCATTTCCCTCTATTCCCTACTCAACTTCTTCTCTCCCTTTCGGTCAGATTATTTCCCTCAATAGGCCTCCTTATCTTGCTCGAGGGTGCTGAAGCGTACTCACAATGGCCAAGACATTCACGCGTGACGAGGTCGCCAAGCAGGGCAACTCGGAAGACGCGGTCTGGTTCATCGTCGACAGCAAGGTATACGATGTGAGCGAATTCGTAGACGCACATCCGGGCGGCGAGGCCGTGCTCCGACAAGTCGCCGGCCAGGACGCGACCGCCGCCTTCTACAACCTGCACCGCCACGAGGTGCTCGTCAAGTACGAAGACCTGCAGATCGGCACCATCAAGGGCGAGAAGCCCACCGTCGCGACGCCGCAACCCGGCGACCTCTCACTCGTCCCGTACGCCGAGCCTCTGTGGCTTACCCCGGCTTTCAAGTCGCCCTACTACAAAGAGAGCCACCGGAAATTGCAGAAAGCAATGCGCATATTCAACGACAAGTACATCACGCCCGAGGCCCAGGCCCGCGAGGCCGACGGCAAGTACATTAGTCAAGAGTTAGTAGACCGGATGTCGAAGGCCGGCATCCTGCACATGCGGCTAGGTCCCGGCAAGCACTTGCACGGCGTCAAGCTACTGGACGGTGTTGTGAGCGGCGAGGAGTTCGACTACTTCCACGACCTGATCATAGGCCAGGAAGGCGTGCGCGCGAACGCGCGCGGCTTCCAGGATGGCCAGCTGGCCGGCATGGTCATCGGCTTGCCGTGTGTCATGAACTACATGAAAGACGAGAAGCGAAAGAAGGTGCTGATGGACGAGATCTTCAGCGGCAAGAAGTACATGTCTCTCGCGATCACGGAGGCGTTCGCCGGTTCGGACGTCGCGGGCCTGCGCACAACGGCTAAGAAGACGCCCGACGGCAAGCACTACATCGTCAACGGCACCAAGAAGTGGATCACCAACGGCGTGTACTCGGACTATTTCATCACCGGTGTGCGGACGGAGAAAGGCCTCAGTGTCCTGCTAATCGAACGTGGTGAGGGCGTGGAGACCAAGCCCATCAAGACATCGTATTCCCCCAGTGCCGGCACAGCATACATCACATTCGACAACGTCAAGGTTCCGGTCGAGAATCTCCTTGGAGAAGAGAACAAGGGTATATATGTGATTCTCAGCAACTTCAACCACGAGCGGTGGACTATGGCTTGTGGCTCGGTGCGAATGTCTAGGACAGTAGTAGAGGAGTGCCTAAAATGGGCGCACCAACGCATAGTCTTCGGCAAGCGGCTAATAGATCAGCCGGTGATCCGACAAAAGTAAGTTTTCCCCTTGTGCCAAACTTCGATATCTCCCCTTCACGTGCAATAGTATTGGCACTACTAGACTTGAAAGCTAACAGCTCCATCTCAACAGACTCGCAAAGATGATCGCGCTCGTCGAGGCGAATCAATCGTGGCTTGAGACCATAACATATCAGATGTGCAATATGCCATACAGCGACCAAGCCAAACATTTGGGTGGCCCCATCGGCCTTCTCAAGATGAGCATCACGAGGGCGGCGCACGAGATTGCCGATGAGTCCGTTCAAATTTTTGGCGGCCGCGGCCTGACACAGTCAGGTATGGGAAGAGTAATCGAAATGTTCCACCGAACCTACAAGTTCGATGCCATTCTGGGTGGTGCCGAGGAGGTTCTCGGCGACCTCGGTGTTCGTCAAGCTATGGCAAAGATGCCTAAGAATGCCAAGCTGTAGACAGGAATCGTTAAGAAAGCAAGAAAATAACCTTGTTACTATTGAAAGTGTAAATGTGCGTGAGCCTAGATGGCATGCATCTATGAGGCGTTCTTGTGCATTTTTAGTAGCATTTAGGGCGTCGCTTTTATAGGAATTTAAACGAATTTAACACGTCACGAGCAGCATGATTTTATACTTGCATGAGTATAGACATAATGACATGAATTGCGATGTAATGATCCGCGTAATATTAGGCCAAGCTTTCTAAAAGTAAGCATATTATAGCGCACATGCAATAATCCATCATAGTAATTATATCAAGAATTCAACTGACCAAAGTTTTCAGCCTGTGTCATACAGTCCCGGGGCCTAGACAATATCAATATTTGACTGTGCTATATCAAGAAGCGGTACTCCCGTTGAACCTTTGCCTTGGGCGTATTGTCGCATGCACCGTACCCAACCATGTTCAGATTCACGGCTGGAACCCCTGGGTTAAAATCTGATGGGTCATGATCTGGCGATTGACCAGAGGTAGACGTCTGCGTCCTGGATAAGGTCTTTGCGCTGCGTTATGGCGAATTGGACTTCCAAGTCTTGGGGGACTCCGACGAGCTGTCGGATGAAGTGGTTGGTGATGAGAATGGTGGGGCTGATGATGTGTTTGGTGATGGGCAGTGTCTCTATTGGTAACGGTGGAATCAACACCATGCACGACATCATTGAAATATCGCATTGGATCACCCAAGACTGGTTGGCTCGATGATTCTCGCTGTCGTTTGCTGGTACCACATTCCTCGCAGACAATCCACACAACTTTTTCAGACGAACATCGTCCTCGGCGTATGGTGGTTCTAGCCACACTTTCGGACTTGGAAGTATCCATGCCCATAGAAGACTGTGATGATATGGATGGAGCCCTAATTGATCTTCTTCCTACAGACGATTGAACCATGCTTCCAACAGGAGACCATCGTTTACTGGGCCGGCGATCGATATCCTTGATAGACCCTTTATCGCTTTCAGTGGGTTGGAGAGATGAAGCGCTTAGTAGCAGTGATCTTCGCTTGTCTTGACTCGTAACATCGGCCTCGATGTCTGGACTTGGCTGCTTGACAACACCTTGTTTACCAATACGGATAAACGGGACCAGCAAAAGAGAAATAGAAGAAAACGCAGTAGTTGAAATGAATGTATGTGTATATGCAAGCTCCGGTTGAGACCAGTCTGCATTTCCGTCATAAGAAGACCAGATTGAAGTAGTGATTGCCAGGCCAAGTGGAACACCAAGTCGACTTGTTGTTTGAAGAAGTGAGGCGCCGATCGAATGGTGTTCTGGCGGTAGCGAAGATAGTATATGGAGCTAAGGGCCTTGTTAGCTATCTCTCCATTCAGTGGCAGAATCTGTTGAGTCTTACAGATCCAACATTCATGACCCAGTCCATACCAACAGTGCTTAGCATTAAGGAAGGGAATATCCAGAGTAAGTAGTGGCTATTGTGGCGAAGGAAAATGAGGAATATGTTGCTAAGAACAAGAGCTAAAGCCGCGAACGTCAATAAGGCGGTGCCCGGGATTGCGTGCATGAATAGGCCAACGAGAGGGCTCAGCAATAGTCCCACGAGTGCCTGCGGTAATAACCTGACTGCAACCTCGAAAGAATTCAGATTCTCAACTTGTTGCATGAACATTGAAACCCAGAAGAGCTGCGAGTAGAATGCCATTGACGCCCCTAGGGTGCAGACGACGACCTACGACGATTAGCCATGATGTGTATGAGATTAGAAGGAACCTACCAATGTTACACTCCAATTGTTCCATACTGAAGGGGGTATTATCGGGCGTTTGGAGACATTTTGCCAAAGAATGAAGCACCCAAGAAAGAGCAATCCTAATGTTAGAAGAAGAATGACAGTAGGTGTCTTCCACGGTTCAGGACCCTCAGGTCCAATAGTGAGAGACACGGTGAAGAGTAGAACACCCGTAATCAGTAGAGTTAGTCCAGCCCAATCAAATTGCATAATAGTAGTGATCCTCTTTGGGGCGCCGAGCGTGACGACCTGTGGTCCATCGCGGTTTGTCGTTATGCGGAGTTCTGATTTCTGTAATATGATTTCAGGTTCGGGCACATTAGGGACGAATACCCAAGTGAGGACGGAAATGACGGCAAATAGCCCGCCTAAAGCAATGAATGGTGCCTTCCAGCTAATCTTGAGAGCAAGTCCTCCGGATCCCAAGCCTCCGATGATGGTAGCGGTTGGTGTCCCCATGAAGAAGGACGAGAAAACCATATTCCTTCGCCGAGAGTTCTCTGGGTACACTAGGCTCAGAATTCCCAAGGCGATGGGGATATTTGCTGCACAAGCGACTCCTGTCAAACCAGAAAGAACATCAAGAACGACGCCTGTTTGCGACAACGAGGTGCCCGCAGTAAGTAGGGCGAAAGTAGCTAAGCTGATGACAAGGAGCGTCTTTCGAGGAAGTACTGCGCATGTATCGGCAATATGGCCGAAGGGTAAGAGGAAAGCCCCCGTAGTCAGTCTGCGGAGCGTATTGTCATTAAACCGATTTTGAGAGATTGATAAAGAGTTGTTTGCTACCTACCCAGCACTAGCCGTAGACCAGGCCAGCTCAGCTGGCGACATCCTTAGTGACTCAGCTATAGAAGATGTTACGACTACGATGGATCTTTGAAGAAAAACCGGAGTTGCTGCAGCGAGAGCGATCAAGGCAACAAATAAAATCTCATGGAGAAGATTTTTGAGGCATTCAGGCCGACTCCCCGGAGGAAGAGGCGATCGAGAGTTATGTGTGTCGTCGTTAAGACACACATCGTGCAGGTCATCAGATGATGGTTCTAGTGGCGGTCGGGCGTATACCCAGGAGTCTTTGTTGAGAGACATGCTTCGTAACTAAAAGGATGATAACACAACGATCAAATGAACAAATTGACTGAGTCTATAGACCAAGGACATGGGGGAAAGAACGCTTAGAACGAGAGAAGCAAGTTGTCTGATGGGATCGTTGACTGTTTTGAAGAGGAACGGTAGGCGCCTATCTCGGTGAGGTGGGAACAAGGAGAGAGAAGATTAGAATAATGCCTTAAGATAGATAGCTGAAGTATACTAAGTCAATACAGCTCATCTAGGCTGAGCACACAAGGAGGTAGCTTCCAGGTGCCTTAAAAACCAATTATATACATCCGGTGTAGGGGCACTTTCCTACATCTAGGTACTCTTGTAGTAGACAAAGTTTGGAACCTTCAAGGGAGATAACGAATTGAGGATAATTGCCCGAAACACTTACCTAGGGGCCTAAATTTTGCAGCTTCCCATGATGCTTTGATCCTGAAAAAGCAGGAAGACACCCCGTCCATCTCGGATCGAACACCTGAGTACCTCTTGAATGTCGGTAAGCACTACCTACCTACCTTTTACCCCTTCCCACCTCTTGTGAAAGGTTGTTGTCTTCGAGCTTGACCACTCAGGTTAGTCTTCTGAACATTGGCGAGTAACCTAGGGTGAGAGATCTTGAGCATACCAATACCTATCTTGAGCACAACCGCTCGTGAGTTCGGATTACTCGAATCAACTCCGCTTCCCGTAGCTAAAACTGGTAGGACTACTACCTGCGTTAAGATGAAGAAAGTTGGGGAGCTTCTTAGTAGTATACTAGGAATCCCGTTTCTGGTCAAGTCGGGAGTTGTAATGTCTCCGAATCCTGCGTCCTTTCCCAATACCTCCAGCATCGCAGCCAGTCCCGACAGCACCGGTGTCGCCGCCCCCTGCTTTCCCTTTGAAGATGTGCACTGCTGTGTGGATCACGTTGTCTGCCAGTGTAGTAATGGTTGGCCTTACTTATCCCTCTTGTGAATTCAACTGCTAACCTGTCATCGTTCTAGGTACCTTCTTCGCTACCAACCAACAATATGGTGCTACGAGTCCCTGCAATCCGCCTGGCTTTTTCGAATATGGGAACATTAGTTCAATTCCTGGAAGGTGTTGCTAAGTGACCATGTCAGTGAGGATGGCGCACGACGTTGGGGCATTGATGCCCATTTTCATCACGAGCATTTGACACCTCACCGCAACCGGGACTGGGCATATAACGCCAGGCGATCGGAGGGTGTTTCAGGGGGTATAGCGTCTCAATTATTATAACACATCTTATAAAGTTACATTGCCTTTTCGGCGTAATGCTACAAAATAAGCTTCCCTTGATTCCTGTGTAGTTGTTCAGCACCCAGAGATACACGACAAAAGAAGATGGAGATAGTGAACTTACGGTTCGCGATGACTCCGGTTTCTCGCGGTGGACTTTCCCGAACATCTTCTTGAGCTTTAATTCCAAGTCCTTATCTTCCGATCCTTGATAGAATTTACAAACAAAATGGCCCCCTACTCGAAGGGTGTCGCTTGCAAATTGCAAGGCAGCTAGACAAAGATCCTGCACGACGGCTTGAGTAAGTTTATTTATATTATTCAAAATTTCCATCACAAGGGTATAGAACTAACCATACTGCCCGCGTGATCGCGGAAACTCATGCCGCTTGTGTTCATCATCCTACGATAAGGGTTACTCAAAGTGTTGCTGGAAAAGCCGGACATTTGTGACCAGGGGGCTGACATGTCGCTGAGTACTACCTGCGAGTATGTTAGCATGGGTGTGTAAGGGTTTACTTATTCAAGCTGTGGAATCATACATCTACGAGTTTCCCATCATTTAGGCTCGTCTCGTGATCGATGGAGTCTGCCCGTTCAGTATCGATATAGCTGGGCTTTTCGGTTATGGCACCTTCATCACCTGAGGTCTCGAAGTCTCGGCCTGCTGTACCTCTCTGTTGCGCAAACTCGACGAGGTATTCTTTTACCATGTTCTGCACGACGGGCGACAGAAAATTTCCTTGAATAGTGGACACACCTTTTGGTGGCTGTGCAGGAATGATATCAATTCCAACAACGCGTCCGTTGGGCTTCGTCCGTTCCACCGCAACCTGTAGATGGTCAATGATATACACGGTACAAAGCACGCCGATACACACTTACCTGAGACCAGCTTCCGGGCGCGTACCCCTTTCATTCTTCAGTGCTAGATTCAAGTAACGGGCGAGTGACTTACGAGATCGATGATCGTCTGGCCCCTTTTGAATAATCTGTATTTGGCGTCCATCTGTTGAAAAAAAGAGTGTGAGTTGATGCACCTAGACTGTGTTAGCGGGGGACTTACTTCAAGCAATTTAAATGCGGCACGACTCTTCAGGCCCTTGACTTTCGCCTCACGAGCATAGTAGTCATTCCCCTGGCGTTGCTTCCATCTTGAATTGGACGAGGACCACCGCACGCAGCCGCAAGCGATCGAGACATGATAGTTGAAGACCGAGCCACCCCGAGTGAAGAGTACGCGAGAGGCTGTGGCTGCAGTTGCAGCGGTCTTCACGAGGCTTGCATAGCGAGGCGCTACAGCATTCATCAACACCCGCATGACACAATAATAAAAATTAGGCGGCAATTGGCCTTTCCCATATCAATAAACCAGCAAGGTGGACGTGGAAGATGTATTACATAGGTACTTGAAAATTGCGAAACTACAATCAATTCGAAGTTAATCCCGATAAGAGGAATACCTATCAATGCGTAATAATGCCCATTGACAAGGACAGGATTAGACTGGCCCTACAGGTGGTAGGTTAGGTACCTTGAGGTATGTACCCCTCTACCTACAAACTCCACAACGACAGGTAGTGTTACTTGTGTTACCTTTGATCTATACAAAAGGACTAAATGATCAATGCACTATTAGCTAATGTAGGAGAGGCGTTTCTCAATGCCTCCTCCGACTGATTTTGACAAAAAACGTATCTTAACTTGATTACGTTATTCCGTAAGAGACCGGATGCCGAGATGCGGTCTGCACTAAAACTAAACCCCGAGGGAGCCGCAATTGTGGCAGGATTCAGTTGCAGCTACTGGCTCCAGCTCGACAATAATTTCAAATAGTTCGGATGTCGATGAGGCTGTGTACCTAATGCCGAGATATCGTCCGAGATTTTCTAGATTTCTTTCACTTCTTCTAGAAGTCAGACTGATCAATGTATATTACTTCTCCAAGTGAAAGATAAAGACGCAAGATTGCCCGTAGTTCTGACGACCTTGACTTCGTTTGGGCTTGGGTGCTTGAGGGGCATATACCTAGGTAGCCCTGTTGAAATAGTAGCAGATCTCAATAATGTCGAAGACAAAGAAATCTTCCAAGGGCACGCGACCGTATAATGCGCTCTACGTGCTGATATTCGCCGTCACGTCGGCCGGCGCCGCATGGCTGATGCGCATCGAGACAGGGATTAAAGGGATCCCGCTGAATTTCGTCGAGCAGGTCGACGCGAGGACATACCCCAACGGCATGCCGATGCGGACGCGCTACACCGGCATCGAAGCGATCGATTCCGGGCTCCTGTTCCTCGTCGCCGCCTTCGTCGCCGGCCCGCTCGGCTGGGACGAGGGCGTCCGCCTGCAACAGCTGCATTTCTTAGTGCAGTTCTTCGGCGTTATCGCCGTGTGGAATATCGAAGCGTGCCGCTCTCGACACTCCTGGAAACTCGTGAGCTTGTGAGTGCCATCTTTACTCCCGTGGCCGTGCAAAATAATGGTGTTTCATCGGCACTATTCTATGTATATATACATGCGAAAAATGCGGGAACTTGTTTGCTGATTGTTTGTTTTTAAGCACTGGACTCTTCGTCCTCTTCTACCAGACTATAGCTGGCGCAGCCATCATCCCGCTATACTACCTAGCGTACATGCTGACATCCAAGTCGGACTCGTACCACCTGACCGGGCGTAAGGTATCGCTCGCGCACGCACGAGGTCTCCTCTTCAGCGTCGCGATCGGGTATCTGCTCCCGACGCTCGCGATGTACACGCCGGGCCTGAGCGCCTCGACCCTGCAGTTTCTCGTGTTCCTCTGGCAGCCCTCGCCAGGGTTCGTGAACATCTTCCTGTTCGCCTCCTCGCTGCTTCTTTCGGGCGCCGCGCCAAAGAGCGCGAAGTCCCCCGACGTCAAGCACCTCAAGCGCGTGTACGCCGCGGCGGCCATCGTGTGCGCCATCAATAACCTCGCGACGCTGTACGTGTGCGCGACGTCGTCGCACCCGCAGCTCAGCTTCGAGTACGTGTTCCTGCCGAACCGCGACCTGTGGATGCAGAGCACGACCTCGGGCCTGCACTACATCTTCCAGGTCGACTGGTGGGGCTGCTTTATCCCGACGCTTCTCTGGGCTTGGGTTGCCGTGTACGACGTCCATCGCCTGCTGCTGGGCGGTGCGAGTGCCGCGCAGCTCGTGAAATGGGCTGTTTATATCGTCGGCCTGACCATTGCGCTGGGCCCTGGAGGCATGCTTGCGGTTGTTTGGAGTTGGAGAGAAGACCGTCTCGTCATGATTGAGTCTGGCGTACGAGGTACCGTTCAGAAGCCTAAGACCGCTTAAGCTTGAGACTTTACGGCTACTGTCTCACTGTCCCACTCTTTTCCTGGAATCTTTAGGTGGTATTGTGGAAGATAGGAATATAGGTAGTCCGGAAGCGACCGTTGTTAGTCGAAAGAGACTTACTGCATGGCAAGGGAACGGCGAAAAACGCCCAAGGACGAGCAATCACTAATCTAACAAGTTGGATATTGGGATAAAAGCAATGGCGTTGTCTACTGGCAACGCTGGGGATTTTGGTGTCAGAAACAAACTGTATTCATACCCATGATTTTACAAGATAATGCAAATAACCCCATACTAAACTCCTATTCTAACAACCGTGACCCAATCATGCAACTAAAGAGAAACCGTGCAATCCCTAAATCAAACGCAAACGCCGTATCAATGCAGTATTGATGATACCCTTGCGATGCCCGCATCTATATCCATTTTTCATGATCATGATCAACTCAGCCCTACGCAAGGAAGCTAGCACCTACACCTCGGCGATCTCGTTTCAGCGGGGAGAACGACGCAGTGCCTGCGAATGCACTTTTCTGAACGCCCAATGGTGCTTTAGTCCTCTTAGCCCCGAGTGGGATTTTGGCCGGCTTCCTGGCAGCCGGCGCCTCTCCATCATCTTCATCGAATAGTGTCTTAGTAGACCCAAGTACTTTACGTTTCTTCTTCTTAGGTAGCTCTCCGTTTTGACTCGAATCATTGACCTCGTCCTGAGGAGGAGCAAGATTGAACTTAACAGTCGTTGCTTTCTCCGCAGGTTCGGTATCCTCGGCCTCAGTAATTATCTTCCGTTGTCCGGGTTCGGCTACCTCAGAGACTTTCTCGAGGCTGTTCTTGGATTTAAGAATCTTCTTAGGGGCTTTTGAGGCTAAAGCATTCTTCTTAGCTGAAGGTGCATCTCCAAGGACTTTCTTGGGCCTACCGCGAGCCTTGGGTACCACTTGGGATTTCTCGACCTCTGGGGGTGCTGTCGTTGTGGGTTCAGTTTGTGAAGTTTCGGTAGGCTCACTTATTGTCGACGATTCCACGGTTCGAGATTGCGCAGGCTCGGATGACTCCGAACGTGGACCGAGGATAGAATCCTCCAAGACTCCATCGTCTGCATTCGAAGCCTCATCACTCATGCTCATGTTCTTAGAACGGTTGAGGAACGGAGTAATAGAGAAGGCAGACTTTTCACCGACAATCGTTGGTTCAAAAACAGGTTTCTTCATTGCTCGTCGTGCCTTTGTCGCATCTTCCGCACTAGGCGTCTGAATTTCAATGTTTGTGAAATCGCCCGTGGCCGTTTCTTGAGTTTTCCTCTTACGGTAAGCTTGCGTCTTAGCGGCCGGTTTCGTCGTGTCTTCAGAAATAGACAATAGAGTCTGTTGCTGCTGAGCTTTTCGAAGCTCGGTTTGGGTCTTCTTTAGTTCTTCGAGAGACCCTCGGAGTTTTATTCTCGCTTTTTCAAGCTTCCTCTCAAGCTGCTCATTTCGCCCCTCAAGTTCGGCGATAGCCAATTGATATTCCTGGTGATGCTTCTCATTCTCTTTTCGAAGAGCGGCAATGTTATTCTCTGATTCTTCAAGTTGGGTGCGAAGCTCAGCTTCTGCAGAGCTATTGGCCATGTTTTGCTGTGCCTTCTTTACGATACGCTGTGCGTTCCGTAACTCTTCATCTAATCGTTCCTTCTCCTCCTGCTCCTCTCTCAGCTGCCGTTGAGTGTCCTGTAGCTTCTTTCGGAGATCTACTTCTGTTTCTCGTGTGCTATCCTGATCTTGCAAGGCGATTGCATGGGTCCGTATCCTCTGTTCGAGCTGGTCTTCTAGTCTTTCACGTTCAGCTTTTTCGGCAGCCAAACTCTTCTCCGTCTCGCGTAGCTTCTTGCGAAGGTCATCCTCGATCCGGTCATTGCTTTCACGAGTTTGCATTGCCCGCTTCGTTGCTTTCTTCTCATTTGCCAGCTCGACTTCAAGGGTATCGACTTGGCGTTCAAGGGCGAGCTTTTCAGCGAGGGTTGCCTGTTGATGATTGACTTGAGATCGCAAGTGCTCGATTTCGGGTTTCAAATTAGCCAGTTCACGGCTCAGCGCCAGCTTTTCTGAAAGGATATTGGCGGAATTCTCGTTTATGTTATTCATCGCTTGGAGCTCGGCCTACAGGTTAGGGTCAGTTTAGTCAATATTCCTGCTTGTTTCCTGCACGTTTGAGACTTGAGCTAGTACTGACCTTGAGATTCAAATATTCCCGCTCTTGTTTACGTAGTTGCTCTTCTTGGGAGCGAACTATGGTCATCTTCGCTTCAATCTGCGCACTGAGGTTGTCACACCGAGATACAAGTTTCGCGTTGGTGCTGTTGTTGAGGTCGACTTGGTCTCGTAATACGGTGTTTTCATCTCGGAGTAACAGAATTCGTACTCGTAGCCGGCGGATATCCTCGTCTTTAACCAGAATGTCTGAATCGCACTCATTCTTCTGGTGCTGTAGTTCGAGATTATGGAGCGATTGGGTACGTTGAGAACACTAAACAAGTACAAGAGTTAGTCGGGGCGTCGACATGCATTCAATCCGGATCAGTTTATGCTGTAGGCCTACCTTTTCAGCGTCTATACTTCCCCGTTGCTCACGGCCCATGACGGCCTTTGGAATCCTGCCCATTGAGATGGACTAGGGATTAGACTAGAATAGACGCGTTATACTCTGAAGGGACTGATAGAAGATACAGTTGCAGTATCGTGACAAAAACCCCTCGAGAAGATCAATTGAAGGAGTCTGGGTGTTGTCAGATTCCTGGTGTAATAGTTGCCGATGTATAGCTTGAGCACCTGGTCAAGATATCCAAAATGCATGGGGGGAATGCCGGAGAGAGAGCGTGTTTTGTGGGGGAACACAATGAAAGGTCAACAAAGTGCCAGTTTAGGCTTAGTGTTTGTATGTGGCTGGGGAAGACTGGGTTGCCAAGGCCCGTAGCTTGGAGTGGCTCGAGCTTTACAGCTGACGTACCTAGTTGTACCTGTATACAGTGGCTGACAGACGTAGTTGGCACAGTGATAACAGTAGTATAACAATAGCAGTTAGACCGACCGTCATACAGTGTATATATTGTATACACTGTAAAAACCACAGAACTCAATTGAGGACACCTTTGTCTGCATCACCCACCATACGCCATTGAGACTATAGCTCTTACCTATAACAAGCAATATTGAAGCTACCTTTACTTGGTCTAACACAACGACGACAACGACAACTACCCTCTCCCGCCTTGTCATCGATTCATCCGATGCGTGTTCCGAGGCAGTTGAGCTTCTTTTCTTCCTAACTGCACTGCCAATTCGTCTTGTTTTCTCTTTTCCGACGTCAACATGCGCTGGTTGCCAACCCTCCTCTCCATTGCCGCCCTTCCTCTTGGGTCCTTTGCCGCCAAGTCATCATCTTCCTCGGCTGATCGCTTTCAGACATTCCACACCCAGGCCGTGTCCTCTTCCCCCTTGAAGCTTTCCGATGCCACCTACAAGAAGCTCACATCCGCCCCCCGCGACTATTCCGTCGGTGTTCTGCTGACGGCCTTGGACGCCAAGTATCGCTGTCAACTTTGCGCCGCTTTTCAGCCCGAATGGGAGGCACTCGGCAAGAGCTGGGCCAAGGGTGACAAGAAGGGCGAGTCGCGTTTGATTCTCAGCACACTTGATTTCAGCGAGGGAAGGGAGACTTTCATGTCTGTCAGTGCACCCCTCTAGAGTCAATTGGGATATATATACGCAGCTGCTGACCATACGACAACCTTCATAGCTCGGTTTGCAAACAGCACCGGTCCTCCTACTCTTCCAGCCCACTACCGGGCCTCACGCCGTCTCTAGTCCCGAACCCCTTCGCTTTGACTTCGCAAACGGGTATGTATACATGATAGGCCCGAACATAAATATGTCCCTTACTCAATAGAAGCTAACGCCATTCCTAGCCCACCGAGTGCTGACCTAGTTCACAACTGGCTAGCTCGCCATCTACCTGACAGACCCCATCCTCCCGTCTATCGACCAGTCAACTATACTCGCTGGGTTGTCTCGACTGTTTGTGTACTTGGCGCCCTAGGTGTTGTCTTTAAACTATGGCCCTACATTTTACCCTTTATCCAGAATCGCAATGTATGGGCGGGCCTAAGCTTGATCTGCATCCTCCTCTTCACCAGCGGTCATATGTACAACCAGATTCGCAAAGTACCATATGTGGCGGGAGACGGCCGCGGTGGCATTAGCTACTTTGCCGGTGGGTTCCAGAGCCAATATGGGCTTGAGACGCAGATCATCGCTTTCATATGTAAGCTTCCGGCCAAACGCCCGTAACTGAGTTCACCAACTAATTCTTAATAGATGGTGTTCTGTCTTTCGCTACGATCTCCCTCGCCATGAAAGCCCCAAGAACTAAAGATAACCATCTGCAGCAAGTCATGGTGATTGCATGGGGTATCGTGTTGATCGTCATGTACAGCTTCTTGCTCTCTGTTTTCCGAGTCAAGAATGGAGGATACCCCTTCAAACTTCCCCCTTTCATGTAAATTGACCAGTCATCTATACAGAGACGAGGCTCCAGTCGCGCCTTAAAATCAGGTGCGAGTTTTTTCGCGTTGCGCTTAGAGGATCAGTTTTCCAAAGAATTAGAGAAAATGGAATACCCAATGAAGCAAGACAACGGCCGAGGTGATTCCAGAATTGTCACTACCAGAAAAAGACAATGAAGTACAAAGTATTGTATCTGCCATCGTTCAGCCCCGCTGAAGTTGATGCAGTGTTAACTCGGTCTCACAAGTCCTCTGAAACCCATTGCATCGCGATGGAGACGAATGATGAATATCTTGATTATATATTACAACGCCCTCAAGATTAATTTAGTTAATTCCGGTGCCCGAAGTGACTTTGTAATGACACTGCGTTCTCAATCGGATACAAGCCGGCACGACTTCGGAATCAGGTTAAGCAGCAACGAGTGGATTGTAAATATGGTAGATGCCATGAACAAGGAGGCTCCGCCAGACTTGCTCTCCCTTATTGTATTATATGACAAGCAGCCCCAGATATTATCGCAACGTTATGGCCTACCCAGTTATTGACTACCAAGCAGGGGAGCTACTCCATCCTACTTGAGCACTTAGTAATGACAGCTGTTCGGCTCGCCGTTCCGAATGATTAAACAGGGCGGTGCATGAGAAGCTTAATCACAACAATCCTACCGCCACTCATTTCCACATGCAGCCTTGTACATTCAAGTTACATCCAAGTCCAACTTTGCTCCGGGTTGGAGGCTTTAGCCGGCGCCGATCATTTCTGGATGCAAGCAGCGCGCGCGGCTAAACGGAAAGCTCTAGATGTCGAGCTCTGAATGGATTTGCCTCAGCTGTTTCAAATAACGAGGAATTTAGGCAAACAAAGTCACTCGCTATCCACCCCTATCCTATTATTCGTGCAATTTCCCTTTGGCCACCCATCCACTGGCTCGTTCCGTCCTATGTTCCTGGGTTAGAGTCGATTTATTGAGTAGCATTGACATAAGCTGGGGAAACCTTGGCATTACACATCGACCCCGTGGCTTTGAAGGCTCTCCGCATGGTATGATTCACCACTGACCGTTCGTTACTTGTCTAAGTAGTGTAGACTCGGAACGCTATCTTTCGAATAGGTGATCGACATTATTCTAGTCCGGGCTATTATGCTCCATCTATGCTCTCCCGACAGGAGAGGCTCATATCTCGGCGAAGAGGCATTTCCAACGTTGGAATACGTAAAATGATGCTTAGCGGATTGGAGAAAGCCAAGTTATAGGGGTCCAGTTACATTACCCAGCGAAGATATATGAGATTGATTAACACGCTCAGACGATCTCTCCCATACGTTGTTGTGTAGGCCCGAAGCGGCGGTCATGCCAATAGGAACTACGATCTTCATATGGAGTCCATCTAATTATGGAGTCTAGACAGGCCCTGAATATGGCACGCTTGGCAAGTTGCCGCTTTGTATTCTCCGTGGCGGGATTAGCTGCACCTACGTCTCTTCGGAGGTTAACTGCCGAGTCCGTATCGTGATCACGGTTGACGGGCCTGTTTCCTGATTGCACGAGTGGCAGTGTTGAGATATGTCGCCCCTCGCAGACCGGTATAAGAAGTGGCGGGCCACCTCGGTGATATCCCGAGTTCTTCTTTCCATTACACAAGCTCCAACTCGATAAATCATCATCAGGGTCACAGCAAAAATGAAGGCGGAAATTGCGGCAGTTCTCTTGGCTGCGGGCGCTCTCGCTGCCCCATCGGACAAGGCACCTCGCAAGGCTGCGGCGGCTTGTTCGTCGGCCGTCACACTCGACGCCAGCACCAACGTCTTCTCCAAGTACAAGCTGCACCCAAACAGCTTCTACCGTAAGGAGGTCGAGGCTGCCGTTGCGGCCATCTCTGACTCCTCGCTGAAGGCGTCTGCTGCTAAGGTTGCCGACGTCGGTAGCTTCCTCTGGCTGTAAGCTTTTCCCGATATCGATCTTGTCATGTAGACAAGGGACTAATTCAGAGCTCAGCGACACCATTGCGAACATCGCCAAGTTCGACGAAGCCGTCGCCGATCTTCCTTGTGAGAACATCTTGGGTCTCGTCATCTACGACTTGCCCGGCCGTGATTGCGCCGCCAAGGCCTCCAACGGTGAACTCGCCTACAACGAGATCGCCAAGTACAAGTCCAGCTACATTGACCGTAAGTGGATGATACCTCCGGATTTTGTCCAAGGGAGTACCGCAGCTAACAGAGAACATAGCCATCGTCGCCAAGCTCAAGGCCCACCCCAACTCAGCCTTTGCCCTCATCATCGAGCCTGACTCGCTCCCCAACCTCGTCACCAACGCCGATTTGCAGACCTGCAAGGAGAGCAAGAGTGCCTATGAGGAGGGTGTTGCTTACGCTCTCAAGAGCCTCAACCTTCCCAACGTCGTCATGTACGTTGACGCTGGTCACGGTGGCTGGCTCGGCTGGGACGCCAACCTGAAGCCCGGTGCGGAGCAACTCGCCAAGGTGTACAAGAACGCCGGCAGCCCCAAGCAAGTCCGTGGTATCGCCTCCAACATTGCCGGCTGGAACGCCTGGGACCTGAGCCCTGGTGAGTTCTCGTCGGCCTCGGATGCCAAGTACAACGCGTGCCAGAACGAGAAGCTCTACGTCCAGAAGTTCGGTGCCGCCCTCAAGACGGCCGGCCACCCGAACCACGCCATCGTCGACACTGGCCGCAACGCCGTGACCGGCCTGCGCGAGGAGTGGGGCAACTGGTGCAACGTCGACGGCGCCGGCTTCGGTGTGCGCCCAACATCGTCCACTGGCGAGGAGCTCGCCGACGCCTTCGTCTGGGGCAAGCCCGGTGGTGAGTCCGACGGCACCAGCGACACCAGTGCCACCCGCTATGACTCGTTCTGCGGCAAGTCCGACGCCTACAAGCCCTCGCCCGAGGCCGGTGAGTGGAACCAGGCTTACTTCGAGATGCTCCTCAAGAACGCCAAGCCCGCGTTCTAAGGGATGTCTAGGAAAGAACCCCAAAGTCGCTCGCTAGGTTCGCTAGGAAAAAGGAGAGAAAGTGATTATTACCATTGCTGCGTTGTCGAGCAACCACGCACGGACCGCTGATGAATGAGCTTTACGTCGCTGTCTCTCGCTTGAGCAATGCCTATCGCGGCTAGTAGATATTGAGTTTACCTCCATCTGTTGGACCTGCCCCTCCTATGTCATATCCTGTATCCAAGTGTACATAGCTTCCGCAGTATATATAACATATATACGAGTTCATCTTCAACTTCTTCATTTTTCGCGGCGACAGTCAGATTATTATTATCTTCAAGCGAGATTTAAAATTAGGCCGATGTCGGGTACCAATCGCGTCGCAGTTAGGGTCACCATTGCATGCATGTACTATAGATATGCGCTATTTAGTATAGGCGACCTACATTACCCCAAGCTGTTAGACATGCAACTTCTAATCTAGGCTTTAGTAAGACAGCAAGAAGGTTCTCACCAGCTTTGTTGCTGCTGTTGCTGTTGCTGTTGTTGTTGTTTATCTAGGAAAACCACATGAGTTCCTAACTAAGCTAGATTATTATTGCCGATGACGTGCGGCTCCATAGAGTGAGTCTCACTCACGACTCCACCACCAACCGGTGGTATTTTTATTATTATTTTCTTTTTGCATCAAATTCAACCGCAGCTGAATGCTGCTCGACACCAAGGCACCATGAACCATCGAGCGGAGGGGGAGAAGATGCGCTCTGCGTCGCTGGCACGTTTGAAGCACTTCACATGGGCGAATTTCACACTACCCATGTCGACGGGGGGTCTCGCCCTGTTGCTGGCCGAGGATGCCCAGGGCTTCAAGTTTCGCGGGCTTCAGGCAATTGGGAAATTCGTCTACATTCTCGACCTCGTTATCTTTACGCTCGTCGCATCGGCCATCACATACCGCTTCGTCGCCTTCCCGGGGACGCTCAAGAAGTCCATTGTTCATCCTACTGAGGGACTCTTCTTCGGCACGTCGACTCTGAGCCTGGCTTCCATCATTGCTGGTATCGCGCGATATGGCATTCCATCCTGCGGCCCCTGGCTTGTTGTGGTCTACCGGATCTTGTTCTGGGTCTATTTTGCTTTCACGTTCCTCATCGTCGTAGCGCAATACTCACTCCTGTTCACGTCCCCCAAGCTAAAGCTCTCGGATATGACGCCCGTATGGGACCTCCCAGTTTTCCCATATATGCTATCCGGGACGATCGCGGCGACGGGAGCTGGGCTGCAACCGCCAGACCAAGCCATTCCGATGCTTGTTGCGGGCCTCGGCGCGCAAGGGTTCGGGCTGCTCGTTTCTATCCTCATCTATGCTTGTTATGTGCACCGGTTAATCCAATACGGTTTCCCTGCGCCTAATTCTCGTCCGGGAATGTTTATAGCTGTTGGCCCGCCTGCCTTCACGAGCCTTGCTATTATCGGAATGGCAAACGATTACCCGGCTTACTACGATTTCTTCGGCCCCGACGATGTCACGGTACAGGTTCTCCGTATTCTCGCCACGACAGTGTGCATTTTCATCTGGTTTCTCAGCCTTTGGTTCTTCTGTATCGCCGTTGTGGCTAACCTGGCCGTTTGGCGGGAGATATCATTTCACCTCAACTGGTACTCGTACATCTTCCCCAACGTAGGCTTCACGATCACTGTCATCTCTATCGGTAAGACGCTGAACAGTCGTGGCGTAATCGCCGTCGGCAGTGCCATGACTATACTCCTGGTCATAGGCTGGATAGTGATAGTCCTCAATCATATTCGGGCTATCTGGAAAGGTCATATCTTGGCTGATGGCAAAGACGAGGATTATTATGTCAACGAGAAAAACCACCCTCACGTGAAGAGAGGAGATGATTCAGATAAGCAGGCGTAGCGTTTAATAATAATGACTAATTCTTGGTTCTCCCTTTCCTCTTCCAATCTTCGTCTACATCTAGCTATCAGTCGCTCCCATTTCTCGCCCATAATGAACACGGAGTTGAAGACCCCTTTACTAGTCCTTTTCACCTCATATAGCAATGCCATCTCCTTTATTATCCTCAATATCTCCTTATGAATTACGTAGACTACTATCCTAACATTGCCTACTCACAAAGCTACTAATCGTAGTAACAGCAACGTTGGAAGAACTGTATAAGCGACTAACAACCCCCAAACTTTAAGAGATTCATAGCAGTCGCCATCCTTTTAAAGTGATGTATATCAGCCTACTCTCCTCGACTGCGATACCGTTGCTCGGTATATCTAGTTTGTTTTCTACCTCCCGCGTGGCTACCTCTGATATATAGGTTGATGACGCTTCTTAGGGATGTGGCTATCAATCATAGTATTATACACGGGTAGGTTCCCGTGATAGAGAGTAGCACATCTTAGGACTAGTGAATATATTACTTGATTGCCTAGAAGCTGAAAATGAAACGAAAACGATTTAAGGTCCACCGGAGGTCGTTGCGGTAGCTATATCCCTCGCCCTTATCTCGGGAGGTAGGTGCAGCGGAATTACTGCGGCTCCTACCAGCATTATTTTTATCTTCAAGCCAGGTCTAGGCTTCGTTATATTCCTGAAGGTCGTAGGGACCTGGACTTTCTGTTTCCAAGTTTGAGCTCGGGAGTCGGATCTCCCTTGGGCACTGTCACAATCAACTGCCATCCCTATGAGACGAAGAGAGTCTTTGTATATAGCAGTAGTATAGCTACGGGGGTATTCCAGAAGCCTTGTGCATCAACAAGTGTCATATTCTACCCCATGCTGGCAGTCCTAACAGGTACTATTAATACTCCTCCATGGGACCGCCCTCTCCAACATAATATGAAATAGAACTAAATGCTAAAATTCATAAGGGCCATGTAAACACGCTGGTGAATATTTGAATGCTGATCGATGATGCTCAATGAATTTACTCGTCTCAAGCTATATCAAGGAATCAAATTCTTCTGTTGATTTACCGGCATAACGTGAAAAGGGGTATGTAAAGCATGATATACCCTCTCATTTGTGCCACGCAGTACGTGCAATGGTATTGTGAACGATAACGTTAAAAGGTCACCTCCCTAAAATAATCAACATTGTCTTGGTTAAAGGAAGCAACTATTCAGGCAGCTCACGATTCTGTCTACCTGTTTACAGACGCAGAATCAAAGTACCTATGCACCTATGGTATAACTTCCGCCGAATAGCAGTAAGGACGACAGCACTGAAGCTGCTAGGTGAGATGGTCATTAAGGTAAACATTGTGACTTTAATTGCTTATATAGAGATGCGAAATCTAGTTTACAATCACTTTTAACTAGAGTGGAAACCCGATACATGATTCACGAGACCGCTGCATAATAGCAGGTGATAATGCAACAGTGTATGTATCTTGATTTAATCTTGCGTATGACTCTTCTAAAACCCGAGTCATTCTTTGCTGGATATACTTTATACCATCATGCTACTTCACAAAACGCTGTGTAAATTGTTATCTTAAACAGTGCTAATTAGACCGACCTTGTAATACTAGGGCTTAAGGTACTTGGAATGTATGGGGAATATCATTTCGATCGATATTTGCCCTTCAACTTGGAAATTATTAACGAATATGTAAGCATATGACACGCATTTCTCATTCTCAGACATACGTAGACAAATTTCGTTATCGAAAAGCTTCAACTATGCCTCACTAGATAGTCTGCTTCTACTGGATGACCCCCTGTCAGGCTCACAAATCTGATGACGCATTCTTATCATGCTTGTAATTTTATCATCCCTAGGCGGGCAATATAGCGATGGCATACGAGGAGCTTGATCTACCTGATAAAGACCTCGTCACCCCCTTCCATCCCATGAGACTTAACTATGAAGGACAGCTGTAGTGGAAAGGCCCAATTTTCTTTGGCCATTTGATTAGTATGGAGGCTCTATTATAGGCTATCACTATGACATACAAATTTTTCGAATTCCGAAACGCTCGCAAGTTAAGCCAAAAAGAGTGATAACTTCAACTAACATCGAGATCTACGTACATGGTTTCCTAACCCTTGCCTGCTACGTATGGTTCTACACTGGACGTTTGAGTATGTTTAGCTGCAATACTGGCTTTGGGGCGAAACCATCGAAGTGACAAATACCGGATAAAAACTGCTAATTTACACAAGAGGAGGTAAAAACCCCTGGCATCCTCAAGATCCATAGTATGTCGAGGCCCTATGCTACAGGCACAGCCCATGGTGCTTTGTGGGAGGAGCCGTACGGCAAGCATTGATTTAACAGTAAGGCGTACAAGGACTCTGTTGAACCTAGTTCCTACCCGATCATGTCGAACTTCCTTATTGTCAGGGGTCAGCAACAAGGATGGGTTTTGTCCTTAGGAGGCGTACACTACAGCGTTGCGGGATTCCCGCTAGAAAGCGTCAAGAGTGGTATGAGGCCTCGTCGGCTTGCCGAATCTATCGTGCTTGAGATACGGACCGTCAATGACTGAGTCAGACTTTTCCGCACCCCGGTTTAGAAAACGGTGGACGGCAACGGATAGCACAATAGAGGTTGCGACCAAAGGTAGATAGTGTACATAGTAAGAGAGCTAACAACACTAGCATTTCTACTATGCAGTGTAGTGTAGTCTAGACGCTAGAGATGGTTCGACACACACGCTAATAGAAGTTGAAGTGTAACTATAACAAGTAGCAAAGGAAATGCCGAGTCTCCACAAGATGCTAACCCTGAGCTATGAAAATTAGGCGCGGAGCCCCTGATAAAAAACATTTCTCAGTAAATGCCTGTGCACGCGTCATTTGTAAATCAATATTTTCATGCCCGGAGATGACTAGATGTACAGTACAGTATATGGAGATTGGGGAGATAAAGTTCATGCTGTTATTAGAGTGTAGAGTGGCCCCCAACTGCCGGCTCTGTGATTTCGGGCATATACGCGTACTATCCATGTTATGGGGTTGGTTTTCCTGCTAAGAGATACTGGATAATGTAAATGAATTGAGCATTGCGGGTTTTATAATATGATCAGCGACTCCAGTTCATGGGATGAGGCCGGGGTTGGGACGATCTATTCTTTCTGTGACTATAGCGTGTCAGGGAAGCAGGGGACCAGAAGTAATCTCCAAGCGATTTTAGCGGCCGCAGCCACAGGACATGGCTCTGCACATGGCTACGATCAGCTCAGCTCTAGGTTCCAAGACTTCTTGTCCGCGGTTCTGGGTTCCCAATCATCAATTATGCTCTTGTATCTCTTGGCAGTTCAGATGCAACCAGCCCGACCCAACGGCTCGGAAACAATGTGAATCCAAGTTCTTTATTGATTTGAAGAACTCGTTTGACGGGGTGGTGTATATAAATGTTTTAGGTTACAAAATAGTATTGACTAACTCTCGAAAGATAGATGCTAAACTCCCTCATATCGCGTAGGATTGAACCTTGGTGGCAATAATCGAAGAATGGCCTTGATTTGAAGTCGACATCTTGAATGCTGTGCTCGTCATTTTGGTTCGTGGTAGAATAAATGCTGCGAGTCATGAATAAATGATGTTGCTAGAAGCCCCTGGGACTTAGCCGGCTGATGGTTTTCTGTTGATTCTACACGATAGGATTTCTTTATTCCATGGAAACCAGCATGTAACTAACACCTAGGCTCAACTCAATATACCTGCAGAATTGGTCAAGGTGCTGTACCATTGGCAAAGAATCATATTGAATAACTATATACAAGTCTATTATTTTTCGTTAAACTACACTGCTGGGATATCTTTTTCGCGGAAATGACAGGCCTGGGATTGCTCCTAATAGGATATTCGAGTGGCTTCATAGCGTTGAAGCCCCTATCTATGTACATAATACAGTGGTTTGTGCCACCATTATAGTCTTCCTCACTCGGGAAGTCGCACTTCGCATCTCTTCTAACGCCGCGGCTGTTACCAGCTTGTAGAGATACGTGCCACGTAGTCTATCCTGGGTCGGATGGAGGGTCCGTGGTTTCGTCATTCGATGTGCCGGATGGAGGTCGCTGCCGTTTCTCCCATTATTCCAGATACGCCATAACTATAATTTGAAGCTCGGGGTAACCGATTGTTTAATATGAGTCAAGGGAATTATGTTGCCTTGGTGCTTGTGTCTGATTCGAAGACTGCGTTATTTCGGACCGTACTAGGATGATATTCTGGGGAATTGGCTTGTTCGAATTGGGCCCTTTACCAATGCTGGTCAGAGCAATGTCGTCACGTTCCGCGGATCTCGAACTATCGTCACCAAACCGGACGTAGCTATTCCCAATGCGACTGGCCTTGGAGTTTGCGTACCATGTACCCGTTGAGGTCGAATGACTTTCCTTCCCGGTAATCTTGGCCCTGGCTCGACGGTAGAGTGGACGTAAACTGGGGAGACAGGCCGAAACAATGCCGAAAGCAGGCTCAACAGACGATAGTAAGAATACGTCAGCCTGAACCCATGTGATGTCGGTTTCAACAGTGAATCTGTAAAAGGCCCAGATGCGCACGGCGCTGACCACGCAGACTCTAAATACTGCTTAGTAAATACCCCTTGAATGTGATGCGGATATAACTTACAAGCCACCCAATAGCATAACTGCGCAAACGCCGATCTTTTTCTTGGTGCCCATTTGAAGTGCTAGAATCTCAGGGATCGGGACGACTAAGACAAGAAGATCGGCTACGAGATTGAGCACAGTTAGACTTAGGAAAGAAGCGTTGATGTTGAGGCATTTGCCGTCAGTGACACCGAGAAATTGAGTCCAGAAGAATTCGGTAGGCTGGCAGAGCGCCGCGGCGACAGCCCAGATGGAAAGCAAATATCCGGCGGTAAAGAACGCTGCGAAGCCTAGTCGAATATGAAACCATGTTGATCCTCTTTCGAACAATCGGCGATAGAATAGCAAGATTGATAGCTTCGTAAAAGAAACGCTACCAGCATAAATGAAGGTATACGAATATAATAACTAAAGAGTTAATTAGAGGTTATCAACAATCATTTCGAACAGTGCGCTTACGCGAAAGATATCTGCTACATCTTGCGGATGTAGGGCCCAAAGATGCCTACCAGCGCCAGCTTTGGCTCCAAGAATAGTGATAACAAGCGTGCCATAGGTAAAGATCTAACTTTGGTCAGTAACTAACAGTACCGCGGGTGAAACTCAAGTTGGCCTACAAGAGCGACTATCATCAAATAGTCGTCGGCCATCATGCCGAAACGCTGGAAGTTCCTTGCCCATATCCTCAGACCCAGGGCGATAGTCGCAAAAGCCGTAGACACGAGAGCCACTACAATAATCGCCGTCTCTTGCTTTGCGAGCAAGTTGATGCCTTCGGGAGGAGGGCCAAAGGCCGCTATGATTATAGGATCAATCTCCATTGCATACGGCGATGTTCTTGAACTGGTTGCTGATAGGACCTCAAAACACAACAACTACACCACGAAAATAGACAACGAAATATCGACAAGTAAGAAATAAGAAGTGATAGAAGGAGGGTAACGCTTATATTACGTGAGCAATAAACTGTAAAAGGATCGGACTAGGTCGAAAAAGAGAGATGGAAGGCTACCTAGACTAAGGAAGAGAGATCTGCCTCGAGATCTTTTACAAAAAAGGTTGCGCCTAGCACACGAGATGCCACATGGGAACATGCGGTACTTTAGCTACTAACATTCCGGATCATCACACGGAGCCACAGATAACCCAAAGTCGTAAGGATTACCGCAGGATCGGTTTTGGTCTGATAATTGCGAAGTCCAGGGCAGACCCAGGAGAGGCCGAGCAGAATCCGAGCAAGGGCCCCTACCATCCAGCTCTATAACCTCGCATTTGAGATTAGGAGGGACTCGGATCAAAATGGCGTGCCCTTACCCGGAGGCATGGGCAGGCGTGGGGATGTGAATGTCGCAATGAGACAGATTACATGGAATCGCGGCACGCTTCTTACCTGCCGTAGCGTGTGGTGTACAGTGTACACTAGTAGCACGGGGAAGAGAAATATGCCTAGTTGTACAAATTACAGATGTACATCTTAATATTCTCGGCACGAAATGGAAATGATCGCACTGTACCGATGTGTAGAGTATCAAGGAGTACCACTGCGGTTGCTTAATGGCAAGGCAAGGGTTGCTAACGGCCGTACTGTAAGAACAACCCTGGCCCATGAAAAATTCGACACATTGCGCAAGAGAAGAGCTTAGCGAGCCTTAGCTTGATAAACGGTAGTTATGTACGGTATCATGTCGGAAGACATGGCATTATGTAAACACGCAATCCTTTGAATGCGCGTGTCCTATCTAGAAGTAATCTGCTGCGATCTCACGGCATACACTAGTATGGCTATTTACTACAACTACCGATTTCACCAGAGAACACCTTTAACCTTTAATTAGTGTAGCTCAAAAATCTAACAAGGCGTCTGTCTCATTTCTATTACGCTGGGGAAAGTAAGTTCTCTAGATAGTTGTCAAGTCTTATTTGTCTGACTGCTGTAGATCAACTGATACTTCGGTCGGTGAGTTCCAACCTGAAACTGGATACCTATTCCAGATCTACGGTTTACATGAAACTGGTAACCCTAAGACCTTAACTGTGATTAGTTACCCTGGACAGCACACTGCTACTAGTACTGAGCTACATACATGCACAACAGTAGTGCACCAGAGCATAAATGTCTTATCAGTTCAAGATGAATGAATATACGCTAACCTAGTTACCCTTTGCTTACCCGGTCCGTACTAGCCTCGGGTAGTGGGTCCCCAACGGCCGCTACAACGTATTTTACTACTAGTAGGTAGTGTATTAGTTACCTAGTTCACATGCATTTTGGCTTTGATAACCAATTATTGTACTCGTCTGGAGCACGTAAGGACGGCATATCATTGGCGCTCTATTAGTGCAGATAGTGTACTGAACTGTGTTGTAGTTTAATGCCACGTCGACGCGGGCTAGCACATGGCAGAAGCCGCCATACAAGGGTCGGCTGCCGGATGAGGAAATGCAAGTGCATCTTACTGCTCTTTTGGTCATTACAGGGTAGACGACGCGTGGGGGATAAAAGTACCGCTATGTACTAGTGGTGTACTATGTAAGAAGAAGCGAAAAATGTGAAAAAAAAAAAAAAAAAAAAAGGAAAACCCTCATTAGTATATAGACTATTGTCTATTCTTGTTCTATGGTCCAGGCGTTCTTAGAATAAACCCTACACTAGGGCAAAAAGCCAGGTTCTAGATAATGGACTCAAGTTTCCTTCTAGAAAAGTCTGCAAGCGAGATTACCTACTTGACTCGACAGTGCCAATCTGTTTTCAGGGGCTGGCCAGAAGTACATACACTAGTGGTCTATATCACACCCTGCTCCATCACGGTGCATGACAACCCCAGTAGTCTATAAGTTGGACGCTGCGACCAGCCTCCCATTGTATTGACGGAAGACGACCCCGCGGGCTCCGTTCAGAGATTGGAGATTAGAGCCACGCTGCTGGAATTCCAACGACACTGCATATCAGCTAAAAACCGCAAACTTCCTAGGTACCCATGACAGAGCCCATGATACCTCGGTCTTGGTGTCTGTCCACGAACAGGTGAGTTGACATCATTATCTCCGATAGTTGTACAAAATGGGACTGAGCATTAAACGGTGGAACATCCCTCTGGGCACCCACTCCATTAGGACTGGGACGGACAGAATACGCTAGCTCGACGAGACAATTTCCCTTTCTATTCTTGATCGTAGCAAGCCCCTTTGGTTTACACTATTCCCTTGTGATATGTTTAATGCTTTACAGTATACGGTATACGGGATCGGGAGACAGCATGCAGCGAAGCGTTAGGGGTAGGCTTGAGGCATAGGAAGATGGTTTGTTCCAGAAAACTGGAAACAAATGCTAAGCGTCCAGTTGAACCGACACTGATAATGCACCTGGGAGCTTTCATGGATCAACCCAGGCTCTTGTGCAACGCTGCGTTAGTGACCCTTGAACCTCTTGCGAAATGGGCAAAATGCCTTGATCCAGGGGCTTACGTTGAAACCTATCATGCAAAGCAACGCTCTTAGCGGGGCAAACTCCTTAGGAGGTCGTCTTGTTATTAGTTCCAAGTCTACCGTTAGTACCACAGGAGAACTCATAAGTAAGCGATATCGCTCAAGTATGCCCAAGTCAAGAACTCAAAAGCCCCGCGAAGACACCCCTCATCGTTGTTGTTTTGTTAATTGACCTTTATATATAATAATCACTGGCTATACTGTTAGCAAGATCTAACTAGCGCAAGATGGCTTCCGAATATGCAAGCAAGATCCCGAGCTTGATCCCCTTGGAGAAGGCAGGTCCCAAGGGTTACATTCGTTTTGTTTTCCCCATCGAATTAAGCGACTCCTATGACGCGGATGAGGTTTTCCGTATACTCAAGCAGGGTCTTGAAGGTGCCAAAGAGCGGATCCCTACGCTTGCATGTGAGGGTGTCCCGGACACAGAGGCAAAGCAGGCTGGTGTCCTGAAGTTGCAGAAGTATGACGATTACGACACAATTACCAAGAAAGACTTGAGAGCCCCAGGAGCTTTCCCCTACACTTTTGCCGATATAAAAGCCAAAGACTTCCCTGTCGAGGCCTTCTCCGGAGATCTGCTTTGCCATCGTTTTACCTGGCCTACTCCTGGCGAGAGGCTTCCGGTAGCCGATTGCCAGGCTAACTTCATCCCGGGGGGCCTGCTCTTGACCTGCTGCTTCTTTCATGTCTTCGGCGATGCCAAGTCATATTACACCTGGCTCGAGACATGGGCCGAGGAGTGCCGCCGAGTACAGGGCGAGACGGGCCCTCGTAATGAGATCCCCGAGGTTTTCTTCACAGACCGAGAGAAACACATGAAGCCTTCTGGTCGCCATGAAGGAAAGCCCGAGCACCACCCGGAGGTCCTCGTTCTACCCTTCACCCCCGAGGGTTCCCCGCCAAAGATGATCTCACGTGAGCACGTTGGACAGGTTTTCCGGCTTACGGCCAAACAACTCACAACCCTCAAGGCGGATGCATCGCCAGCCAATGCATCTGAGCCCTCTGATCATACTTACGTCTCTACTAATGATGCCCTCTCGGCGTTGATGTGGCGCTCAGTTATGGCGGCGCAGTTTCCATTGGAAGAGCTTGAAGGCGACCCGATATCAGTCTTTAACATCGCCGTAGATGGACGGCCACGCACTGATCCGCCCGTGCACCCCCGCACGTTGGGTAACTGGCTGGGTTGGGTGGCGCCACAGATGCCTATCCGCAAGATGCTCTCCCGGGAGAGCGTGGCAGACCCCGCGCTCGTTGTCCGCAAAGCCGTGGCCAAGCTAAGCGACCAGTATGTCGATAGTCTAAGCACCCTCTTCGAGAATGTCGTCGACGTCAACCGTGTCGTGGCCACAGCCTTCATCGACGTGCCTGGCAACAATTGCGTACAGACCTCTTGGATTAACCTCGGCGTATATGGTCTGGACTGGGGCAACACCCTGGGTGGAAAGATTCAGGCGGTTCGTAGCCCAGATGTTGGTGTTATTAACGGTGGCTCGCTCGTTCTACCCGCCCTACCTGGTGGTGGTATTGAGCTCATTATCGGCGTTGAGTCTAAATGCTTGCCCCGGCTGCTGAAGGACCCTCTCTTGGCCAAGTACGCCACAGCTGTTACATTGTGAAAATCATATTAGGGATCTATGGAGTCGAGTTGATATACCAGGAACATGGATGCACAATGGATAGACATGACAGGAATAAAAAGCCTATGAGAGTTTAGAATGAATTAAAAGCCCTAAATATCAATCATGATATATGTTCAAGTCCTAAGTTTTGTTCTTGTTCCTCTCAGATTTCTGAATTCAATGACCTTTTCTTGATTTGAGCCTACTGTATGCGGCATCACACTCTGCTATTAGAATTTCTTGCTAAGTAGAGGTAAACAATGCGCCTACACTCTTGAACGACCAAATCACCGCTAATCTCATCAGCAATACATATCCTATAATTTGAAATATGTCTTAACATGATGCGTCTGAGGTTGAGCTCCTATCACCCACTAGTCTAGCTCATGAAAGAGGGGCAATACTAGTTGTTGTACATATTGGAACGAAGCCTGACGAACCGTTCTTTAGGTGTGATATCTGGGGTGAAGTTGTATTGTAGGAATACGTAGCTTGTTTCTAGTTGCAGTAGCTCGTGTTTAGTGGCATATAATCCGCATACGCCATAACGGTTTTGAGTTATCTTGTCGCAACGGATGCTGGAGCTTCTGCTGTGCCGCAAGTCGGAGCACCACAATGTGAGGGGGTAACAACCAACGTTAGTAGGTTATGGTTGTTACCCTGGGCTCTTCCAAAGGTAGTACTAATATGATTCTACTCTCCCGTAACGGGAAATGCTCGACATATTGCTCATGGTGAAACGTCTACCGCGATATTATCCTAGTAGTTCGGTTCACAGGATGATTGGAACACTTTGCACTGCATAAACAGCGCCTGAAGCGTACAGTAGTGTACCCTAAGTAGTTTAGTGAACTAAGAGACAAGTATTAGCCCAAAGCCTATCCGTTACCATACCTATAGCATCGAGTATTACTATACAGTATGCTTTACATAGAACTACTACGGCGGAATGGTGCCGAACGTACAGTGTACAGCATGAATTTGGCACGATAAAAATAATTACATAGTAGAGTTGTTACCAAATATAAAATATACGGTACACTGTATACTATAGTGCCGGCAACTCGGAATGCCCGTCTTCTTGCCTAAGGTTAGTGAAGAAGCTTTGGGAACGATTTCTGTGCTTGGTTCAAGGTTTACCGGTTGCTCATTATCTGCATGGACAACCTCCTTTCCCAAAGCCCTGGATACATCCACCTGTCAACGCAATTGCCGACGCCTCCTATCTACAGTATGCAATACAGTTCTGTTCATGCATGGTGTTGTTGAGGCAAAAATACTAGTAATGGCGTACATAGCACACTAGCATAGACTAAACACAAATGATGTGGACCACTGAGGTGCTGCTGTTCGTCTATCCCGCAATCAAACGGCGGGTTGCAAAATGATTTGTCGTGCCTATCAGTCCCGGTCGTATGCAGAACAAGGTACACTATGCATTGCAGTAAGTAATGCAACATTGGCCCATAAATACATTTTGTCGGTGAAGGGCACGCTGTATGGATCTAGTTACTGCAATACGTCGTATACACACTAAACTCATCTTCTAAAGTCTGAAGTATGGAGAGACAACAGTCCTCGAACTGATGGGGCCCTCGTCTTTCTGGACTAGTGTACCATGATTGAGATGAACCTCAACTGTGCCATAGGAGCATTCTCCAGACTGCTTTTCCGGCCCGAAAGTCTGTTACTAATAATAAGAAGCCGGTGCTCGACCTAGACCATCTATTCTATATACTACTATGTAGTACTACTACCTAGTGTAGCAGTAGACTATGTACACTAGTATACTGGGTCGGCATTCGCAAATACATGTGTACTTTAAGATGCTCCCTAGTCTATTAGTACTACATAGTGTATATACTAGTGTAGCATACACTACTACACTAGGTGTAGCTAAATTTTTTTTGATGATACTTTCTGAAGGCCTGGCTTTTTTTCACTGAGATGTTTCTTCGCTTGTAGAACGCGGCAAGGAGTAAGCGGACTGCACAGAAGAACATCAAATCTTAAATGCATAATATTCCCAACACAACTAGACTAATTAGCCCCCCTAGAAGCTATTGGTATCTGACAGTATACAAAACAAAATACTTTACCTCAACATGCGTACTACTCTCATATACGTATATTTACATACTACTGCATACTGTAGAAGGATAACTGCATAGTACTATAAATAACTAGTGTACAGACTGATGAATACGTTTCCACATTAGGAAAATGCAGTACTAGTACAGTATATCTTATCTGATATTGATCGAGGTACAAAGAAGTACCTGAGTTCACTCATCTCAGTAATCAAGCATGCGCATGTAAATCTAGCTCATAATGGGATTATGCATGGCTAGTGAAACGGCTAACGGGATAACCCTTGAGACCCTTGAGGCCCTTGAGTAGACTAGAGCAGAAACTGTTTAGTAAAGCCCAAGTTGAGTAGAAAATTATGGTTAAAATCTAGGTTAGTGTAGTGTTGCCCCCAAATTGGCCCACCTGTATTAAGACACGGTCTTGCGGTATTACCCGTTATTAGTTTAGTGCATCCACTAAATTGAGTATACCATGCAGGTTGATGCAAGGACCAAACGCTCTTGATGAGCAGAATTTGAGAGCTTCACTGTCGTGTATCCTAGCAGGAAAACAGTGTGAGGCCATAAGCAGAGGACCGTCATAACGTTTTTTCTTGGTACAGATGTCTGGAGCTTTGTCTCCGGACTAGAGTTACACGATAATCTCCCTAACTAGTATAGAAGAGTACACATCTCGAAAGAAAGCGTCATGATTGTTGATACTATTCTACTAGTGTATACTCTGTGTTACCATATGTATGATTTAGTCTAGTTAGGTGGCGTTATCATCGTAAGATTCCGGGGGAGAAAACCAGGAAGAAAAAACCTTAGGTGGAAGTTTCCTCATTCTTCCCCATCTCCCTCGAGAACACCGAGTCTCTTGGCCACAACCGTTGCCAAGGCTCTAAACGTTAGCGTTTTTGACAAGAGTTTCTGGAACGAGTAATCAAGGCCGAACTCCTTGAACAGCCACGATCGCATCTCAGTGCCAACCATGCTGTCGAGCCCGTAGCTCCCAAGCGACGGCCCATCCGCCTCGAAGTCGCCGACTGGGATCATCAGGATTCCAGACATGCGTTCCATGATGTGTGTCTCGATGACCGCCACCACGGCTTCGGGTCCCTGTGCTTGCGCCGCCTCCAGAGTTGTCGCAAACCCTTGCTCCTGAACGCCGACCTGGCTCTCAGAACCGGAGCTGCCACGTGCGACATTCGCCTCAACTGCAGCCCTCAGGTGGCAGAATCGCGCGTTATTGAGCCAGAAGAGATCCACACTATCGGATTTTATTGATGCAATGGCACGGCCAATCTCATGGGCCTCCATGCCCATGACGAGGTGGGACGGCATGGATATGGCTAGGTGTGATGCGCCCGATGATTGCTGTTGAGGTCGTGTTGCCATGGCCGTTTCAATACCACGCAGCATTTCCTCTTCGCTGATACCGTAAAGCCCCTTGCGCATGAGCGACGATTCGATCGCATCGTCCTCGGCAACAACGCCGACGTCAAGGACCATGGGTAAAGCTAGCGACGTAGCGGCCAAGCCGGTAGATCTACGATGTCGTGCTAAGGCATCCAGGAAGCTATTAGCTGCGCTGTAGTTGCTCTGGCCCATGTTACCGAGAACCGCTGAGACGGAACTGGTCATGACGAAGAAGTCAAGCTGGACGTTACCGAGTGCCTTGTGCAGACTCAGGGCACCGTAAACCTTGGGGGTGATGGCAGCCATGTAGGAGGCGTAGCTCATCTGTTCAAACATGCCATCCTAGTAATTTGATGTCAGTAACAATCCGCTGAGCCGGGGTGCCGCTTTACGCACCTTCAGGACCATGGCTGCATGTACCACGCCGCGGATGGGCCGCTCTGTCTGTAGAGAGTAGATTATGCATTGCATAGCAACTTCGTTAGAGGCATCAGCTCGATACACCCTTGTTGAGGTACCTGTGCATTCCTGGATGTTTGCTATAACTCGCGCTGCCTCGGGCTTGTCTGCCCCTGATCGAGAGATGAAGGCGAAGTGTCTTGCGCCATGTTCCGTCATCCATTTTGTTAAGCTTCGTCCCAGCCCGCCCAAGCAGCCGACTAATACGTAAGTCCCCTCACTAGAGAGCGTGGATTGGGTTGCTTTGGCTGTCGTGTCCCCGTCAGTGCTCTTGATGTTGGGAGTATGAGTTGGAGCTAACGTGCACTGTGGGGTACTGGACGAGGGCTCTGCATTCTGTATTATGGGTGCTTGGGTCTCGTGTGTCTCATTCGTGTGTCCAACAGTCGCCAAATCGGATGAGGGAAGCAATATCGTTGGTACAGTCTCACCCTGCTCCTCTTGGCATGTTTCCGTTAAACCGGGGGCATATGGATATATGCGGGAGATTCTCTGGACACCTTCATGCAGCCAGAACTCGGTATCACTACTTAAACTTAAGCTCCCTATAGCGTCAACTCTATTGATGATGGCTTGTGCCACACTCTTGGTAGGCTCGGCGGTATCAACGTCGAGCAGAACCGCTCTTACTGAGGCTTGCTCAGACCGAATTACACGAAGGAAGCCTTCTGCTAAACCTCCCTCGGCGGACTTGCCCTCTTGAACACCCTGGGTCAACCAGAGTATAGGGGATCCTGAAGAGAGTATGGTTTTGAGTATAGAGAAGTCAGTCTCGGTAAGCGATAGTAGGGCTGTGCCCTTTCTATCGTCAATAACGACATATTCTCGGCCATTGGCAGCGAAGTAAGCTGGCTGCTTTTCATATACAGTCCTTCCGCATTCGGCCAAAGCAGTTGCTAGACTTGTGGTGTCTGAAGTTGAAGGCCCGAGTGACAGCAGGCAAATTTCGGAAATGGTGCCGTTAATGACATCGCCCGTGCTAGCTTGTTTGTACGCAAAGTGTTGGCCGGATATAATGGCGGTTTGCGGCAAGGGAGAGAATCGACTATGGGTACCAATAAGCCATCCTCCATTATTTATTAAGGGGGTGAGGTTGTTTAGTTCGACTATTATAGTCGATTCATCGGGCACCGGACAGTCGGCAATGAGAAGGTCGTATTGTGAGCCCTCGGCGCTCGTTAACCACTCTTCTGGTGTTGCCTTGATAGCAACACGCTCATGCGTATGTTCGTCAATATGAGGAACCTGCTGTTCCTCAGTATACCCGATTGTAATAGAGCAGCCCTTCGGCAAGGTTTGTAGTACAGATTCAACTGTGCTAGGTGAAGGACTTCCGCAAATCAAGACAGACTTGATAGGTTGCTTATGACAGGCGAGTTCGACGAGAGTTGCGAAGGAAGAAAGCTCGAGTCCTGCATTAGCTGAGAGCGTCTCGACGTCAGGTTTCCATGTGACTATAGAGAAAGGCTCCGGCTCGCTGGGAACTAGTAATTGAGGTGGCAAAACCGCTTCATAGGCCGCACATGTCAGGCCATCAATGTCCATCACTAGTTTACCCGTCGAGTCCGTTAGGTAGGCATGAGTGTGAAACTGCCTTCCCTCAATCCTTTCAGTCCAAGCCACGGAGTGTCCTGTGGCTTCAGCTTCGCCTCCGGAGAAGGTTAATGAAATCTTATCTATATGCGTTGGCACGACACCCCACTGCATCTCTCTGTGCTTGCCGGCGTTAACAGCGATGATAATCAACTGCAAGCATGCGTCTATGGAGTTCGGATGCAGCATGTAGCGAGACTCGTCTGTCATCATACCGGAATTTTGCGACACGACAAGGTTACCTGCTGCGTGCCGCACAGATTTATCCGTTCGAACGTCGAGTAGTCGTTGGAACATATTGGTGTAGTTGAAGCCTACTCGATGGAAAACTTCATACCATCGCTTTCCAGACACACGTTGCGTAAGTGCTGCCTCCTCAACAGGATGATCTCGCGCGGCGATGGAGTTGGAGGCCGCGGAGATATTTCCCTGGCAATGTAGTGTCCACTGTCCGGATGCCACAGACTCGAGTGTGAAGGTGTAATTCTGGTCGTTTGTAGTGTGCAGACAGGTCACGACCTCGATACCGTCACCATCAGGAATTACTAGCGCGGTATTGATATCGACATCGCTTATATTCACACCCTCAAAGGAGAGACCTTCGTTTTCGTGGATTTGTCGCAACGCTTCGATTGCCACCGATAAGTAGCCTGCCGCCGGGAAAACTGCCTCACCACCAAGCTGCGAGCTGTTAGTTTCAAACGGTGCAGGATATCAAGATCAGTGGGATACTTACGTTATGCTCTTTAAGCCAAGGCACATCACGATTTCGGAGTACATTTCGCCAGACTCTGCAAGTATTCGACAGCCCGGGTACACGCGTACCCAACAGGTCGTGGCGACTATGCTTACGGCTTCGCGCTTCTACACTTGCCCGTGGCTCGGCCCAGTAATGCTTCTCATAGTTCCACTGGTACGGAGGTAGATCGACTAATAAACTTCGGGTAGCGGGCTTGCGTATACTGCCGAAGGGTTCTGCCAAGTCTAGATTGACCTCTTCTAGGTCTACAGGATAGTCAGCGAGGAAAAGTGAGCCCGCCACTGCCAGTAGTTGATCCGCATCATTTTGGTTTCGTTGTAGAGAGGGTATGTAGGTTCTGTTTGCCAAATTGATTTGCTTAAATGCTCGGGCTAGCGCGGAATGGCAGCCAATTTCGATAACCGAAGTTACGTTCTCAAATTCCTTATCCGAGCCCATTCGACGAACGGCCGTATCGAAGAGCACGCGTTGACGCAGGTTTGTGCTCCAGTATGAAGGAGATACGGTGTCAACAATAATTACCTCTCCCGTGACGGATGAGATCATTGGTGAGCGTGGTTGCCTCCAGCTGAGATCTTCATCGGTGAGGCCAGCAAGTTGTTGCGGTAGCATGACGTCGTATGCCTCTCCTACCGGAGCCATGTGTGGTGAATGATAGGCGCGACCGGTTTTGAGCTCTTGTGCGAAAACCCCCTCTCCTTGTAAAGTACGAGCTAGTTCGGATATAGCCGTCGCGTCACCGCTAAGAGTCACGCTGCCTGGGGAGTTTTCGCAGGCTATACACACTTTCTCAGGGTCAGAAGGAAGCCATTTCGCGACGTCGTTAGCACCGAGCCCAACAGCAAGCATCGAGCCCGCGCTAGCAGTCTCACACACAGCCCTGCCGCGAGCGAATGCTGCTATTATGGCTTCCGGAGCACTAATGAGACCTGCCGCATACGCGGCTGCGATCTCACCGGATGAATGACCGATGCTGACAGACGGTGTAATGTTCCAGTCGCTGAATATATCGACGAGAGCGATCTGTATAGCTGTACACAACGGCTGCGCGACATCGGCTTCGTTGATCCTTCCATCATCGCCCTCTCCGCTTCCTGAGAGCATGGCGCTCAAGCTGAATGTTGGCTTTGGATCCAGTCTACCCAAAACCCGATCAAGCTTCTCGATCGTCTCTCGGAATAGTGGGAACTCAGACATGGCTATCTTCCCCATTCCAGCCCATTGTGCCTATTCTCAGTCAGTGGCCATGTAGCAGTTTAAAGGATGAGGACTAGGTAATACGTACGCCTTGGCCTGTGAAAATAAAACCAACAGCTCCACCCTTTTTAGAAGCAACATCCGTCCGAAGCTCTTCTGCTCTGAAAGCAGCTTCTTCATTGCCCTCACGTAAAATTGTGAACCCCCTATGCGAAAATTTCGTGCGATGGAGGTTCAGGGTGTGCGTAAGATCAGCCGCATAGTACTGCGAGGCGATAGCTCCGATAGCGGTAATGTTTCGGGAGAGTGTTGGCCTATCATGCGCAGAAAAGCACAAGAGTAATGGTCTACGTGTCGAGTGGTCGTAGTCCGCATCCGCTCTGCGTGCTCCATGTTTATAAAAGGGGAGGAGGTTGCTGGCGGACTCGACGATGACGTGTCCGTTCGTGCCACCATAGCCAAAGGAAGAAACACTTGCTCGCCGAAGTGGTGACTTCGCTGGCCATGGTGCAGTATTCGCGTGGACTTGAACATTCCATTCTTTATCTAGAACTATACGGATACTTAGTCAACTATGGCGCCCACGGGTACTGATTGATCGACTTACTTTCAGGGTTTAAACGATTAAATAGTGCGACACCAGGAATCACCGCTGCCTCTGTCATTAAAGCTGCCTTCATGACAGCGAATATACCGCTAGCAGCCTCACTATGCCCAATATTGGGTTTAACCTATTCATTCATCCTGGGTTAGACATGATCTTGATGTTCTTCTTGACGTAAACACTTACTGCGCCCATGAAAAGCGGCTCATTTTCCGGCCGAGTGTCGTTCAGGGCCCGTGAAATAGCCCTGACTTCAATTGGATCCCCGACAGGAGTTCCGGTTCCATGTAATTCAGCATATGGCGTGAGACAAGGGTCAAGCCCTGCCTTCTCATACGCCATCCGTACGACACGCTCCTGGCCCTGGCCACTAGGATATGTTATGCCCATCCCATCTACCTTTCCATTTCTATACGAGAACGAATTCGTCAGTTACATACCCACAGGCTAGTTTAGACCCATACGTACGTGTTCACCGCCGTGGCACGAATAACACCTCTAATCGGATTGCCATCTTTGATAGCATCAGACAGGCGTTTTACATATAACGCGCCAGCTCCTTCGGCCCTACCATACCCATCGGCACTAGCGTCGAACGTATGACATGCGGAAGTTGGTGATAAAACCCCTAATTTTGCTGTGTTTATATGCTGGTCAACAGTGAGAATGAGATTAACGCCCCCCACAATAGCCGCTTCACAGTCTCTTGCTCGAAGTGCGTTACATGCATTATGTAATGCATATATCGACGAGGAACAAGCAGTATTAATAGTAAAACTATAATGCAGTGTTAGCTACTACGACGACTAGCTATCCGACGTACTCACCTAGGTCCATTGAGATTTAATAAGTTTCCAATTCGGTTGCTTATTATCCCAGTGTCGACTCCAGTGGCCGCATAGCTGTGTCTGAAGTCCGGCTCCAAAGTTGACATCTGTTCTACGGCCTGTTAGCTTAAGCTACCTGCCGCTTTCTAATGCCCTTACGGTAGTCTGATGTGAATGAGCCAACGAAGACAGCTGTATTAGAGCCAGCTACTTGATCTAAAGTCAAGCCCGCAGACTCTAGACATTCGTAAGAAACCTCAAGCATACGCCGTTGCTGAGGGTCTAGCCATTGGGCTTCTATAGGGGTTACATTGAAAAAGCTGGGGTCGAAATCATGTGGATTTCCGTCAAGGAAATATCCTCCAAGAACATTAAAGGAGCCAGGTCTCTCTCGGTCTTGGTGATAATAGGCATCAACATTGAAGCGAGATGCTGGGACTTTAGGTGTCTGTCCGGTCCTCTTGTCAAGCAGCATATTCCAGAACGACGAAGGCGAGTTAACGCCTCCCGGCAACCGGCATGCTGTGAGTTGGCAAAATGTATGTGAGCATATCTTCGAGTAGCCAAAACGTACAACGGCACTTACACATGCCGCATATCGCAATTGGCTCAAGGTATGGCTGCTCAACCATCCCGTCTTCTACCGCATTTGGAGACATTATGATAGTATGCACATAAATTGATATTTGTTAAGAAACTATAGGCACAAGATAGTCTGACCGAGGTTTCTCGATCGCTTTATAGTTCATCGTCTTCTGCTATTTATCTAATGGCGAGAGTTTATAGATAATGTGCCCTGTCACCCCGCAGCGGTAGACGACCCTTTCTGGAGGTCTCGGTGACTTCACCGAATGTGAACTCTTACTATTTACGGCACCCGCATGTACGGGATTCCTGTAGGAGTTGATCTGAGCCTAATCGTGTACTAAGTGCCGATCTAGTAAGCACGGGAAAATGCCTCTATTTCTATCTCTAGTTCGGCTAAGTGATTAGACTGTGACGTCTCGTCTCGCTTGCTCGAGAGCCGCCGGCTTATTAGCGGCTCTCGCGGAATTTCATGATGGTATGATGGTGGTCCGCTTTAACAACTTGCCACTCTTAATAGAATATTCCATGTACCCTGGTCAGACCCTAGCTTGATAAGGATAGTCCCATTGATCTGCACAAGTACTGTGCATGCACTTTGACAACACACCTGCTTCATACGCTTTACATGCACCTTGACAGAAGTTGCCGAGTTCGGGCTTTCACAGCTGTCAGTTTATACCCGACGGGGTCAGGTACAAGGAAGAGACACACTGCCGGCATCTTACCTCTTTTTAGTGCAAGTTGGTTGTCATCAGAAACGCCGTAGTGGAGCGCCAGCGTCTATATCAGAAGGCGAGCGGATGACGACGACTTTGATTACGCTGAGCAAAAGTTCATCTAACAACCACTCGACATGAAGGCCACCTCACTCGCATTGGGCTTCCGTGCCCTCGCACTTCTCTCAGTCTACCTCCTCTGGGGATTCTACACACTCAACGGCACTACGAAAGCGAATCTACTTGCACCCCTAAACGGGAAGTTGGGCGAAAATATCACACTTAAAAATGATTACACCGGAATTTTCATCCTCGACTACCCTATTAGCCTCCTGGTTACATTCTTCTACTTCGCCACCAATGGGTCAGACGAGGGTTTCCAATTGTTGGTATTCGAGGGTTATTCCACCCTTCAGTCGTCGTTCGTATGGGTTTATGCAGAAATGATGCGGCCAGGGAGCAAACCATGGACAATAGCAACGTTAGATTCTCTAGCTCCGCGACTTTCGCCCCGAGAAATATGCTAATGCCTGACTCGTTAGACCGCTTTTCTTTGTGACTCTCTCCCAGATTCTGGGCGGCGCAATATCGTTACCACTCTACTATGCCTATCACATCCTCTGGATCGACGGTGCGGAAATCCTGCGGGTCCGAGATCAGGATGCTGCCCAGGCTCTCCCATTCAGTTTCCTCTTAGGTGCAGTTCTCCCTGCCATTCTCGGATGTGCACCAACCTGGAACGGCCCAGACTCGCGATCGCCTGAAGTTCACCAGAAGTACCTAGCTTTCTTCCAGGTAGATCCGCTCTGGGTGACATTGATTCAGACCTTACTTTCAAAGCTTTTCCGCCGGCTACGTTATAGCGAGGGTGGCAATCCCACCCAAGCCCCGAAAACAGCACACCGATGGACTCGGGCATCCTATCTCCTAGCAGCTGCTTCTTCAGCAATAGGCCATGTTTACACTGCTGCAAGAATATACACTAGCACCGAGGAGGGGACCAACCTGGCGCGAATGCGCATTCCCTATCCGCTAGAGGGTCCTACTGGTGGGCTTCCTGATATTATAGCGCGCGGCCCATTCCTGTATCTACAGTTCGACATACCGATTTTCGAGCTCGCTAGCATGGTGTGGGTATTCTTGCTGCTCTCGAGGATGCCTAATCGACCCCGAAGGTCGGATCTTACGCTGGCCTTGACGATGTTGATTGGATATGTCACTGTTGGGGCCGGAGCCACTGTCTCCTTGGCTCTGTACGTTCGTGAAGGCCTTCTGCTGGAGAAGGGAAAAGGCGCAAACTAGGTAGTGATCTGGGGGTTATAAGATCTTCATACCCCAGTCTCGTGCATGAACGTTAGCCAAACGCCTAGTCGCGACACTAGCAAGTTGATCCATTAATTAAAAACCGTTTATTTTCCTGGTATGGTATTGTTGAGCCGACGCCATCTCATGCGGTGAAGTCCAACGTGGTGCGCTAGCTTAGTGATGATGATATACTTATACACCACATGCATGAGCAGGGATGGGAGAGAATCTCCACATCCGCGTTAGGAAGAAGCAGTGTAGTAGCGTACTAATCTAGTGCTACTGTATGTATGTACTGCTATGTACAGCATATTATGTACACTACTGTGGTGAAGAAAAGTGGTGTAATCGTTGAATTTATTTTCAGTCTAACCTCTGTGCGTAACCCTGCATGTCGTACGTCTGATGGAGCCTGGAACCCACCGTTGCAGCCATGCCCAGAGATCTGACTTCGGCTCAATCTTTCTGACAAGTAGGTACCTCATGCGGTTGAGTGGATGGAATACATAACTTACTGCCTACACTACATGTAGACACAGTCCATTCATAATATATATACTATACCTTAGTACGTACTCAAGGACATACTAGTATGCACAATCCACTCCGCTCCGCCGTAGAAATCCTTTGAGCGCGCCAGTCCGACCGTTTTCCCGTTTTCCTCACCATCGCAGTCCCCACTGAAGCACAGCAGGGATAGGCCTGCACGGAAGAGGGCCTGCAAGGTCATCAAGCGAATTTCCATCGTTTGGTGAAAGGTCCGGCACGGGGTGCCTGACATCATGTGTCAGAATTGGTATCTAAGTTGTTGGCATTACACTAGGTGGCATGTTCATTGCGAGAGAACCCTAACCTGTTACATAGTGCTTGCCTGTCGCTGGGTGGATGATACCGAGATTACATGCTTGGTATAATTACGCGTTGTCCGTATGTACCTAATATGCAGTACGATGCCCGTGAAACGTGACCTATGAATGGCCCTTGCTGGGTTGGGCGAACTAGAAAATTCGGTCATGATCCCAGCATAGGTTGACGGCTCATTTGGATTCAATTTTTCGGTCCTTGTCATGCTTCCCTCACCGCCGGAAACCGTCTTACGTGTAGGGATGGCAATGGACTTCACCATCTTATAACTATTCCTATTGGGATACTAACCCGTGCATCACGGCCCTGCTTCCGGTATTCCTACGGCGATTAGTCGTTAGTATAGTGTAGCAGATATAGACTAGGTATGCGTCTGATTGGAGTATCGTATTCAGAGGCTTGCGGGAAAGCTTTCTTTGAACGTTGAGCATAGGTTGTCTGCCGAGTTCCTTACCGGAATCGTTTTAGTGACTCTTCAACAACGTAGCTCTGGTGAACGCCTCTCAATCGGTCAAGATCCATTCTGCAATGCACTATGATAGGAAGGTGTTCGGTTTTGACCCGTCCACGTAACTACGTCGATGGAAATCGCCCGGCGATGTAATTTTTTGATCGACCTTCAATACTACCCTATGCACCGATGAGTGTGGGCTCACTTGGGTCCTCAACAACACAGTGACCTGTTAGTTCCGGCACGTTGGGACCGTGTGGCCTTCATGCCGGCCACCCGCCGTCATGATTTCGAGCTAGACGTGGATACTACTCCAGCGAGTGTCATACCTATTGTCAGGCATCGCAAGGACCAGAACATCGGGTCATAATCGTACGATTTGTTTGATGAACCAAGACATCGGGTTTGCCCGTAGCTGACACGTCAAAACCCATCACCTCGGGCCTGTCAAACCATATTCTCGGGATTCTAATCAATACCATATCACGAGCCAAAGCTTCGGGTCTGACTTCGACCAATAACACCACCAGCGAGGTCGACACCTCGGTTTCGAATTCAGCATCGCATTGGGAAAAATGGGAATTGACGACGTGTCGCAAGTCGAAGTCGCCATCATCGGCGCAGGTAAATCAATCTAGTTCAATTACGATTTTAACGACGAAAGAATATTACTGACGTTCCAAAAGGCTGGTATGGGCTTGTGGCGGCCAGAACATATCTCCGATTACGACCGTCAACGAAGTTGATTATCATTGACTCCGACAACACAGTTGGGGGAGTATGGAGCAAAGACCGGTTATATCCGAACTTGGTGGCACAGGTTCGACATGGCGTAAGTTCAATATCAAAACCACGAGGACTTGCATTCATGAATGTCCCTTAACATGCTTGAAAGCTATTCAACTACTCAGACACCCCCATGCCGTGCAATGGCGGCAACCCTAAGGATCCTAAGGTAACAGGCGAGATGATACATGATTACTTGCAGAAGTATGCAGAAGATCACGACCTATTGGGTCATATACGGTTCAATACTTTTGTCACAGATGCCAAGCAATTCAAAGGAGGCTGGCGACTGTCGCTCAAAGGCACCAGCGAGGTCATTGAGACGGAGAAGTTGCTGGTGGCCACAGGTGTCACGTCAATCCCCAATCTCCCAGACCTAGACCTCTCGGCAAGCTCATTGCCCATAATACACTCTCGTGACCTTGGTACGCATTACCAAGCGATTGGGGATGAATCCGTTAAAGAAGTGGTGGTCGTTGGTGCTGCTAAGTCTGCATACGATGCTGTGTACTTGCTTATAAAAATGGGCAAGAAAGTCACCTGGGCGATCCGCAGCGAAGGCGGCGGACCCCTTGCCATTTTACCGTATAAAGTGCTTAACATGATTAATGCGATTGCATTTGCCTCGACTCGGCTTATGTCACACCTCAGTCCCTCTATCTTGAATACCAAGGGTGTGCTCTATAAGGTATTTCACAAGACCCGTCCAGGACGATGGTGTATTGGCCGATTCTGGGATTTTCTGGATTTTAACAGTTCCGTCCACGCTGGTTACGCGAAAGGAGACCACGTAGCTCTTCTGAAACCCGAGATCGATCGTCAAAGGTAAATTTCCCAGAGTGCGACTTACACGTACCTTAGATAAGCGCTAAGTAGACCCCAGTGTCTTCTGGTCAAACTCAGGACTAGGACTCGTTACGCTCACCGATTTCTGGCCGACGCTACATAACCCGAACCTCACAATTCGTCGAGATGTAATTGAGAAGATCAAAGGCAACACTATTAAGTTCAAGTCACAGGACCAGGTAAACGCCGACTACTTGATCATGTGCACTGGCTGGGGTGACCATTTTGGAATGTTCGACCCCCAGCATAAAGCGACAATCGGCCTTCCCGCTTACGGCGACCACGTCGAGGCTTCCTCCGAAAGCCAAGATATTGACTGGAAAACATATTACGAGGAAGCTAACAAGATCGTAGACGAGAAACTACCTTTTCTCGCCAACCCTCCAAAACTCAAGTATTCGAAGGGGGTTGATCCGTCTCTTCAGAAGAGATGGAACCTGTACCGGCGCGTCGTCCCGGTGTCTATGGCTGCCAAGGGTGACAGGTCTCTAGCCATCCTCGGACAAATCCACACAATCCAAACGCCCCTTGTCTCGGAGGTACAGTCGCTATGGGCTATTCTGTATTTACTTGGAGAAGTCGAGTTACCGGGCGTCGATACAATGGCCAAGGAAGTATCGCTCTGGAACACTTGGACTCTCAAGAGGTACCTTACTCAAGGACAAAAGCATACTTATTCACTTTACGATTTCATCTCGGTAAGACTTCCAAACTTGAATTGACACTCCGTGCTGGACTACTAACTGATCTATGACTTAGTACATTGATAGCATCTTCGGAGACTTGAAGTTGGATAGCCGTCGCAAGTCGAACTTCGTATCGGAGCTCTTCAGCCCTTACGAGCCCCAGGACTTCAATGGTTTCGTGGACGAGTACCTACGCACTAGAGGCAATCTGAACGCATCAAAGGAATAGTAGACACGCAACTTGTGAGCGCTAGTACATTGGATAATAGATAGGAATTAATAATAGGTACCAAGATAATCTATATATACATTCATCAACACCGATGATAAACTGAGCTTAGTTCGTGACCTAAGGTCTAGTATGCGTTGACGGCAGCCTAACTAATGCTTGCAAATCGCGTTGAAGCCGCCATGAATCCTTCTAAATGGGCTCCGAACCCCTGTTGTATGACTTGAATCTAGCCGTAAAGTTGCCAAACGACCTTCTATAAGCAAGACAAATATGATACAAAAAGTTGTACACCAAATCTTCACGTCTACACAATACATGGCGTCTAAATCACGATGTCTTCCCCTCGCTTACGACGGAAATATCGTCGTCTATGAGCGATCTAGATAGTTCCCTTTCTACCCAGCTCGAGATATTGGCGACTGCTTCGGTCGCGCTGTTAAGATGGAGCTGGAAAAATCCCTGCAGCTGTGAGGGAGTGAATGTATCTTCGGGAATATGGGATGAGAATTCTAGAGAAAGTTCTTGTAGTGTATCAAATTCGAGTAACGAAGATTCCTCGTCTGAGTCCGTCGAGTCGTATGCATCATTGGTTACGAGAAGAGAACTGGTGACATCAGGTGTAAACATGCGCACGAACATCTGTTGCGCCGACTTCCGGCTAATGTTGCCGAGCATCACTCTCATGTCGACGCGACCGGGGCGCACTAATGCGCTGTCGAGCCGCTCCGGCTTGTTCGTTGTCATGATGACAATCCGGCCTTCCGCTGACCCTACGCCATCTAGAACGTTTAGCAGGCCGGAGAGCGTACAGCTCGATCGAGCGACGGCCTGACTCTCATCTTTCTCAGAATCACGGTCCATCCATATGGCATCAACATCTTCAAGGAGCACAATACACTGGGGAGGGATCTCTAGGAACATTTGCTCTAGGTCCTGGTCGCTCGCAACACATGGTATCTTCACCTCATAAAGATCAAGACCAAATTCCCCAGCTAGGGCCGTGGAAAGTGATGATTTTCCCGTACCAGGAGGTCCATAAAAGAGATAACCTCTCCGATACGGCATACTGCGGCTCTGATATAGTCTCTTCGTGCTAGGATCCAGATATTTCCGTATGTCAGCTAATAGCGCTTGCTTCAAGCCGTCGTCAAAATGAACCGTGTCGACCCGCCGAATTGGTTTCCGAGCCTTGGGTTGCCATGACATCCCATACCGATCGCGAGCATAAATTATGACGAAGAACTCTGTCTGTCTATCTGCATATTCCTGACAGGTTTGGATGAGTTTCTTGATTGGTTCGGTGGACCATCCTAAACAGCCAAGTGTGAGCTCCTCACCACCAACACCATCATATGAGGGGTCGCTCATCGATGCATGAAAGCTGTCCAGAGACCTCGAAACGAAATATAAGCAAGACCCGTATCGGAAGAAAGTTGTCTCGAAGTGTGGGAGGTACTGTACTTCCCGCCGCTTCCTTTTCAAAAGCGCTGCCCTGTCTGCCATGTCTGCCGCATGAACTTGCGTCCGTGCTGTGTAAGATCGGATCCCACGGTGTTGTACAATATTAGTCATGACCCAGCTCATGACATTCCTATTGAGGGGATCTTTCCCGGGTACCGTGATTGATGCCACAAAGAATTGCCGAATCCAGCTATATGATTCACGCCAGGCTGCCCTGAGGAAACGCCAAACCACAGGAGCGACGCTGACGCATGCCGCTAGAGAACCTAGGCGCGTAATATCTAGCCCAGATGCCCATCGTTCTAGAGCATCCCTAATAAGGCCCAGGTCATGGATGTGAGGTGAAAAGAGGCTACGTCCGCCTAAAACATCAGCTGAGTATGGCGACGCCATACTTAATTCTCCTCGAGCTCCGAAATGCTCGTATGAGTAACGAGTCGCGTGCTATAACCGGGAACGGCGGGCGGGCTCAGCCCTCGAAAAGTCAGCTCGGGAGTAACGAGCTCCACCGTAACATAGGAGAAAGGAGCGAAAGTGAGAATTATGAGTTAAAGAAAGACATCGGGATTAAACCGTACTAATAGAAACCATTTTTTTGACACTGTCATAAGCGGCTTCTGGTAGCCGAGAGCTAAACGAAATTGAAGATGTTACGAGATCCTGAGGCAGCCTTCGACAGGTCTCTTAAGTCCGGAAATTCGGCGCTAGGAATTCATGAAAAGCCACCGTCGCGCCACAATGCACTGCCACATAGGTATTCATATTATTACAACGGACCTCGCGAGTCAGTCCTTTCCTCTCAGGCTTAATACTATACAGCACTATTAGTTACCTCAATACAAGCTTTCTGTATATATGATCCATCACGCCTGGTCTCTTTTAGCCGGGGGGTTTGGATATAGGGAAACGGGCAGTGATTTATATAGATGTATATAAGCTCCAGCCAATAGGATGCTACCAAAATTTGAGGTAACATTGTAAAACCGCAAAAATCGGCTAAAATAATTATTTTTAGCGCTGACAGGTAAATATACAGCTAAACCGTACGAAAACTGGTATATTCTAGTAAAAAGACTATTAATTAAACGCAGACTTACCTCATCTGCCGGCTTAGGTAATATTTAGTGTGCAAAGACCCAGAATGCCAAATCAGCCCTCTTCGGAATCTCCGAAATGAAGCCTCATTTTGGTAGGCACTATGTGGAAAGATTTATGCACCTAGAAGCTAGAAGCGGAGGCAACTATTGGATGCCTAGTTCAAATATAGCCCATGCACAAACTCATCCTTTCTACACTATATTGTTTGTCTTCATACGTGATTGTAATTGTCATTTGCATAAGCCCCCTTGCATCCTATCCATCCTACGTACACTATATGATAGGCATATTATTCTAGGGCTTTTACGCGATTAGGCAGTTCGGTGTATATCCAACCTTTTGGCTGAGCTCCTATTCTTAGGCATATTAATCGTGCTGACGGGCATGGCAGCTTAGTTGATCCGTACCGAAAATGCACCAATTTCGCCGACGACGACAACCTCGTCGCCTTGCGCTACGGGTGCTAGGTGCTTAAGAGCGATCTAATCATGCAATACAGCCTAAAAAGTGGGTATATTTCTTGAAGCATCCCACGCAAACTTCGAGTTAACACTCTACGAAACTTCGCAAATGCACTACCTATGTCATAGGATCCCTTCTTTTCAGGACCCCGGTAACTAGTTGCCTCTGACGAGCTTGCGGCTGGAGATTTTAAATCATAGCCTCATTAGGCAACAAGTCTCATCGTAATGCAACCAATGTGAATGCCACGATTAGCTCCAATCACCGTGACCCTACTGTGTAAAAAAACTACCTCTATTCTCTCTATCCGGGGCCTATTGCCGTTCGGTAGCCAGCGAAACTTCGAAGAGATAACGTGAGATAAATAGACAAGCGCATTTTTTACCCCAAATATGAAGAAAAATTAGTAAGTGAGGACTTCCCCCCTAGACGCTCCCTTGTCCACACGTGTTATACTAAACCACCAACGAAATAAGCGAGAGAGTCATATACATAGTCCGATCTTCTACGGCCTCGTTGGAATCCGGTGATCCACTTAGAGGCATGGCTATGTTCGTTCTATTTATGCCTATTGTTTGATTATGTTTATGTTTTCGTTCTCGATGAGGCGTTGTATGGATGTTGTGATACTGTGAATAGTTCTTATTGATAGGAAAGGGCTAATAGATAAGTCTACAAGGAGCATTTGCTAAGAAAACTTGCCATAAACTAAGTATTTATAACTAAAGTTAGACGTTGATTAGGGTACTTGATGATAAATAGATGACGAAGACGAGTGAATGGTTCGCAGCTTCCATATTAAAAAAAATCCCCGGTGAAAGCTTTCTTCGAGATATATTTCTCTTTTTCTTCAAACGGTATTTATATTCAAGACTCCGATGTGTGAAATAAAATAAAAATTGCGAGAGTCATCCGCATCCCGCTCTTGAGAGTTGTGGCCAATCGAATACTTAGTAATTTGTCGAGCTTAAATGGGTTTGCGTGCCATTGGGGGCGGCATAACATAAATACGACTTCACCGCCATCATCTAAAAATTTAGGCGAAACCTGAAAACGCTGGAGCTAGGAGAGAGTTCCATTGAAATCTAAGAGAGCGGAGTGCTAGTACGACTACTGCATCCTAATAGCACGCTCATTACTACGTCTCAGCTTGCCAACTGCTAACTTCACTCCACCCCTGGATTCCCAAACAATCGTACCACAGGATTTCTATCCCTTGATACCTTAAGCCTCGCTTCCTAAAACCTCGTACTTCCGCCTTCAGGCTAGTCGCCAGATTTGTCAAGTGTGTTTGACGTATAATGATTGTATATATATAATTCCAGAATCAAATCACCGGATGTTCGGAGAAGCGCGTGGTAACACCAAATAAAACTAGAAATAGGCACAAAACTAGGGCCAAACTTCTAATATTCAACTTAATTAGAGGTAACAGCCAGCTGAGTAAGGCGTTAGATCCTTTCCTACACTACTGACGGCAATAATGTAATTTTGTACTAGCCCATTTCCAATAACTAATTCTTGATCATGTATACAGGCCTCAAGACTGTAATAGAGTAGGCTTACGGGTCCTAAAACATTTTCTGTCCTGATGCGCTCAAGTATCTAGGTAAGGAGTTTCGGGAAACGGGTTCTATGATCGCTAATTAATGACTCTTCGAAGTTTATTAAAGTATGATATATATAACTTCACCGTAGTAGCGGAAATTTAATGGAGTATGAGGCAAAGAGTCACCGCTCTAATGAGACTTATATTCGGACTCTGAAAGGAGTCTAGGTTCTCAACCGTGCCCTTTGAGCGTTGGAAATTGTTCAGATTATATGATTTATAGAACAAAGAAGACGGCGTGTACATAGAAAATGGCCGATAAACAATGAACAAAGAGTTTAAGATCCGTTAGCGCAACAAAGGTAACTGTGGCTTATACCTATATTTTTGAAGTTGGACCTGACAGGATATACTAAATTGTCACCAGTTATAGGTGTCGGGTTACCCGGAAACTCATTCTCTGATATCTTTAGCTTCTTGCCAGGGTTGAGACATCGCACAATGTATTAGGCATTGAGTGAAGACGAAAGATTGTGCCTTGCATTAGCCTTCCCGAATGAAAATAGGACTTGCGGTGCGTTTTCGTGAAGTCTCAGCGGAGAACAACTTTAGCTAGGGGTAATCTAGGACTGCTAAGGAGGTACTCCCATGACTCTCCGGCAGTTGGGTAACACCGAGATAGGGAGGTATATATCTTCTATATTAGGCAGCTACTAAAGCTGTTTACTAGGGTATATATCAATATTTTACCTACCCTTTCAATAAGGCGTAGGCTCGTACTAGAAATAACCTTGGTACTTGGGTAGCGAATACTAAGGTTAGCTACCTACGTACATTAACTGAGCAAGAGTGCTAGTGGGTTATCTATCTGCGGACTTCGATTGTGGGAGCTAACGTAGAGGAGGGTGGTAACTTTTATCGTTTGCGAGAATGGTCTGGAGGTAGCTTGGTTCGTATAGGTACGGATGGATGTATTGAGCACGTTTCAAGTTCTAGAATATCTCGGGGACACTATCTTTATCTTTGTGGTGATTAGTTAGGAGTCTGTTTCATCTTGGTAGACAAATAAATGCGATTTGATCTTGTTCAGCTAATGGACCGAGAGCGTGATGTACTCTGGGCTTTTCATTCTGTGGTTGGAGACAATGGATGACTGGAGGGGTAAAAGTGAGGGGTCAACTCAATGTTGCTAGTGATGCCTGGGTAGATTCACAGGCAATTCGAGAGGAGGCGTGGTGTGAGGGCTGAGGTACTAAGTTGAAGATACTCGACTGGGGAAAAGCTACAAAGGACTTACAAGTGACTTCTAGATGGGAGGCGTGTCTCTCTTTTTGTTTGCCCATGGCAACGGACTTGAATGCCCTCGAGTTTAATCGATTGGGTACCTTGATTTTGAGGAGTTTGTTGCTTTAAAACTGCGACTAAAGTACAAGCCTGCGCAAGGCATATCGACCTTCGACTTCAGCTCCTACTTGGTACTGTACTAGCTACCGCTGTGATTCGTGCTCGAGGCTTCTCATAGTTTTCGTCTTATCACACGGCGGGTACTCAGGTGGTACTTCTACGAAGGCGTGTCTCGTAAGTTATAGTATATCATCGGGATAGTACTATTATTTTTGCAGTTTTAATAATTTAGCGAGGCTCTCCGCGCCAGGAATAAGTATGACCAATATTGTGACACACCCTTAGGAAGAGTCAATTAACAAGTCTTTAGTATCCACGTGATGGAGTTTCAGCATTGCGGCTGGCCGGCCTATGGACAGGCAGACGCTCAGATAGCAAGGGATGGATCGGAATATGATGGTGCTGTGGGCACAGCTGCAACATGGGAAGACGCCCAGGTTCTGCCTCCCACACCAGGCCAGCTGATGGGCACGGGTTTTGATTTTATCCACGGCGGTTTGTTTGGAGATACCCCAATACAAGAGCTGCCGAGTAATCAGGCTACCCAAGAAGAGCCTCCGGATGGTGAGTCACAACTAAGACGCCTTTTGCCTGTTGTATCTCCACACCTGTGGCGTCGACTAGTCATGGCCGCCTGAAAAGTCCGAACATAGCTGACTATAAAAGGATCCGAGGATGTCCAGACGTCTTGCGTATACCCCCAAGGGGATGATTGGGACTATGTAGTTGAAGTGTGGCCAGGAGTCGACGACGATGACGAAGACAGTAAGTTGATTCGCTCCCTTGCTTCGCCTCTTGGAATTTGATTTGCCGTTTGTTCAGCCAAACATTTGCGACGGAAAGCTTCTGCCTTCACTCCGATATTAGTGTATCCCTTGTTTCTTTTACTACTGGTCTCCCAACCAATCCCTATCCACCCCCGGCACGTGGCAAAGGTTGTAGAGGTTGCAAAGGTTGCGACGTCGTGTTGCCTAGAGTGTCGGGGCTTGAATGCGGAAGGTCTATATTTGGGATAATGTGGCTTAGCACAGGGCTTCGGTTCGTTCCGCGTCATCATATTGTCTCATCGCTGGTGTGGCCCGAGTGTGGCTTAGCAGACGCTTTCCCCTTCAGTACCCCTTGCAGATGGGCCCTCTTTATCCGTCCAATCAGTCTCTCTCTCCGCATTGCTTCCCCTCATATTGCCTCATTCCCTCAACGCACTGCGATCCACACTGTACACCTACAAATGGCATCGTTCCCACAATAGACAACCAACCCCCCGGACTGGATCATGCATGATATTCACGGTCGCGTCCTTAAAAATCAGGCCGCTAACGCTCTCATGCCTTAGGTCTCAAGTCACTCGCTGATCATATTTACCAAGTCAACGCCGCCTTTGAGAAGAAAGGTTTAGATTATCGTTTCTCTTGGGAAGATCCTATCAATCCGGAAGACCTGGTACTTTTTGGTCCGTGCCGCCGTTACGTGCTTCCTCGTCAATATCGCGATACCGAACGTGGCCGCCTGAAGTTCCTCCAGATCTTCAACAGCGACCGTCCGTATAATAAAGCCCTTAGGAGCTATTGCTACAAGATGAGTGTCGTTTATGAGACGAGGAATCCACTCCCGACAAGCGCTTATTCCTCTCCTGGCAATAACCACGACCCGAAAGTCACGGCCTTCAATCCCCTGAATCCTAATGGAGATCCCACACTCATTCCATCTTCTTCCCCCACTCCATCGGCAAGTAGTCTGGCGCCCACAACCCCCCCTAATCGATATTCATCTCCCACTGTTCCGGACACCAAGACTGGAGCCCCGAAAAATGCTCAACCTCGCATGAAGCCTATACCGAAACCTCAGCGACAAATCGTCAAGAATCGTGATGGGAAGTTCATCTGCACGTGGCATGACTGTAGCGCTACTGTTAAGGAGTTTTCCCGCAAATGTGAGTGGAAGTAAGTGTTCTTTAAACCCCATATTAGCGTTAAAAAACACCAGGACTAATTCATTCTACAGCAAACATATGGACAAGCATGAACGGCCTTATAAGTGTCTTGCTGCTGGGTGCGAAAACATACCTGGATTTACCTACTCAGGCGGCCTCCTCCGGCATGAACGTGAGGTACATCGCAAGCACGGTGGCCCGAAGAACCCACTGTATTGTCCACACACGGGCTGCAAACGGAACAAGAGTAGCAGCTTTGCGCGTCTTGAAAACCTCAACGAGCATCTACGGCGTTGCCATACATCTAACGGTACTGAAACGGCAACAAAAAATGAGGAGCTAGATCTCGCTCCTGGGCCTAGCCGCATAGAAGCACTTCCTGATGCGTCCCCACTCCCTGCGCCCATTCTCCCTATAGCTGATTCCCCCGTGCCCTCTATGGCTAGTCCTAGAATCAGTGCGAAGCGGAAGGCCGATGATGAGGACTTGCGCGAAGATAACAAACGCCTTCGATTCGAGAATCAAGAACTGAAAAGAAAGATCGAGGCAGGCTATCTTCAACAGAGTGCTATGATGGAGCAGATTGACTTGTTGGAAAAAGAGAAAGCCACTCTTCTAAGCCAACTGAAAGATGTCAACCTTGTGGTTCGGTCAAACACACTGCCTTGAATCCTTGGTGACTACTTAGCAGTCAAAATGTGATTACGCGAGCGTTGTCACTTCTCAGCCTCACCCCTCTCAATGGCCTTTACCACCCCCTCAATAACTGTATAGCTACCGACACATCGCAATCCTGCTGCCGACACTGCCGGGCTTTGTCATTGACACTTGCGAGATGTGTCACTATAATTTATCGTTTGATATACTCTAACCGTCCGCAGGTTTCACCTAATTAGCATATTCATACGGCCCAATATTGGTCGATTTACATCTTAACACCTTCCTTTACTATTCCATCCCCCCAGGCAGAAACGAATGTTACGACTCTGGCGTTCTCAGGCATAACTTGGTTCAAATGGCTAGATTGATAAGTATACATTGTATGGGACAGCGAATTCATAGATTATGCATTTGAGCCAAAGGGGTCTTGAGGAGTTTACACCGGCATGGTGCATTATATCATCATCATCATTATTATTATTATCCTATTTCCTCTCACTGTTTTCTTTTGTTGATGGGAGTGTTCTAGGCTTTGCGGTGTAAAGTGTTGTTTGTATTATACAATTGCGTTGATGATACCCCTTTTAGAGCACCACCGCGTGGATGTGGATTATGTCAGATTGTATACAAATGGTGGAGGGTTATCATGGAAACCTCTGGGACTAGAGATTCCGAGGTACAAATAGATAAATCCATATAACATCTACAGCCCAGAGAATTAGGCCTTTCATGCAATGCTTGTTCTACGATATCTCAACAAAGCCCTTAACCCGAGCAGTCGTCGCGGCTCTGAAATTACGTGAAGTTGATAGGAAAGGTTTATATCGCAATATGCGCGATGAAAATAGTGCTACGAGTATCTTCGGTGTATGCCTTTGAAATTAGAGAAAAATGAGGTTGCTGATGGCTTTCTGTTGAAATTAGGGGACTGGTGAAGCCCAGTGGTTAGGTACTTCACCCTACACACATTTACTGTGTATTACAGAGGTACTACCTCATACGGCTGTACGTCTACTGCAATACCCATGAACCTCATATCTCGACGCTTTCAATTATAGGTGCCAGGACTGCTAGTATGGGGGTAGAGCATGACACTTGTTGATGCGCGAGGCTTCTGGAATACCCTTGTAGGTATCCTACTTATATACAAGGACTCTCTTTGTCTCTAGAGATCGTGGCAGTCGATTGTGGCAATAGTGGAAGGCAATGTCTATGGCGTAAGGCGCATTAATGAGCTCAAAGAAGAAAATGGTCAGGTTAGTTTGAACTAAGAACTGTTGATCACGCTCGCGATGTGTAGGCGACGCGTAGACGTGGTGTATATACATGTGGGAGTGAGGGAAGCTGTAACGCTAGGCGCAACACTACTTGTATAGAGACAGGGTAAACTTGTATGAACTTATTTGTAAATCTAGTACCGACTAGCTCTATCGGCCTTTGAGAAGTAGATAATAATAATACAATTGCGGTGCTATTATACTGCCCAAAGCAATTGAGGCAAACCACCCCCGATGTAAATAAAGTGAAGTGCATAGAGATCTCTTTTAGATGCTGTCATAATATAATTTTTGTTGTATTAATTATTTAACACCTTGACAATGTCACAATCTCACGATATTTAGGAAATAAAGAGGTTCCCCGTATATAGTAGTAGCAAAGCTACGAGGGTATTTCCGAGAGCCTCGTGCATCAACAAGTGTCATATTCTACCCTATACTGTCGGTCCTGATAGAGAAGGAGATAGTGACGGTAAAACAGGTATTGGTACCTTGGGTACGTAGTGTTTATTGCTAGCTTGTATACAGCGTCCAGAGCTACCTCGCCCATTTTCCTACCTAGAACAAGCCAAATTTGGTTTTTCTAAGCGACAAAATAAATTAGGACTCACCAGTTGGTTAATAGAAGAATAGCTAGTAGGGTATTCAAGTCAATAATGCCTTTCACAGCTTCCAGACCGGAACAAAGAAGGTATCGCGTACATAAGCGTTCATATCAGTTGGTGATATATTAGACCCTTTGCGTAACAATGAATGTTTTATCACCCCCCATGCTTGGGCCATGACAATGCCTGTTGGTAGCGTGATTTATTCCCATTGAACCCAGACATAGATTCCAGCTCGATATGTCTGGGGTGCTACTTGTGTCCTGCTAAAGCTGTTGCCATCATCTCCAACTAGTAGGAATACTAAAATAAACTTTACCTTGAAAATTACTTACTAAGTAAAATTTAACACCTTAGTATATGAAGCCATAGACATTTATACGCGAGGGGTGTCAATATTTGTGATTTTTATGTAAATATTGACAGCCCATCTAGAGGGAACTTGTAGCTAGGTCTGTTATTGAAGCTACCCCGCAGTTTATAGGCGCGTAGGTGATTGTAGGATGCTGGCTACAGGCGGTAATAGCTATTGTTAAAGTGAATTGGCCGTTGTTGGAGTGAATAGTTGTGATGGCAGAATCGCCACACCGCCTAAGGCATTGTCAACACTACACATAACGCGCGTATATCCTCCTCAACCGTGAATTGTGCAACATACACAACATGAGATGAAGTTTGTTGTATCTCTCCAAGACTTGCCCCGTTTGTTGTGTTACCGATTCTTCTTTTCTCTTTCGAACCTATAACAGTGCATTATCTTTATTTACGATGAATTCACTCTCAAGCGAAGCTCTCTACCCGAAATACAAGAAGGACACAAAAGCCGTGGCACAATGGCTTGACGTAACCTCTAAAGCCTATGGGTTTGTCAGTTCTCGGGGTCAGCGGCTGCAAGCTGAGGCCAAGAAACGGAACACGATCTGTATTGCCGACTTTAGGCTCATGGCCGAATTTCTATCACGAACACCCCATGTTTCCATACCCTCATACGTCTTGACTTCCCTCTCCCGTGCCATCCGTTACAGGAGCACCTACGGCAGTTACTTACAGGCTCAAAGACAGAACAAAACAGAGGATAGCAAGCACCTATACTTCATCGATGTATTAAGAAACGTCCAGAAAGCTCTGAGCCGTATTCCCAAACTATCTGCTCCGGTGGCAACCGTTACTCAAACTGCTCTAACCGTCAATAAATTTGCCCGCTTATATATCGCACAACCAGCAACCGTAGAAGACGATATTGAAGATGATACACCAACGCCAATACCCATACACACAAAGGCATCTTCACAGCCTCTCAAAGATGATGTTAACTTTGATCCCTCTCAAGAAGATTTCGAAGAGGCCCTGTTCCAATGGCGTTTGTTCAACATAGATATGAAACACATACGAATGCAAATCCGCCAGCTCTGGGAGATGTACCGAATGGGCCATCTAGGCCTTGCCGGGGTTGCCACGGCTCATAATATGGCTCTACACCTGGTACGGAAGCTGGAGAAAGATTTCCAACCCACCTTCAAAAGATGGGGGGGTTATCAGAGGTTTTTATTGACCAATTTTATACGACGATATTGTGGAGCAGCAGCGAACGACGAGGAAATGAAGATGCGTCTTGACCGTTTCCGATCGGAAGAAGGTGAATGGATTGAGCCGCAGGCTGATGTGATCATCAATGAGTTTGACATCGCAGAGGAAGAGATGGCCCATGCCTGGCAGATCTTGTATAAGGAGACTTTGGACTGGGAACAAAGTGGAGCATTTGGCTATCATGACGACGAATGGGGCCATATCGTACCAAGCGACGACCGACAAAACAAGACAAGCTATGAGAAATATAGCCAAGACAAAGCTGTGGCTTGCAAGGTTCTCTACGAAGTATACATTATGGCGATGTATCTGAATCCACATATCGGCATGACGTTGGATGAGCTCTCGACGGCTATTGAAGATGTAGTTCCATGGAAGCCCCAAGATCTGGTGAACCAAACTCTCATAAACTTCCCACTACCTAAGGATGAGGCCAATTTCCGATCGGTCTTTGCGGTACAACTCTTCCTAGATTCAACTCACGTTCTGGGTACAAGCATCGATCGCCCTTGCAGAGAACTAATGGACAAGAACGCCCGTATCCACAAATCGGCAAAGAACTTACGTGAATTTTACAAGAAGCGTAGAGTTGCAGCCTTAGGACTAAGGCGCCCTCTAGCATCACGTGCCTGGGAAGTTGAGATAAAGACCAGAATCTGGGTAGAAGGGGACCTAATAACTGTCTTCAAAGATCACCAGTCCTCACCTGACAAAAAGGCCTGCAGTATGCTTAAACACAACCCCCCCTTTTGCGGATGGTGGATGCAGACCGTTCAGGCCACTAATTACCCCTGTTCTATCGACATTGCGAAATCCATGGCAGTACCCTTATATTGTGCTCGACTTTACTCCGTGTTCTTACAAGAGCGACTCATTCCAAAAGGTAGCTGGCCTGACATGGACGCCTTTATAACTCTGCATCGAGGCGACTTATGGGTAGGCACGACACCAAAGCCGGGACACTACCTCAGGAGCCTGATTTTAGCTGGAGGAGGATCAATCGTTTCTCTCGCGAGTGATGTTCGGCCCGGCCCAACACACAGTAGTAGGCCAGCCAAAACTATCACGCCCGGAGCGAAGGTGTCCATGAATATCAATGAAGCTTTCGTTAGGCGAAAGGCGGAAGGTTTGACCCAAGACGATCTGGACCGCCTCATTTCCGGCACTAAACTCCGTTGGTACGACGGCAAACCCGTGAAGCCATGCTTTCACCATGGCTGGGACAAGGCCGGTAACCACAAAGGTGATATGAACTTCACATCCTCCGAGACCGACAATCCGTTTTTACGGCTTGCACAGGCTGTCGATGCAGAGAATCTCGAGATGTCTTTCGATTACATGTTGTGGGGCCGAGTCTGCTGGCTCGTGCTCCAAGAGCTGAGAAAAAAGGGGCGACCAATTCTCGATACTCTCATTAGTCCCTCCCGCACTATCGAGCCGATTTGGGAAGGTACCGAAGGCCTAGACGCAATCTTTATCGTACGGAACATCTTCCTGTTGCTTTTCCCCCCAGAAGACGACGTGCGTCGTGAGGAGGCATCCGCAATTGCCGATATATTGCTCAGTACGACAAGGAACCTAGGGCGTGTTGTTCACGCGTCCACCGGGATCGATTGGGAGCAAGCACTGAAATGCACTTGTGCTGATATACCACCGCCAAATGGATCACTTTCTTGATGAATTGGTTTGTCGGGGGAGGGCTACTGATGTCGTTATTCACGATTTTCTTAAACATGACCGAGGGGGATTACAACATCCCGTGAATTATCAGCAGGAGAAAATAATTGTAGTACTAAGTATGTGGGAAAACAAAGATAAGCAGTCTAACTCAGTGCAGCGACTGGAAGTTAAGGTCGCTTTGTTCTATTCACTACTGGCCAAAGCTCTTTGCCGCTCTAGAGAATTATCATACTGCCAATCAGTAATGCGCTCCCAGTTCCGGCACCTGTGGTGTACATTAAAATCGGCTCTCTCGCCCATGACTGGGTCGATCTCGAGTAGCAAAGGGGTCACGTCACCGGCACACATAAGCTGCAGACGAAGCGCCTCGATACAGTGGTCGACATGCATGCGATCTCCGACGCTTCGATGGTCTGTGAGGTTGAGGTCAACTATATGACCATGTTCTGCCACCCACTCGGCCATGTGAGTCGCGTAGTAGTCTTTCCACGTGAACTGGCGAATTTCATTCTGGTAGGTAGTAGCAAGTTAGTCAGTTGGCGAGTCAACTATGGGTGATGGGAGCGTGGTCAGTTGCATACCAGACAGTGTAAATGATGGAAGACCTCGAGAACAGCCGTATATCCTCTATTTGGATCGTCACTGGCGTGCTTAAGGTTTTCTGTTGACTTGTCCAACTTGTCTACACCACTCTTGGATATTTCAATAGAGCCCTCTAAAAAGTATAGCATGTTAGTAATTTCCACTGGAAAACGGCATGGCCTCTGTTCTCAGAAAAACGTACGGCTCCATAAGCGATTCCACCTCTCCTCCAATTCTGGCGTTGGGGGTCCTCCATACTCTGTTTTTCCTCCGAACTCGTTTCGAAAGGTAGTGTCATAATACTCGATCACACCACTTTCTAGAGCCGGAGCTGTGTAGGGTAGCTAGTCAGCCAAATCGCTCTTCGTTCTTATATCATGGAGAAACTTACAGTACGCGCCGAGCAAACGGGCACATTCTACCTCGTGAGGCTGCCTTACGTATTGATAGAATAAGAAACCCAAATTAAACAAGACTAATAATGTCCAGGGGAGGAGAATAGAAAGACGTGGGATGAAGGCCTGACGCCTGGATGAGGTCTCTGAAGAAAGTTTGCATTTCTCGCAGCAGGGCTTCTTTTCGCTTACGAAACCACGGCGCTCTTCATCTAAGTCAGACGAGAGCGAATCGCCTGTAGAGCTCAGAGGAGAGTAGCGGAGATGGAATTTCTCGAGCATGGTGTGGGAACATTGGTGCACAGGAGGGGGAACTGCCGTCTAGACCATTGCATGCGGCTTGCTTATATTTCTTGTCCCCTGTTCTACTGCACCCCTAAGTCCATCGTTTAAGCTTCAAATCGAATCGTCGTTATCAGCGCTACTCATAGTCCGCATACCTTTCGAGGCATGCGGAGTAATATCATTCCGCGCTTAGATGCAAGTTAAGTCAAATCGCGATGTGTTGCAAGACTAGCAGGCAAGCCGATATCATGATGCCAAGGAAAGCTTAGTTGAAGTAAACTATCCTCCGTGAATTACGGTGAGTTATAAGCCGAACGTTCTGTCTGTATAGCCTCAACTAATTGTTCGCTCCCCGGTCGTCCTATAGTATTAGGCGTGGCTGACTTAAGGCGCTGAGCTAATGTGCTTTTACTATAGACTAGTCCCGCAATATAGTAATTCCAAAAAGAGATAACCAGTGGTGACGTTGATTATCTTCGACCATGTGGTCTAGAGCCACCCCATAGATCGCATCGTTAATATAGCCATGCATGCATTCAAATCACACAATATCATGTAACCATGACCCAGAACCACGGCTGCGCAACCACGAGGGAAACATACATCGTGATGTCCGACACCGCTATTCGTAATGTGCGACATGAAAGACGGAATAACTTACAGAGTAATACTGCTGGACGCTCAATTCACCTGCCAGTTTGGGCTACGATGACTTCGAAAGCAAGCTGCAAGTTCCAGCATTTCCAACGTAGCCGCAGATGATGCGATGCATGCAATGGTCACGGGAGATGTAAGATAAGAAAGCTCGTGCATTGAGATCGAACCCGAATCGCGGGGTGCCATCAACGACGACGAGGCCCTCGGCTATAAGAAGCAGGACGACTGCTCATCTCATATCGACTTGCTATCCCTTCAAGGCAAGGAACCTCAAGCAGCAACGATTTCCCGCAGCTCCCCCTACTCGATTCTCCCGAATTTGATTCATATACATATTCAAGATGATCGCCAAGAACTTGATCCTCATGACGCTCGCTGTGTCGGGCATTGCCCTCCCCGTTGAGCGAGATGCCGGTAAGTTAACATGACGCCCAATACGATTCCTCGATTTCCCAGTATCTTCTTAGGGTTCCCCTGGAAATAACAGCATATGCTGACTATACTCTTTGCTACCTGATAGAGAAGCGTGCAGATGACACCGGCGTTTCTTTCACGTATAAGTTTTTGGACGCAGACGTTGCCAAGCGCGCTGTCGACAATGACGAATCCATTTCCTTCACCTACCACTTCTCAGATGCCGACATTGCTAAGCGAGCTGTCGACAACGACGAGTCCATCTCTTTCACCTATAAGTTCTCGGAGGCGGATGTTGTCAAGAGGGCCATCGATAACGACGAAGCTATTTCCTTTACCTACCACTTTTCAGACGCGGATGTCGCCAAGCGGGCAATCGAAAATGACGAAGCCATTTCCTTCACTTACCACTTCTCGGATGCCGATGTCGCCAAGCGTGCTGTTGACAACGACGAGTCCATTTCTTTCACCTACAAGTTCCTGGACACAGACGTCGCCAAGCGAGCTGTCGATAACGACGAGTCCATTTCCTTCACCTATAAGTTTTCGGACGCGGATGTCGCCAAGCGTTCCCCTAAGGGCCCTTACTCGGACGCCATTGCTGCTGCTGATCCTAAGGAGATCCTCGGCTAGAGAAGTGAGTTTAGTCTGGCGTCGCCTGTGTCGCCGATTGGGGTTCGATGTTGGGCGATGGTGTATGGTGCGCACTCCTGATGTAGCTAGGAATTCTAGTAGTGCGAGGTCGAGGGTCGCGATAGGTCGTTTGAATGAAAATAAATATCTCATCCTCGAGGTCCCAAGCTAGGGCTGCATATGCCCCATAAGACTAAGATTGTAGATACGGCGCTGTAGATATCGGTTGTCAAGTGACAAGTTGCCTACTTGGGTTTGATGATCACCAAAACATGGATTTTTATTCGCTGCTATTATCAGACCTTACTTGACTCTATGTAGCTTCAATTGCAATATTCCTAATGCGGGGGTTCTGCTGACTCATTGTGGCGGTGCGGCCGTCCCATCGTTTCTGCCGTCTATGACCGCCCTCGGTTCGTAGCTGCCGGGGCTCTGTTTTGCACACAAATGTTGAAGTGTTGGTATAGAAGCGTTCAAGACTGGAGGTTCTGGCATCCGAAAATGGAGTCCCCTATAGCACATTCGCGCCGCAGGACAGAGACTCCCACCCCACGAAACCTAGGTAGACAAGATCATTGATTGAGGCCACTTTCGCAATATTTACCGCATAATTAAAGGTAATAAAAGTGCGAATAAATATCATATTTCACCTTGCCAGTCGTTGTTTTATCCTCCCTCGGTAAGTTTGGCCTGTTCCCAATCCTCGGTTCGTGTATACAAAGCCCAGCAACATCCTAGTGGCAGATGTCATGACCCAAGTATAGGGGGGTGTTAAATATTAGTTGTTACGCGAGGGGTCTGGTCCAATACTAACTGATACCTTTCGCTTATGTACATAACACCCTCTTTGTCCCGGACTAGAAGGTGTGACAGGATCAAATGGAGATGATAAGAAAGAGCGGCGCAAGTCTCAAGTATAGCTGGTAGACGTCTCCGTCAGCTTCAAACTGGTCACTGGCGGCGTGGCGGTAGGCGATAACAACCGGGATTCTCATGTACGAAAAGACGTATCTGATACTGCGAATCCCTCGAAACAGTGCCCACGCGAGCCAATGCCAATCGTCGAAGTCTTCGGTCTTCAGGATCGGATATGGCCCGAGGTAGCCGCGTAGGTGGCAGAAGATGAGGACGGCGAGCGTAACCAAGCCTTGAAGCTGTGCACTGACGCGCGTGTAGTTGGAGATGTCATTGGGCGGAAACACACGGTAGATTGTGTGCGTTGGTGCGTCGAGGGCGCTGAGGATCCATGTTTCGGCGTGCTGGAGTATTTTGGCGATATACAAGAGGAAATGAACCGCGCGTAGGGCGCAGAAATGAGCCAATGCCATTTGGGATGGCCGGCTGAGAAGTGCATCCGACGGCGGTGTAGTATTCATGATGAATGACTGACCAGGAATAGGTCGTGAGGGTAGTCGTGAGGGTAGTCGTGAGGATAGTCGCACGGTGGATGGATGCGGTGGTAAAGAGTGACTACCTAGGTACTTACTTGTGTCAAGACAAAATGGAAGGGAATCCCGAGTCCTGAAGGGGAGTGCTAGCACTTTATAAGGCCATCTGATTTTACGTTTCAACTTTCAAGTATCTACACCTATAGGACCTAACCTTAGAACCGGATAACCTTAATACTCGCCTACCTAGGTACCTAAGGTGAATATCAATGCAAATCGTGTAAACGCCCTTGCGACCTAGAAATAGGTAGCTGATAGTTGCCAACAGCACTCATGCTATCACCATACCGCTGGTGCCCAGGAACTCTGGGGTCGGCATTGCACGACAGCGGCCGACTAAAGACTGTATCCTGCGGCGTTCCTCCCTTCTTCATCACTATAAAGGCAAGTTGGACGTCAATACATATCCCCCTTAACTGCTGCTGACGTTCGCCTGAGTATCGTCGTTGAACCATTCTCTCCTTACCAACTCGGGCGTTGCTAGACAACCTTCTCTTCTTAGGGGAATGCCGGCCTCCCCTTTCAAATATATGCCAGCTCCATCTTTTTGAATCTCGTTGCTGTTTGTCACCCACTATTGCATAGGTAGACAAAAGCTCCCAGTCCATTTATCTCCTTGTCGATTATACTCCATCGGATAGACCATACCACCTCGAAGAATAGCAGCATCGAAGGCGGATGCGAAGTTCGACTGTCGATAAGATCGAACCTCTGCACTTTGTAGAATGTATACACCTGGGTTAGTTCCTAGATAATGCAGCGTCCTTAGCGGCATCGTTCGGAACAAGAAAAGCAGCATGCCCCGGTGTTCAACCGTTCCGTTCCGTTGGTCAACACGCCAATAGCACAAAGGGACGCATTAGTGATAAAAGTAAGAATTGGTAATGTAGACTGTGGTAGCAGTGTGTTAGTTGGCACCTGAAGCATTGTCTAAGCTCGTACCATCCTGTTATTACAAGGTGATGGGGACCATCACGTATAGGGTGAAGAGATTGAGTGGTTGGTTGTTACCTTCAATATTTAAGATACGTCCTGCATATTCGTATCACTCGAGACAGCGCTGATAAGTTTCGAGCAGCGAAGCATTGCTGTAGTTCTGCCACCGTTGAAAATATGAAATTGCCTTTCGACTGCAAAGTCTTCGCAAGTATCCTGTGTGTGTTGAGAGATATCTCTATCGCTGGGAACTGCATCGAGTTCCCGCGTAAAAATCTCTATGATTCTTCACGGCAACTTAGTGAAAAAATAACTTGCATAGAAGCGATTAGATGTACCGAGTCAAAGATCTCACGCCAGCAAATGTTGCGGTAGTAACTATGGCGCGTAGATCTTCTTTTTCATACGAGTCTTCCATAAGTTGCTGAATACAGAAGTTTTTCATACCGCTTGTGCAGCTTGCAAACAGGGCTTCAGATTGCTTTTGCCGACCAAGGTTGAAATCATAAAGAGCAAGCAATCCTTGTGCCTGAATAGCTGGTAGATCTTCATCTCCGCCATTTCGGGTCCTCAGATTGCATATAACTTCATCGTAGAACCAGTCCTCTGAGTAACCGCATCCAGATTCATCAAAGTCCTTGGGTGTATCTCCTATGAACCTGTACGCAAGGGTCATAATACCTAGCGAGATATACCTAGCTTTATAGCGGGCACAGGCCTGTAAACATAAGTACCTAGGACGCTATAATATTTTAATGGTGGGGGAATTGGCGGGCTACTATAGTATGTGGTAATGGCCCACTGTCACCATTAGCTTAGGTACTATTCGCCCTAATGTGACTGGTTGCAACGAAGCAGCTAGGATCGTGGGTTAAGTAGCCGGGCTAAAACTAGCCTGTCTTAGCAAAGATTACCTATTCCTCGAAATCCGTGCATATTAGGTACACTGGAATAGCCGTCATTTACTACAATCTTCGGTAGGATTGGCAAAGCAAATCTATAGACCCAGAGCTACCATGACAATAGCAACATATCACTCAAGACACTCCAAGCTGGGAAGCTCGCACAATCAACCCTTGTCTTATTCTCGCTGCCCTAATTGTAGCTGCTCAAACTGATTGATTGTCTCTCGGAGTGCTGCGGCCTCAGTTTGAAGATCTGTCAATCTTGCTTTATCCGTCTCTTGCACAGATTGAGCCACTTTTTCCCTGTAACTTGGCACAGCCATGCTCTTCAGCTGTTTCTCCATCGCAACTTGAGTCTTTTCTAATCGGGACTTAGCCTTTTCGGCCTCTGCATTCAAGTCTACGCGGCCTTTTACGACCAGATATACCGTTGCCCGGGATGAAACGGTGGAAGCGACGCAGCCCGAAGGACGCTCGTTTTCAGGTGATAAGATGTCCTGCGTACGAATGATCTGTCCGCTGAGTGACGAGATGGACTGGACTTGCTGTTTCAGTGTATCGAAAGAGACGGTATCGAGCGATTGGATGGCAACTAGACAAAATCGTCAATTGAAACCCACGCGTGTGTGCTTGCTAAATCACGGACACTTACTCTCAACCTTGTCCAATGTATATTGCGCCACAAGAGACCGTATTTCTCGGGAACATGCCTGGACGAGCTCGTACGCCGCTTCGGTATCGGGGTCGTCCAATGTGCTGTCGTGCTCGGGATAGGCAGCCAATACGATGGAGGGCGTTGTATCTCCAGGGCGGCGAGGTAGTCGTTGCCAAAGCTCTTCGGTTAAAAACGGCATGAAGGGGTGAATCATTAGCAGCGCAGCCTCAAGCGCGGTGTAAAGGGTTTGTTTAACAGATTGTCTCTCATCTTCAGTCCCATCCTTGATGAGAGCCTTGGAGTTCTCGATGAAGGCATCACAACGGTTCGTATACCAGTACTGGTACACAATGCTAGTTGATCTCATAAATTCGCACTCTGCCAAGGCGTGGTTGATCGCTTTCGCGGACATGGTCATTTTGTGCAAGATCCAACGCTCTGCGAGAGTGTTGCCTGGTTTCGGTTTCTCGTCGGGTGTGAATTCAGCTTCCAAGTTTCCAAGCACGTATTTTACCGCTTGATAGATCTTGTTACAGCATTTCCGATACCCATGTAAAACCTTGACGTCTAGATTGATATCGCCGCTGCCTGTGGCGCATGATGCTAGACAAAAGCGCAAGGCATCGGCGCCACATTGGGGAATACCTTGCGGGAAGGCTGACTTCTGGTATTTCTTCGCCTTTTCAACTTCCGAAGGATCGAGATTGCCAGCCAGTAACTTGGCATTCAAACCTTCGAGGCTGATACCTGAAATCACATCTCGGGGATCGATCACATTGCCGAGAGACTTGGACATCTTCCGGCCTTCAGAGTCACGGACGAGAGAATGAAGATATACCTCGCGGAACGGTACTCTGCCAGTCAACTTCAAACCAAGCATGATCATTCGGGCGACCCAGAAAAATATGAGATCCCCGCCAGTTTCGAGAATAGAAGTTGGATAGAACTTGTCCATATCATCTGTTGACCTCGGCCAGCCCAATGTTGCGAACGGCCACAGCCCAGACGAAAACCAAGTGTCAAGGGCGTCGGGATCTCTCTTAAGGGTAATTGATTTACCTGGGAAGGCTTTCATCGCCTTGGATAGAGCCTCTTGCTCAGTGTGTGCCGAGAACCACCGGCTATTGTCTGTACGGTCATCCTCTCCCCCCCTCAATGCGCGTAAAGTACACAGGGCATTGATACCCCCACCAAAGTTGCCTAGAGATGCACCAGTCGTTGGTGTCATCCAACCATCGGTGGAAGCTCTTCTCTGCAGCCCCTGGTTTGAAGATAATCTCGCCTTTCCGAACCGCCTCGGACGCTGCATCCGCAAGGCTTCGCATTCTCATCCACCACTGTGGCTTCATGAGCGGCTCAACCACGTCTTTAGACCTGCTACACAATGGCACCGCCATGGGGTTGTCCTTCTTGCCCACAAACAGGCCGGCTTTCTTCAAGTCCTCTTGGATCGTATACCGCACGTCGAATCTCTTCTGGCCGCGGTATGGCCCTGAGTTCTCGTTCATAAGGCCGTCGTCTGTCAGGATATTAATAAATTCTAAGCCGTGTCTCTGACCGAGGGCGAAATCGTTGGCATCATGGGCGGGTGTAATCTTTACAGCCCCTGTACCAAAGTCTTTGTCGACGTACTCATCGGCCACGATAGGGAGAAGTCGGCCTGGGATAAAAGGATGGCGAGCCTTCTTACCCACTAGGTGGCGATATCTCTCATCGGCTGGATGGACAGCAATTCCAGTATCTCCAAGCATAGTCTCCGGCCGTGTCGTTGCAACATCTATAGTCTCATTGGCATCGGCGGCGTCAATAGGATAGAGAAAGTGAGTAATGACGCCAAATTCTACCTTGCGTTTGTAGCCTGGAACGTCAAGCAAGGTGCGGCCTGGAATCTCCTTATTGTCAACTTCTAAATTGGAGAGAGCCGTGTTTAGCTGCGTGCGCCAGTTGACGAGACGATTCGCGCGGTAAATAATGCCTTCTTCATGGAGCTTAATAAACGTCTCCTGGACGGCGGCAGTTAGATTGGCATCCATGGTAAAAGCTTCGCGAGACCAATCAAAGGACCCCCCTATCCTCTTCTGTACACTATTGATGTTGCGGTGATACTCTTCCTTTCACTCCCAGGCGGTCTCGATAAACTTGTCTCTGCCCAGGTCGTGGCAGGTCTTGCCCTGCCGCCTCCAAAGCATATTCTCTACAACGCTCTGGGTAGAGATGCTCGCATGATCGCATCCAGGGAGCCATAAAGTTGTCTTGCCAAGCATGCGGTTCCACCGGACCATGATATCCTGAAGAGCGTTACCAAGAGCATGGCCAACGTGAAGGTTGCCAGTGACGTTGGGGGGGAGGCAGCACAACCACAAAAGAGCCCCGCTCTTTTATGTTGCCGTCCTCGGCCAGTCCGGGTTTGAAGAACTGCTCCTTTTCCCACCACTCATACCACGCCGATTCCACGGCATCGGGGTTGTAGGCTTTGAAGTGGGGATCATCGAACGACACAAGCACTGTAAATACAGCCGGATTAGTCAATTGTGGGCAGTCGATAGAGCTGGCCACGTACCTTTCTTCTCCCCGGACGGAGTCTTCTCAACATAGGGGGGTAGCTGAGGTGTCTCGGCGGCAGTCTTCACCTTTGCGGTTGTTTTGGCCGAGGCGGCGCTGCCAGCAGCGGCGCTCTTGCCGGCCTGCTTCTGCTCGAACCGAGCCTGTTTCTCCTGTTTCTTGCCTTCCTTCTCGACTAGAACTTCGGTATTAGCGTAGTCCTTGAATATATAAGTGCTAGCGCGCGGTAAGAGGGACCTCACCATTCTTTGTACTTTTCTCTAAACGGCTAGTAGCCGCATTGGCCGCCCGAGCAGCCATCTGGGCTAGAGCAGCGGAGGATGTTGTGAGACACCGCGGGTGAGGTAGGTTGGGAGAGGGTGAGCGGCATGCGCGAGAGGCGGGGGGGGGGGGGGGGCTGATGCGAGCAACGAAAATTTGAGTGACAGGCGGGTTGGAGACGGCACTGCAATCAAGCTTGGGCTATTTGTTTGATATTTGGTTGCGGCACGGTTTGCGATCCGCATGTGACTCACGCGCGCTGCTGAGGCGCATGTGCGCTGTTATTCGGCCTGTGGCCTCTGCTTTGACTACCTTTACAGTGAGGTATAGGTAGGCAACATAGGAGCACCAAATAGCGTGACGGGTGGTGGCCGCACTTACCGTGAGTCACCGTTCTACTCCGGCCGGGAGGGTCCGTATAATGCCGATCTATGCTTCAGAGGAACCTCGGCGCTACGTGAGGCTCTCGGGACCCGCTATCGGTGCGTGTGAGCTTCTCCGCTCTAGTAACCCTCAGGTTAGCGCGCGAGGTGCAACTCTCCATACGCTGTCAACGCATTCGAGCTGGGGTGCATACAAATGTTGAAGTGTTAGTATGAAAGCCTCTAGGACTGAAGGTTTTAGCGTCCGAAATTGGAGTCCCTAGGTATACTATGTTTGCCTTACAAAGCGGAGACCTTTACACAAACTTCACTTTACGAAATTTAGACGAGATTATTAATTAAGGCTATTATTATAACGTTTATTATATAATTAAAGTAATAAAAATATAAATTTAAATAATATGTTTCAATAAATGTTGCTTCAGCAGCAGGGATTTGGTCACGATGCTTACTTTACTCAATTTATGTCCCTCACTTGCTGCGATATTCTGATGACAGCTATCCGGTTGGGGTATATACGTACGTGCCCGGATTATATTGTCCTCATGGTATGACCATGGTAGCCAGTTTATCGGGGATGTTAACACAAACATGCTGCCAAAGGCGCGTGGCTAATTATGATATACGTCTCAACGAACGATGCTGATTTCATGTTGTTAGCGGGGCAGAGTATGACAACAACAGTGGGCTCTGCACCCAAAAGGTAACCGCGGAGCCAATGTGGTATGGGGAAAACTTGGGCAGAGGAGATATTGCAGTCATATACCAGGTAGATGATGGCGCGCAAGTAGAAGCCAGACAACTAGGACTTAATATCTTTCCGATATATCTTATATCGGTAGATCTGGGAGAGCTAGGCTCGTCTAACACTTTTACTTCGAATCTACCGTCAAGCACTCGTTCATCAACTTCAATGCACACAACTAGCACCACAAGCAGTAGCGCGAACAGACCCCAAAGCTCAGCACCTATCCCGTCTCTAGGTTTCTACTCGAATATAACAACTATCAAAGTAGGCGCTGCCCTGGGTGGCATCCTAGGGCTGGTCTCGCTGTCTGCGGTAGGATACGTGTTGCTGATCCGTTACCGACGGAAACGACAGACCGCCAGGCATCCACCTGCGGAATAGATGAAATGAAGAACGGTACAAAGTCGTATCTAAGTCAACGAGAGCAGCAGTCAGAGAAACCGCGGGGCACATAAGCGGGAGGGGACCCGATATTAGTATGTGCTGAGTTAGAAGGGACATTAGGAGAAGAGCACGGGTCCGGAATCTTGGTGTCTAAGCCAGAACTCCAGGGCACAGCTGGAATATATGGACCACAGGGAGTGTATGTAAAGAAGAAATCTGAGTTATCTGCCGAGAGTCGCTAAATAGATTGATAACAAATCAGGGAACGTTGTTTACAGATTTCGTCGTCTAACTGCCATGATTGCTAATACCGCTACGTCATAGAAGGGCGCTTCCTCGCACCGAACACACCGAACACCTTGTATACCTCGGAGGTGTGTAGCTTACAACCTTTTGTGGGACAGGTCGTCTTCAAAGTGAGGCGATTCAACCCTCGTTGATTGAGGCATAGTCGCGAACTTGAAAGATTACATGTTCATGCAACAACTCGTAGGCCGTGAAGTTGTGCTGATGTTAACCGTTTCCACGCAATGCAATGGTATATAAATTAATCACCTAATAGGTACCTAATCTGCAGCGCATTACCGGGGTGCCCCTTAAGCTTAAACATACACCTAATCTTGAGTTCCAGGGTAGTCCAAGCAGCAGCATCTACTAACCTTAATCTAAGCCTTCTCATCTACAGCCACTCTTATTGCCCAGTCGCCACATGACCTACTGAAATCGCCCTGAAAAGGAAACTTCCATCTAGGAGGTCGCTAGGGTAGGTACCAGCATATACCCGCTTCGGAGTATTTCTCTAGTCTTCTTAGCTAGATCGCTTTTATCCTTCGAATCTACATCGACTCTCCCTTCCGGGACATGTATATCTAGATGCATCATTGTTTTGATGCTTTGCTCTCGAATACTTAAGCCCGTTGCTCCCCGAGACCGACATTCTTCAAAGTCCTCGAAAATCTCCATGATAGCGTCGCAACCTACACTATCCTCTCTAAGGTTTACTCAACGCCTATTTCAACAGTAGATTAAGATTAGAAGAACACAACACCCTAGCGTAAACTTAGCTGCGGTAAAAAAAAGTCAATAAAGGATATAAAAAACACTGTTTGCTTACCAAAAAAAGATTTTTTTATTTTTTTTATACAATATTTATAACAGAAAAACAAAACTGCTTGCTGCTTTATTATATAAGTAAATTTAGCATTAACAATATATTATTAATTTTTAATCATATTTGCAAGGTTTTCTACAAAAACTTAACTTTAACGTTTGTATTACATTAGCTTTTTTTATTACTATACAAAGTTTGCACTAAAAATAACTTTTAAATGTTTGTAAAACGCGCATTATTTACGGCGGCTTTAAAATTGTTTAAAGTGCAAAGTGTACAGCAAGCTATTATGTCCGGTACTCTCGACGCCTTCGAGATTACAATAGAAGAGGCCGCTACAGCTTTATTCAATGTCGCTTTTGATGGTGCTAAATACGCTTGCCTTGTGGCAGCCATAACTGCTTCACTAGCCAGCCTACGAGGACAAGCCATAACGGATAGCATTCTCGAAGTATGCCCCGTTACAGTGCGCGATGGACAAAAAGTGTACGACTTCTACTACGACACTCAAGACGAGGCCATACTCTCCGGTGTGGATGCTGCGAGAGAAACCATCTCTAGTCTATGTCAGCAGGACACTAGACCCATCCCGCATTCTGAGATGGATGATGTCCTGCGCCATATTGCTTGGACAGCTGCTACTACTGTTGTTCAACATATTTTCTACGAGGATGTCACTCGAAGCCAGACGATCATCCGTATTGTTGACGCACTTCGCATTGGCCTCCGTACCGGACTTGATTCCGGAGACCCTTTCAATCATTCCATGGCTGCCCTGAGCGCCGCCTTGACAGCCGTGCTTACTGCCAGCCGCTCAGCTATTAGGTTGCAATCCCAGCCTCCGGGTGATAGTCAGTCCCAATCCAGGCCATGCATAGCAGAAGCCGAGAGCGAGGCAACTAAGGCTGGTGTCAGAGCGGGAAAATCAGCACTGCCACCAGAATTCTCCAGCTAAGCCTTCTGTTCGCCACCAACCGCGATGTTAAATATACCTCATAAACACGTGAACCACCACATCATGAGCCAAGAGAAGACGGCGAAAATAGCTACTCTAGCGCCGGAAGTCACGTTTGCCTTCCTCGGAAGATGATCGCTATAGTTGTTTCTTCACTCACCTACCTTATCGGTACGATACCTCTGGTGTCTGCTCTTGTTTCAAATACTTCTTGGAGATGGTTTATTCACCTATCTTGAGAGCGCCGAGAGTCTCGAAGAGACTGTGGACCAACTTTATCATAATCCTTCCATCTGATTGCTTTAACACGGCTATTACTACTTACTCTTTTTCCTGTGCCGTTCTATGTCTTACAACAATACCACGAGCCAATTTCTGACACCTATCTTCACCAAGCAATCATCAGATAAGTGAGCTCGATTCCTAGTAAGCATTAACTCACCAAAAAAAGCGACAAATCTTAGTTATCCTTCCGGTCGCCATTTGTTGAGAGGGGTCTCGGCCTTCGGAAAAACCACCCAAGCAAAGCCGCAGGCCATTGGACGACAAAGGGTTTAGCCGGTATGAAGCCTTCCTTCAACTCTAGCAATTTCTCTGCCAGTGTGCGCAGTCTGAGCTCCCAATGCTCGCATATCACTACTCGGCTCGACAACGGATAGCTAACCAAGAGCCTAGCTACGAGCTACAAGGACAGTGATGTACACTTTGTCGCGGAACATAAAACTCAACCAATCAACATTTCTTCACTGTTGCTAGATCAAATATTCCTTTGTATGCCATCGCACTCCAGACACTAGCATTTTACAGTATGTTCGAAACACCCAGCGCAAGCGTACCGTAAAGCATCACATCTACTTCATCCCTTACTACCTAGATACCTACATAGCGTACATACCCCTTTACAACCAACACCACACATGCACCCATCTAGGTACCAGCAGCCTACTGCTATAGCCGTGTACTGAGGCACCATTAACGGCGTACCTTACCTACACCTCCATGCAGGCAGTGACAAGACCAGTTCGCAATATTCAGCGCTGCTATGCTTGTTATGAGTATCACACATGCCGAACGCGCTGAACATCTTGTACGCTGTTCATATGCGCAATCCAGTGAGACACCTAGGCTGTGTCGTTTGTATTGGAACTAAGGCTACAAGACCCTCACATAAATGAAACACTACGTCCAAATTACTTATATATTGAAAGTCAAGGGTTGCTACGTAGTTTAGGAAGGCTTTAAAATAGAGGATTTCAAGAACCTTAGCAGCCATAACAGAAGTTGGATTCCACGTGCAGCCGGGCTTTTGGCATGTAGCATGTGGGTTTCTAACATGCAAGGCAATTGCTTGACACGACGAATATCCTTTTTTCCAGGTAAGGAGAAGAGCTAAGGATGGTTTGAATATAGTTGTACACTTCCATCTGCAAGCTGTTTCGATGTTAGTGAAAGCATTAATAGCCATCGGCTATCTTGCCGAACTTCCAAGATTCTCTCTTATCGCTACCCCATCCGTTGAAGGAGAACTTTGTAGAATGTTCTAGCCCAATTATCTAAGGGATAAGAGTGGAACGCAATCAGCTATTGATTCAATAATGTTGGTTTTCGCATGTAACCGACTGAGCTAATGGTGTGTGCCTGTCCTAACAGGGGTGTCTTTATTATTTCCTATATCCGTCCTAGTGTACAAGCGGCATGCTAGACGTTACACCACGCCGGACAATTGTCTCCGAAGCAATGGTGCAAAGATTGCCCATTTGATTGCTGTACTTAATTTAAACGAAAAAAAAATTCCAAACGAAAAGGATTTTTACCCATCAAGACTTCCCTTAGGCAGTCGAAGTGTTAGGGGGCATGCTTGCGCAAGCTATTTCGCCACCAATTAATTGCCTCGGCTGGTATCTAGATCGAGATCAAGATTAGATAGTCTGGAAACTTTCCTCCACTTTAAAACTACCTGCCTATCCGACTTCTACACTAATTATTGCAGATCAGCCGGTGATGTGCATTTTAGGTCAGGCGGTTGTGTAGCTGCAGTCGCCTCTGCACTCGCGATAGCGACTTGAGACGGCGATGGCGATAGTGCAGGCCCACGACCCCGACCATGACGATGTAGTGAGGCCGTATTTCCCGCGGAGCGGGTCCAAGCAGATTTCCAAGCTCCTCCTTCAGCAGCTACCACCACCACTACAGACTGCTGGACCAGTATTTGATGAAGCATATGCTAAGGAGCCAATCCCGGCCTTCGACCAGAAAGCCCATGAGCAACACTATGCTGGGCCATCGGAGTCTGGAGAAGCCCTTCCGCCACCTTCGCCCGTTGATTTCTCGGACAGATATCTCATCCCGACGCTGGCACGCAACGAACGCCTGCGACTTACACTGCTCTGGTACCATACAACACATATTCAGCAAGATGAGCGTCTTTTGGCCGAGATAGACACTCTGGTTCGAAGTGTACACAAGATTATCGGCTGGGGGTATGCTATTGCTGGTATTCTCAACGAGTCCAACTACAGACGACTAGCCACCGTGAATTTGCCGCTTGCAGTTCTCCCTCGCAGGGAGAGCACGTGTTCCCACACCATCAATCAGAAATTAGACGAGGTGTTCATGGTCCTCGATATGTCTAAAGACTGGCGCTTCCGACATTCCCCGCACAGTGAGATCGGCGGTATGAGGAGTTACGCGGGCGTGCCTCTGCGATTGACGGCTGACAATGGGATTGAAATCCCATTGGGCAGTCTCTGTGTGGCCTCCGACACCCCACAGAAACCATTGGAAAAGGTGAGTTGACTTAGTGTGTGATTTTACTGCCGAAATTATCAAATCTCATGGGAACCTTACTAATTATTTCAATAGGCCCAACGTCAGTGCCTTGTAAGCTTTTCGGAACTCATTAGTACTGCCATTGCAAGCCATACTCGGCAGCACCGGTTGAAGAAGAGGCAGGAAATGTCGGATCTCCTTCCCATCTTACGTTCAAAAATAGACGCCGAAGACTATGAAGAGAGCTCAGCTAGTATCATCCAACAAGCTTACCCTGGGGCTCACGTAGCACTTCAGGTTGCGTTGGATGGCAAAGTACCTGTGAAAGGCCGGCCCGCTATTCGACTTTCAGATGTTGAAGGAGGTCTCTGGGAGGACACTGCGCTGATTGAGCAGACACTCATGACTTCAAACTTTGATAAGCTGCGGCCTACTCAGACTGTTCGTGCGATAGTTGCACATTGCGGAAGCTCTGAGAAGTATGTTGTCGTATCAGGTCTTGACATACACCATGTCTTTGACGATTTCGACGCGTGGTTCATCCTCAAAGCTGCAGCTATAATAGCAGATACATTTCAAAGTCGACTTCTCCGGCAAGCCCTAGCGGCAAAGGAGACATTTTTACGTGGAATCACTCATCAACTTAGAACCCCTATCCACGGCGTCCTCAGTTCAACAGAGCTCCTTGTCGAGGAACTTAGTGCACGGGGACTGTTATTACGGAATGATCTTAATGATGCCTCCGTCTCGCCGGCCGCCTGTATCGCTACAATACGAAACTCTGGGCAAGAGTTAATGAGGACCGTTAACAGCATCCTTAAATACAATACGTGGGCAGATGCTAGCCGCCAGAAATACCACATCCCGTATGACTTGGGACGCCTCGAGGATGATATCCTCCCCGAATCACTGTCGCATATTCTACCGGATCACCTCCACGGGATTTCCGTCGAATTTCGCAACGAACTCGGTCGCTCTTGTTATGTACTTACAGACCCAGATCTTCTGAAATATTGCCTTCGGGAAATACTGTTAAACGCTATCCAGTCGGGTGCCGGGCGGCCCCTAGGAACTGTTATATTCACAATGCGGGGCAATGCGAACGAGTCAAATTTGATTTTCGATGTTGTGGATAACGGCGTAGGAATTGGAATAAAAGATCACAGTTCTATCTTCCAGCCTTTCTATAAAGTTGGGGGCTTCACGGTCGGAGCTGGGCTTGGACTTACTCTAGCAAGACAGATCGCTACCCGCCTACAAGGGACGGTTAAGTTAATATCGTCTTCCCCGGGGCTTGGGTCACACTTCAGAGTCGAGTTCAACAATTCTGCCTTTGATTCGCGCCCCGTTTCCGAGACTAAAGTAGATATTGAGCTTCAGCATTTACCACGGACTTTTTGTTGCAAATTTGATGAGACGGGCTATACACATTTTGCTGACCATATAACGAGATACCTTGAGCTTCATAAGTTCAAAAGACATATCAATCCTAATCCTGGTCTTATCTTTACCGACTTTGGTATCGACCAGCTGCGCGATACCTATCCCTCTGCTGTCATAATTGTGTTCGGAAAAGCCAAAAATGGTACCGAGATTTGTCTAGGGCCAGGAATTCTTCCTGCGAGTGGACCGCTGCATACTGAGACACTGAATCAAATACTACTGCAAGCAAATGTCATGTATCGGGAACTTGCAGACGAGACTGCTCGTCGGGAGTCGAGCAAAGTGGCCCTACCAGTAAATGGCACGCGTGTTAATGCTATCCCAACTCCAGAGATTGCCGGGTTTGGTATTCCGGATAGCCGACCGTTACGCGACGACCGGCCGATCAAGGCTCTGCTTGTTGACGATAATCCAATAAATCTCGGGATACTCATAATGTTCTGCAGCAAGCGCAATATCCCATTTGCTACTGCCGAGGATGGGAATATAGCAATTGACCGATTCATAAAGGGAGTCGAAGCCAAAGAGCCTTTCAATCTGTTGTTAATGGATCTCCAAATGCCAAATTGTGACGGCATCGAGGCAACTCGCGCGATCCGCGCATACGAACGCGAGGACGCGCTGCGCAGGTCATTTATCTTCATGGTGACCGGTCAGGACTGGGGGAAGGATAAGGTGGCCTCGCAGGACGCAGGCACAGACGTTTTCTTGATCAAGCCGGTCTCTCCAAAGATGCTGGATATTCATATCGCGAAGTTTTTCGCAACTTATCGACCTTCTGGGGGGTGAATTACTAGAAAATCTCGACAGCACCGCCATGCAAGAAAGGCGCGTAAGAGATTAGACACAACAGAGAGACCGCGCATTGAGGGTTAGTGTTGAGTATCCTCTAGAAACCCTGGAAATACCTTCTTCAAGAAGCTATACCTACGAAGGGTGCTCACAGGGAAGCGATATATGCTCCATCTTTATTTATAACACCTGGCCTTATCCTAACTAGAAATAGGGGCTCGCATAATTCTACTCTCGGGGAAGACTGCGAAGAGCGAATGACAGGCCCGCCAACTATGTCTGCGTGTGTCGTACATTCTCGGGGTGAAGCCGGATTATGAGCTAGACAGCCGCGAAAATGTGGGATATAGACAACAGTCACAGGCTCCGTCTTTAGAGACTGCTTTACCCCTCTTCCATGTTCGTCAGAGTGGCTGAAAGCATCGCGCAATGCAAACCTGGCATCGGCAGAGGACAGGATGAAAGAAGCCAGTGAGAAAGCCTATATCAACATACGGACACGCCATCGTTTTGATACGGATTCGCAATATTTCTCCCGGGTAGGGGGGGTGGTCAGGGCTCGAGACTGAAGTGCTTCAACCGGCCCTAGTAATAAGAACAACCTCCTCATATAGCAACAAGGGTACAGGCTCGGCTTTTTTAAGGCCGTCCAGGGCGGGAGGCTTGAGTTAGAGTTTTGGGTAGACAGTTGTCTCTCGGAGCTCTACAAGAAAAGATGCCCTGTTTCATCATGTGAAATAAGATGACAACATATACATTTTTACCTGCTAGGCTATATATACGAGGAGCCTGTTAGGGGGCCTTCATTCGACATACGGGTCACCGTCGAGGATAGAGTTCCTCGATATGTTAGATGGCTATGTTCTATATAAGCCGCTTATTTTATTTTATTTTATTTAAACCAAAAAGAAAAAAAGAAAAAGAAAAAAGGGAAAAAAAATTATGACAGGGACCATGGCATTGAAAACAGCTTTCACAAACTACTGACAAGCCTTTTGCAATGTAGTGCTGACATCGGCGCGAAAACTGGATGCCGTTGAGCGGTTTCACTACAGTCTGTATTACTTGAGAAGTGAGATATCGTAGAGTTTTTGCCAGAACACGGCGTAAATTCCGAAGTTTGGAGCCGTACTATAAAACACCATGCTTATGTCAATAGTTATTAAGCGTACTTATATCGTTGAGGAGCCAGCGGAACTTTGGTGGGGAGATTTATGGGAGAAGGTACTAGATCGAGGGTTTAGATTATATCACGAGAAGCTTCATGAATACATGTTTATCGGCTAGGATATAAGCTATTAACGTCCAAATACTACTCAGGTGTTCAGCATCAAACCAAACCCGGCATAAACAACGACCTATATTGCGGCTCGAATGAAACATAGTTAATATTCTCGTATGCTAATGTTCTGTCTTAATATATGTGACTGATCCCAACTAGCCACCCCTTGGTATTTTCTCGGTTCTGAGAAGTGGCCACTCACAAAGAAGACGACCAGGCGTACTTGAGTTTCTCAGGGGTCACTATTGTCCCGAAAGTCGTGGCTGCTCGTTAAAGTAACCCGCAACTGCCTGGTCATTCGCTGAAGTTCAACCCAGTACCTCCTCTACCAACGCTAGAGTTTGGCGGTGTGTCACTTCTGCCTCTTCGTACTGCCTTCAAAGTCAACAGGGTACTAGGTGTTTTGGGAAGCCTCAATGTCCGTAGCTGCATTCTGGCCTCGTGTTCCCTCAGCTATGTCATTAGTGGTATCCGTATCCCGTTCTAATTTAGAACACACCCCAAAAATCACACCTCTTGGCTTCATTAATAGGATCCTCATCCGCCAACATATAAGAGCGTCAATACACAACTATTATCCAAATTCATGCATTGACTAAACCAATATTCACAAAACCTACTTTGAAAAAGGATCCTTCATACAGTTGGTTGCAGTAACAAACAGACTACAATATTAAGAAACATATCAGCGACCACGACTCTTATTGCGTACGGAAACCAGGAATTCTGAGCGACATCTCACTCAAACAAGGCTAGACACTTTTATTTCCCGAAGCGTATAAAGGAAGTTTTGTTCACCTTCCTCTCAGGTATATTTCGGGTTGCTTTATTCTTCAACACCCCTAGATTCTCACACATAGTAGCTATCATGCCGAATCATATAGGACCCTGGAGCCCCATGGAGTCGCAGGATCTGTCGAGGGTCGGAACTAAGTCTTTACGTCTCGATATGATCATCAAGCCGCAAAGCGATATTCAACTGAATACCCCATTCTACTACGTCGCTCGATTCGTAAACCAGACACGTCGCGATAACGTACCCAGCCTAATTAAGAATGGAACATGTGGTCAAGTAAGCGTACGAGTTATCCTGTTCATTTGGCGTGGCTCTGTTCGGGAGCGCCCAGCAGACGGTATAGGGCCAAAAAAGCGCAGAGACCGTTTCGAGATGTACCCATATGACTTGGAGATTGGACGAGATTTTCACGTTGGTGTGCTTACCGATGTCGAGCACACCCCCCCTGGCGAATACATGGCGTTCAAACTGTGTTTCTCTGAGCCACTGTGTTTCTCTAAGCCGGGGAAGGCGTGGATTCGATTTGAGCTTCAGTGGAAAAGAGGGGGCAAGGAGTATAGGATGTGGCATGTGGCACCCAAAGTAAGAGTAGGCGGCGACGTTAGCGTTGCGCAACGGCTTAGTGAGTGAACCCCGTGCCTTGTCCGAATCGCCCATACCGTTATCATCATCTAACAGTCGGAAAATAGCACGGTATGAACAATCTCTCGTGAAAGCACTTGTTCCTGACCCTTTCCCCCCATTACCGCAGAACCCGGCATGCGAGCGCGTTTACGAATTGCTGAGAGAGCAAGATCAAGCACAACGCAAAGAGAAAGATAAGGCTTCTGAGCAGAAAAATTAAGAATATCCATATTTGATAGCCCTTTTCATAAATACCAACATTAGTCAGCGTATGAAACACACTTAAATAGTTGAGTTGATTGAATAGCTTATCTCTATGATAACCGATCACATCTCCAAACCCCATCTGGCTTTCAAGGTCAATGGCAGTGCTAAGGAATACCTATGTATAGGCAGCTACATGTGACTATAAAATCCGAGACTGTGTAGCTGTATAACTTTGTTTCTAATTCGGTAAAGGGCTTGTTTATAGATGCTACCTTGATTACCCGATTTAATAGTGCTTAATGATATCGGAGCTCTAAAAGAGTAACGTGAAAATTAACCTAGAGGAGTAGACTCAAGCCAGGGCATTATACAGCAATCTCCTGAATCCAATTCAAGCGACCTTTTAACCCAAAATCCGTGTTTTATTCTATCTACGTAGCGAAGAATTTTTTTGACCATTGAATAGAACAACCCGACCCTCCAAGGGGTAATCATCTGCCACACTATACCTGTATAGTTTCATGTCATTATACATATCGTTGTGTATCCAAGTTGACTAGTGGTAGTCACTATGCTACGATTGTATAATAAACATCTGAGTCAGTTATTAAGGAAGTCTAGAGCCCCTTGTGCAACAACTTCAATCGTAACTCGGAGCCATCAGAGATCGTTCTCGGCAACAGTAACTAGAACCAATATAACATGATATTGATATTATGGTCGGATCAATCAACGCAGCTCTCCAGCCTGACTATTGTTCATTTGAGCTCACGGGAGCTCCTTCAATTCAGCTGGTAATTCTTGATCCTCTATCCACGCTTTAGCGCTCCTAGAGAACAACAACGGGAACTGTAAGTCCCACAGATGCTGCGCACTTGTAACCAATACGGCTTTGCTCTCAGGAGAGCCGTTCTCCTTCAACAATCGCCCCATCAATCCAGCAGTGCGAGCATCATCTACAACCTCGCCAACTAACACGAGCGTCCGAACACCCGCCCTCGCAAGAGCCGAAATACCACTTTCGAGTGTAAATTCGGCCAATTCGCCATAACCGAGTTTCACCAGCTCAAAGGAGAAATTTGATTGCATCTCAACATAGAGCTCGCCATGCGGAAGTAAACCCATACGACCGGTCGCCCAGCGGTACGTTGAATCAGGTATCCACGTTGTCGTCGCCGCAAGCAGGGGGTAAAGCGCCCGTGGATGAGTCGCGAGCCAGCGCTGATAGCCCTGAAACGGCGTTGCCCCTGAAACGAAGAGAGAGGATACGAGCTCAGGGTCGTGTGCCGCAAGCTGCATGCCTACGAACCCGCCGGCTGAGAGCCCGACGACGTGTGCGCGGCCATTGTGCGCGTGCTTTCGTATCAAACTAGCAACACGCGCTGCGCAATTCGCGAGACTAAAGGGGCCGCTGTCAGAGGCACGTGAGCAGGAGTGGGAGGGCAGGTCTACGAGTAGTAAGTGGTAGTCTGTCAGATGCGGTGCAACTAGGCTAAACTCGAGATGGGAACAGAAGAGTCCGTGTAGGGATATAATGGTGACTTCTTCTGATGGATTCATAGAGATGTGGAATAACTCTGCCGGTTGTTGAGTGCCGGCCATGATAGTCAGCTGGTTCTTCACTCGAGACACCAGGAATGCGCGTAGTTGATAGAGAGGTAATAGTAAGTAGGGCAAGAAAAACACCGTTAACTAGTGGCTCAAGTATCAATGATTGAAAGTTAGTTAGGCGCCGCGTGGAACGGCAAGTCTACGAGGCGGCACGTTTATTAGGGCTCCCTGTCTGCCTCTCTATGGCGTTACTGTTAAGGTGCGCGTGTTATCTGGATCCTACGCTAAAATGACAACGCCTTTGGCGCTTACTCGCGTGGCTACTAAGCATGGCGTCAAGCGCTACTTGTTCCTAGGTCGGTTTTGTTAGATTTTGCCAAGCTTGTTTTCAGGTGCTTATATCGAGAAACGAGCACATGAACGCCTTGAAATTACAAGTGCATATCCCTGTGAAGATAACTCCTAAGCGACGGCGTTGGATTATCCACTCATATCGATATAAGAAAATAGACAGGATTCTCAGAAAAATGGGAATGACGGAGGTGTAGACAATAGGATTTCCGGTAACAGTAAGTAGTAAGATGATGTGGTGCCTTTAGGAGCTGAACCCCGACGAGAATTCTTAGAGGCATTTGGATTATGACGTCATGCATTAGAAATTCCTAACTTCCATCTAAACTTATAACCTCAAAAAAATCTTCTTCAAACGAGGCGCCGAATTGCATAGGGTAGTAGAGTTCCATGTTTCTGTATACTAGAAGACATATGATTCTTTGAAATTGTTCTACAAGCCCAATCATTCTAACCCGAATCTTTGCCTTTCGAAAGACAGATCACTGGTGACGTCGCGTCAGCCGAGGTCCATAGGTCCATACCATTGGGGAATGTATATGCACCTGCGCAATGATGAGGTGACGCCATGCTGCAGTGGTAATACCGTCGTACTGGAGCATAAGCTGTAATGATCGACTTGCCAGTCGTGAGAAAGGTTCCTATATTATCTAACGAGAAACTTTTTTCGACGGTCGTATTAATAAGGGGCTGCTATGTAACCCCGCTAGGCTTCCGTTACATCCGTCCCCAGGCTTTATCTCGTCTGTATTGTTAGTTCTTAAGAACGCATGTTGTTTCGCCCTGCCCTCTTATCCCTGATGCCCTTTAGCTTCAGTCTGAGGCTGAATTCGAAGAACGCCTATTTTCTCAATTTCTCTGCTGTATTCTTGTTACTACTACAATATGGCCAAGGCAGTCCCTCCACTGAAGGTGAATATTCGGAAGCCTCCCCGGGCATGACATAGCACGTATCACCTGCTGGTCACTCTCTATGGTTGGAAGACTTCGAGTATTACGACCAAATGGGCCGCGACTCTCCCCCCCCCAACAAGCCGAGGTATGGGGAATCTCCAGTCCCGATCAGCGCGTTGAGAAGATCAAAGAAATTCTCAAGCGGTACCCAAAACAGAAGCACAGGCGAGAGATGCTATATGAAGCAACCTGGCGAGGAGATAAAACACTCGTTCTATATCTTGTCCAGACGGGGCTGATCGTGCACCCGAACACCCCAGAGGTTCAGGGTGAAGAGAGTAGTGAGGACGACCAAGAGCGGCTTGAAAGTGGAAGTATCCCCGATGAGGACGACCCAGAGGTCACACCTGTTCATGTAGCGGCAAGTCTAGGTCATCTAGCTTGTGTTCAGATCTTCATGGAGGAGGCCGAGGCCGAAGTTGATGCCCGGGACGAATTCGGACGCACCCCCTTAATCACCGCTTATTACCAGTTAAAAGTCGCACAACATCTTTTAGCTCGAGGCGCTGAGCCTACAGCCAGGGAGATTGGCGAAGGCGATCCTGCAGGAACGCCTATGAGACAGTATACCGGCCCCGGCGTTTTAGATTATGCAGCTGGTAGCTGTAATGTGGAAGTGTTGAAGATGGTATTGGATCATCCGTCTCTCAAGTCGACAAAAGAGTAGCTCACACCGTCACTCATCAAAAGGGCAGCGGGAGGAGGATTCGAATCTTTGGAGCTGCTGCTAGAGCTAGGTGGATACCCTCTGGACTATAAAAATGGCATTACGAAGGCCGAGCTACTAAGCGCGGATCAGAAACAGAGTATTATTAACGCTACGCCAACCGCAGCTGAGCGGGGTGACTTGGAATCGTTAAAACTACTTCTGAGTTATCAGTTTCCAAGCGACGAAGATGGCACTTTTAGCCCCTTTGACGTTCCAAAGCACTGGCACAAGCAATTCATATATGGCCTCTACACTGCAATGACCCTGGACCAACCTGAGAAATTTGAGTTTCTAAATAGTTTTGGTCTAAAGGAACATGAAGGGATGTCCCTCGACAAGCTGTCAGCAGGTCAAAATATCAACATCCAGCACCTCCTCGAAAAAGTTGTAGAAGCCGGCTCAATTAATTGCGCTAAACTCATGATTGGGAAATACGGTGTGGATCCCGATTGACACAGGGTTCCCCTTGGTTGGCGGCCGCTTTTCATAGGTGCACTCCGGGATAGGGCTGAGATGCTTCGATACTTGCTCGAGAATTATGACATTGATATCCATTTCGGCAACGGGCGCTATGCAACAGGCCCTACGGCCCTATAGGATGCTATCAATCTGAAATCACTTGACACTATTGCGCTATTGCTTCAGCATAGCGGACCCGTTGACCATATCGACGAGGAACTTCGCAATATTGAAGGGCCCTCAACTGCTATTCTGAGGGGAACGTTTCCTTCTTCGGGAAGTAGGCCGATGGTTTTGCTTTCTCCACTAATCGAAAAACTTCTCTTTGAGATGCACCAACCGCTATGACCTATGTATGGAGCATAACGAATCCTTGTTGTTGCGCAAAGAGCCTAATACTAACTCATATACGAGACGCCTTGTTTATTCTAGAAAGTGTGATACCAACTACTATTTCGCTTAGTTGTCTTGGTGCTAGTGAACACGAATGGGTAGAGAAGTGACTAGAGTAAAGTGATATCGCTCCCGTGTCGCTAATATACAATACCAGTCCAGTCCTGAAGGCCAGATACTTGAGTCGCCCGTTTCATAGCGCTAGCCACGTCAACTCGGGAGCCCTGGAAGATACTGAATGAATCACTCTGATCATTCTTTGGGTCATAGCTGCACTTCGCAGCCGGGACAACCTGCCAGTACAACCACGGCAGGCCAACCTTGTTCATATCGTTTGCCTGTGCCGGGTACTCTACGGCCGCGTCCGCTGCGCCCTGGTATTGTCTGACACCCCACTCCTCGATGTAGACCAGTTTTCCCTTGGCACTATTGACATAGCTAGCCGCGGAATTAGACCATTCGCCTGGGTTTGCAGCCAAAGTGCCCGCATAGCGGTGGATAGCGATCATATCGAGCTGCCCGCAGTTGACTGCTGCGGACATGAAGTTGCAATTCTTGGAAATATCACCGCCAATCCCACCGGAAGAGATCTTGATAGGGTTATTAGCACCTAGGACGCTGCGCATATGCTGTGCACGCCCGCAGACCCATTTTGCGCCGGCGTCGGTCTGGCATTCGGAAACCTTCGTAGACATGGGTTCATTTTGTAGATCGAAAGCCATGATAGCCTCGCTCCAGTTTTTCCATACTTTGCCGGATGTTTTCCCCTTATAGTTGAGCACGTGTGATAGTCGAGCATCGTAATCATCAAACGCAGCTTGCTGCTCGTAAAAATAACCCGAGCCATATCGGTTCCAGTACGGGTCGGAGCTACCAGTCACAAAATTGTTTGCAGCGTCGTGCGGCGAGACGATAGCCTTGATGCCCTTAGCTGCTAGCTTTACCAAGACACTATCGACGGCATCCAAGACCGCATCATTGTAGACGCCGATAGAGCTTTCAAGCTGAGGAATCGTCTTCGCAATTGTGCTGCCTTTTTGACATGACCCTGCCGACTGGCCGTTCACCCAGAGTCGTACTACCTTGGCACCGTCCGACGCTATGTTGTTGATCCATTCATCCTGTTGAGAATCGGATAATCCTATTAGGAAGTAGATGTTGGATCCCGCCCAAGACGGCGAGTTTGCTCGAGAGCTGAGCGTATCAACAGAAACGGCAAGAGCCGTAGCAAGAAGAAAATTTGCGAGAAAGAAGAGAGCTCGCGTCATTGTGAAGTGAAAGATAGATATGTGCTTGTGTGTTTTATGGTCGAGGATGAGAAGACATGGAGTATCCTCAAGCTATCGGGAGGGAGGTCGACTTTATACTTTTCTGAAAGGACCACTGCAAAAGTAGTAGATGGCACCAGCAACTCTTTCAGCCGCTAACTAACCGAACAACCAAAAAAATGGACCGGGCCGTCGCAGCAAATTCTTGTCATGCATCACGATTGCGACCTGCCAGAAAGAGTTATTGCGCTGATCCTCAGGCTGCCTCGTTGGTAGCCTATAATTACCTAGGACAGCCAATAGCACGGTTTAGGTAACACGTAACGAGCCCCCACTATCCACCGCTCCTACAACTACTACGTACAACCATCCATAAACAGCTAACTCTTGTGCCTATAGGTCATGAGCCTCATCGTCAACATGTATGATGATCCAACTAATCTATTCAACCTGGCTTCACTTTCAAGGAGACATCGGCCGCATGCACACCGCTTAGCATCACTAGAGTGTATTTCCTGAGTCCTACCTACCTAGTCATATTAACCCTAATCCTTTCTGCGCAAGTGCTGCTTACTATCGTCGTAGTGTGTTTTTAAGTCCTGTCTAGTCACCGCAATTCATATCCCTTCTACACAATCTAGGTCTACTCGGTAGACTTGATGCTAAAAAGTCCTACGGATTGAGGCCATAATGAGGCAACGAAGCGTAAGCTTGGTAAGAGCTTGCTTACGAATCTAGCCTCCAATAGCCTATTCCCCCTTTCTTGCCGTTCTATATGACGAAACATTTTGGGTGTAACCAGCTATAAGTGTAAGTATTCCACTCGCAAAACCGACGAAAATGGGATTGAGTTGTAGATCCGCCATATTTCTACTCCACCACTGACGGCAAATGCCCCAGTGTTGGCAGTGGTCCCTTCCGATTGTACATATCAGGGGACAGTCGAAATCGGGTTCTGACTGATAGAAATGAGGCAATTGGCTGCTGATGCTCAGTTAATTGATAAGCCCCTATTTAGAGCCGCATGACAAACAAAACAGGCTCTAGAATGCATGAAGGTAGTACCATATCAGGCAAAAAAGAACCTGGCTAGGAGTCTAACGAGTATCAGCTCTCTCTCTCTCATTATAGGTTTTCCCGAATCCAAGTAATTAGTACCAAACTTTCCCCTTTATAATCCCAATAATTAGTGATGAAATAGAATGTCACGGAAAAAACGACGCCGTTAATTCCATGCTGGAATTAACGGTATATATATTGACCCACTTCTACGCGACATAGAAGTTATATGAGTGGATTGATTACTTGACTAAGTAGACTATGAGAGTAGGTGGGAGAACCTCCTATTATATATACACGAACAGTGTCAGTGTCACGTGACTAGTTGTACATGCTACATGACCTTGACCAATGCTTTCAGCAATTGGATCACTGATGAGTCGCATATTGAAGTTGGCAATGTATGATTTAAGTCCTACCATAGCACCTACTTTACCCCTAACATTGTACTGGTCCCTTCCTTAGACATTGTTAGAAATCCAGATCTATTTTAGCTGGTCATATGAATTACTCTTAATGTAAACGGGTCAACTTCTGTGTTATGGCTTGAATATTATCTTGCACTATAAAAGAAAGGTAGTGCTAGAAACATAATTACCCCTGATTAACCTTCATTGTCATCAGATTCTGGGAACAATCTAGAGAATCCTACCGCCGCCCCCTCTAATAACAGACTTGATTTGCATGCCTGATGTACCCTACGAGCCCTAATATTCGTTGTGGTTACCTTCCTAAACTATAGGGTGAGACTATATAGTCAGGGTGTTTGCCGTTATAGTGATCTGGGACCAGGCCATCTTAACGGGGGTCCGCAATATCAGGGCCCTACTCATATACTCGATATATTTGGTAGGGAGAAGCCCAGCTGCCTATCCCGCCTAGCCGGAAGCAAGGTAGCTTCCTTATTCTCGATAACAGCACGACGCTATCGTGAAGTACTCAAAGCGTGCAAAGCTTCGAAAGAGAGCTTCCAGGGACCGATATTCAAAACGCCGTTATCCTTAGCTGCCTTGGCTAGCATGCATAGCTCAAATAACCGTTGGGCCACTCCCTCGTCGCCCGCTGGGTAGGACTTGATAAGCACATGTGTCGGGGCTTCAGCGCGGGGATCGGGAGTGAATGTTCCTTGGCTTATCGTCTCACGTTGGGGGGAAGAAAGCCCCAGACCGGTGATAGGCGTGTAAACTCCACGGCCGCGGGCGTTCCGACAGGGAGTGCTATCTGGGCAAAGAGATGATTGCTGGGAGCTGTTGGGTAGTTCGGGGGTAGTATGCCTCTGATTATAGGGTTGGGAGAACAGTGCTCCGGGCATTACGGTGTGGTGATGGTGAGGCTCTGGGCTGAGAGGTTCATTCCCCTCTTGTCCCGGCGGCGAGGAGGCCCATTCCGACGGACTTGCAGGAGTATTCGGGTTATTCTCCTTGCTAACGAAGTGGATGATGTTGTCTCCCTCATCAAACTTAGGCCAGTCTCCAGTTTTACGTTGTAGGGGTGACGAGAACTCTCTTTCTTCGGTGGCATCTGATGGTAGCAGCCATTCACTAATATCCGGGTTGGACGCACGCGTTGTGTACCGTTCGGAGTTGGGTCTAAAGTCGTATTTAACGAGATGGAAGACGACGAGTTCGTAATTCGTCAGCACAAAGCCCAATGGGATTTCTGCGTCGATACAGTACTGGACTACCTGAGCTAAGTACGGCTCGGGACATGCGATCGTGTCAGGAAGGGAACTACCATCACTGGTAAGGCCTGACTTAAGTTTTGTATCGCCCAAGGCAATGATATTTTTATCTAGAGCAGTGAGATGGGTTGGGTCCCCATATATGACAACCCAGTCGGGGGCGACCTTGGTTTCCCCCTCACCTTCAAGTCTATTTGTTTCCGTGCCCTAACTAGAGAATTATTTGGGTGTTCCAATGATGGATAGCTGACCTGGCATTGCAGCATCGAGGGCTACATTAACGCGGTGAATCAAGGTTAAGCTGTACAAGTCCTGCACTATCCTTTCGCTGGCAGCGTAGCGTTGCCATGTTGTGACGTGAGGTCGCCATCCTTCTAGGTATGAACTTGGGTGGTGTAAATAAACCTGCAGGCAGGCCGAGTTCTCTTGAAAGCAGTTCCATTTCCTGAGGCCGCGCCGCTCAATTCTGAGGGTTTCATAATTCTTATCAGTCTGAGACGGCCTGATACCAAGGGGGTATGCAAATTTAATTTCGCCAGCCGGCACGTGTAAGATTTAGCCGATAGTGATCGACATTGTTATCGCTATATTTCGTGCTGCAGAGACAGGCACATCGACCGTCAACCGAAGCCGTGTTACGAGGGCAATAGTACAAATATATCACAAGTTTGTTGTTTGCTCCCTTGTTTGCTCCCTACTTCATAGCTGCTGCCTAGAGGCGTTAGCTCCTAGCCGTTTGCATCATGGTCTCTCCCTATTTTTCTACCTTTACTCGTGAGGAACCACAAACGGCAGTTAGTAAACCTTGGCAAAGACATGTCATCCAACCTTTTACAAACACGTGTGTCAGCGTATACCTGATTATGCCATATATTGCACTACTAGATCAATCTAAACATATGTCCGAGCAGCGTCTTACAACGTGTAATACTTTGTACAGACTTGTTTGCCTGGTTTATTATCTAGGGATACTTTGATAGTATCCCTAGGGAGGTGGGGCTTGGCTGTGGCGTAAGGAACGTTGACGTAGTAACACCACTAACCTAAGAATATAAACACGCCCTCTATTTACTTTATATATACGGTCGCGTGGCGCGTGGCAACTAAGAATCATCACCTTCAATTATCATCATCGTCGTCATCACTAACAACAAGGACTACAATCAACCCTCTCTGCTCTATAGACAAACAGGAATCTAGGTGTGCGGCGGCGACAACAGCCATAACCATTCAATGGCTTCACCAAGATATCCGACTGAAGGTCAGCAATTTCCGTCTCGGCACCCGCTCCGCAACATCACGGATCGCGTCACAAATCGCGACTCTAATGCAAAATGCACCAAACGTACCAAACGCGAAACGCCACTCATCAAGAGAATCGCATCCAAACATATCGCCAAGCTACCACAGGCACTGCCGCCGCCGCCGCAGCCGCAACGCTCAACCAGACCCCTAACCGGGGCACGACATCATACACCTAACCAGAGGGTCAGGCCGGGTGATGTAATAATACATCAGTTTGACAATGCTGAGCAGTTCGACGGCGTATTGCGCATCCTCACCCGCCTTCCAGCTATCACCGGCCTAGCCGGCCTAACGCCGCATGTTTCCTACCATGACCGCAAGCGGCTTAAGATCCGACTTCAATATCCAGTCCATGCCATTTCGAGAGTCGTCGATAGGCTTCACTCATGTCGCGATGAGACCGTATCACAACTACGGGTGTGCGATATCCGCCAGCTCTGCGATACTGTCTTAAATAATGTAGCTATCCTCTGTGATGCGCATATTCCTCTTAGCAGCGACATGTCAAACTTGCGTATTGTCCACCAACGAAAGCCATCGCCGGCTTTTCTGCCACTTTTCGACACGTTTGACCCAAGCATGTGCGCGGGGCAGGATGGCGACAGTGCCTCCGACTGGACGGAACGCAAAAAGCAAATGGTTCTCAAGGTTAAGACTCAGTTTCGAGTGTTTGAGGTACGTGCCAGACTGCGTGCTGTTCATACCTCTCATAGTTTATACCTTATCGTTGTATTTGCGTACGTTTGCTAACGTATCCTTTTACTATCTAGCTCTTGGCCCAACTCGATCCATATCCCCGGTATCGACGATACCCCGATATCGAACTCGACCCCGAAGATGCCGTCCGTATTCTCAAAGCAAATCCCCAACCTACCCGCCCCAGAAACCTGGTTATCCTTCACGTTAATAGATACACACCCGTATTAAGCCGATATACTATCCAAAATGCGACAGAACATTTAGTTGCATTGCGAAATCGCACTAAACCGCTTCACCCGTCCTGGAAAGAATTCTTTACCCTCTATTCCCATACAATTAAGCATGTGCTCAGACTACTCGACACTACAAACAAAGACACCCAACTAGACGTCCCTCTGCTCGCCGATCGAGCCGCCCTCTGGGTTATATACGGCGTCATCTTAATTCATCTCTATGCTAAAGTTATCGAATCGTACTGGTCAGAAGGCGTCCTCCAAATAGACTGTCCTGGTTCGGCCGACACATACACCAGCCGCGTGAGCTTTAACTTGGTCACAGAGGCCTGCTATGAGGTACGGGAGGCTATTCGCAGTCTCTATGCTGCCGGTGGGAGGCTAGACAGTAGCTCAAGGTATTTTCTTTACAGCGTACCCAAGGCCTTGAAAATACGCCACGGCTAAAGTAAAAGCACCGGCTTAAAATATAAAAAATAAAAGGGTATTAATGCATAATGTTATATCTACAATAGAAGCGATAACCTGGCAGAGCGGCGTGACGCACTTATCAATGTCGTAAGCCGTATTATGAGAAATGATGATGTATAGATGCATGGCAAGTACAAGATTAGTAATTAAGTGGAAACTTTATCATAAGCATTAATCACCATGTCAGATAGTCCGCCTCGGATTCTCGGACTTGGTGTTCTACTAATCGCACTTGGGTTTAAACCCAATACGGCAATTGCTCCACATTGGTCCCAATCAGCTCCACAACATTTAGAAAACCCACCAAAACTAACCCAATTTGTAAATGTTCCAAAACACGTCCGAGCGCCACCCCTAAGTTCAACAAAACAGACGGTCGCGCCACAGCAACTGCGCCCGAGGTGCAATTGCGTCCCTACCACTCACCCACTAACATCACTATATTTACAGGGCACTTATCCACTAACACCACTATAATTATAGCGCACCTACCACTAAAAATTCGGTACTTTCTGACTGTCGTGTTAGCTGCTGTCCAGGGTTGCTAAAAAATACCTTATTTTACCATACAAATTGGGTAAGTGGTAGAGCAATGTGGGACAGTTACTTATTTAGGTTTAGGTCCAAGTGCGATTAGTAGAACACCAAGTCCGAGAATCCGAGGCGAGATAGTCAAATACCCACTCGTATTTTGACCGACCGATCAACTGAGTTGCGGTCATTTACGTATATGATGGGAGTACCAGCGCCAGAACTTGCGCGTACATAGCTGATATTCTCCTGGCATCCATATCTCACAGTCTGTTGGTAGTCTTGAAAGAAAATGTCGGTAACCTTCGTATATTTGTTTCTCGGGGGAACCGTCCCGCGAAATATGTTCAGGCCAGTTAAGGCGCTGTCAAATACTATAATCATCCCAGGATTTCTAGGCTTGCAGGCAATGTGCAATGCGGCCGGCGAGTTAACTGCTGGGGTCCGTGATATGAAAGCGCCCCGCCTCTACTAAGTTAAAAGGTTGTCATTATTGAGCTGGTGATGGTCATTTTATAAATGACTGCGATCCTAGTCTTCAGCCAGAACCTAACAAGTTCATGAACCCCTACGCCCACCTGGGATTCGAAACCAACCCAACAGCACCGGCATAAAAGGTCAAAATTTTTGACTAAAGGGGATTATACGTGTGAATGGCCGACAACCACTGCAACCCATACTCTTTATAACTGCGTGGCTTGAAAAGCCAAGGGTTGAATGGGATATAATTGACTTGAAGACTGGACATATGCCCGCCGTCAGCCAACCTGGGCATTGAGTTTGCCCAAATGCTTATCAAGCTTTATGCACCCCTTAATTTTGACCGTACACGATTTGTGGTTATATGACCAGGATAATAAAACTCACACCTAGAGATTTAAATACGTATTGGTATACATATCCATAGTTATAATACAGGCCTATCTAGTGATCCGTAGGACTTTTAGTCTTACACATTCACTATCTACTCATCTTACTAGTATTCATAACTCACACCCTCTCTAGGTGCGCCGGGTCCCCTAGTTCTACCGTCCTAGTAGCTCAAGAACAGCAGGGGTCAAACTAGATAGCAAATCTAGATAACTAGAAAACTACCTAATAAGCGGTAGTAGCGGTTCTTCAGTCTTGTCACACAGCTAAGACTGCTGGGGACTTTCAAGACTAGACTATACCCCTTAGGGTTACCTACGCGCCTGAGTGGAGGACCATTGGGATGATTGGATATGAAGACATCACGAGCACAAGTCCTACACGTAAGGAAACCAACAATAAGGTAATTGTATTGAATTGTACTGAGGCTTAACAGGCATAAATATGCCTTAGGATTCCCAGATACCGATATTAATTTCTAGGATCCGACGGCCTTGATCTTGGAGAATTATCAGTAGAATTGACCAAGTTCCAAGCGCTAGAATACTAGCTCTTGTCACACCCTTGGTAATGCACCTACATATATAACCGGATAATTGCGATGAAATTAAGTGAAATATCAGGTATACGAGCGTCGCGGTCGGCTTTTTAACTTCTTGAATGAGGTGAAAAGATTTTGTTTTGTATATAATCAAGTCATCCGTGCTTCTTCGTCTTGTACGTTATGCACAATTCACTCCTCGAGCGTCCTAGACTAGGGGAATACGTATCTTGAGAGGCGAGCGATGTGCTAGGCTGCGACTCTATCGTCGCCGAATTCTTTGGGAAGCTGTTCTGCTAGTAGATGAACTCAGGGATGATGTCGGCGGCATGAAGTTGATCTGGCCTGGGGACCGTCCCTTGGTTCTTGACCTTTTTATGGGATAATCAACTCTGCTAAGTTCCTCGGCTGAACGTTTGCTGGTGTTAGCTAGATTCATTTCTCCAGATCTCTAGTCTGGACTGTAGCCTCGAGTCATCTCCCTAACGGGGTATATGTTCCATACTTCCTATATTGTGGACGAGCTCTATTAGCTGCGACGGAGTAGGGATAATCAGCAGCCTCTGTTTGCTTTTTGTGTGTTAGGACCGACCCCTTTAATTATCTATGTGCAAGGGATACCCGAGGCGACCCCTCTTTCCTATCTATTCACGTGCAGGTATAGGGCGTATTAAAGCCAATCAATCAGCAGGGAAGTATCTCGTGTTTCAGAGGCGTGTTACCACACGAGTCTATATCCCGAGAGCTTCCCTTCTTCCCTTGTTTTGTTTTTACGCATATGCAGAAAACATAACCCAACGTGATTTCAACATCATGGACAGCGGTAGCAAAAAGAAAAAAAAGAGAGAGATAGAAGAAGGAATGTCGGTTCCCCTACCTCGTTCCATCAAAGGCCCGAAGCTAAAACCTTTCGAGGGGGGTATCGAGAGTATACAATTCAAAAGCTTCTTGGTGCAGATGAAGATGAGCAAAGCCACAGCCAAGTACCACATAGTAGGATTTTCCGGGTCACCATCGAGGGTAAAACATTGGCCTTAAAAATAGTAGGTCAATGTCACAAGCCTAATGGGTACCAAACTTATAAAGCATAGTTCAACTTCTTTAGTATTCAAGAAATATGGCCCGAAACTTTGGGGAAAGGACATCTACTAAATAAAAACGTCGTACACCACCAACTAGATCCTTTTTATACCGAATGCCGTGCTTTCGGGCTATTAGTCGAAAAAGAGAGAGATGACGAGCTGGCGGTTCGCTGTTACGGCCATGCATTTCTTTCGGACGCTATAGAGCGTCAGATTTCCCATCAGTTCGGTATTCGCGACTGGAATCGGAAGCCTGAAGACGAAGGTTTTCGGCTTCGTGCTATTGTTAAGGACTATATCGAATAGAAATCGCTACGTCACCAGAAGACGTTTGAAGCAATGCGAAAGAACTTAGAAGAGATAAACGGGTTAGGCATCTATAACATGGATGTCCGGGAGGCTAATTACCTAGGCGGGCGACTTTTCGATTTTAGTATCGCTGTTACCTTTCCGCATATCAGTCTCTGGCCAAGAATTTGGTCTGTAGAACAGATCTTAAACGAACAGGCAATGGATCTTGGATGTTTTGATTTCATGGTGGAGAGTGTGAGAAAGAAGGAGGAATCTGAACGAGTTCTTCCACTAACGGAGAAGCAACGGAACCGGCCAGTGACCAAGTCGCAAAAGTCTAAAATCTTAGTAGCTGGCATTTAGCACCTCATGTCCAGCCACTCAGGTACGGGTTTTGCACTGGAGGAAATGGAACTTACTGTACTAATACTGGACTTGTAGCTTCTTTTTGTATACATCCCAAGGCGTGTCCTTAAACGGTCCCAGCTTTTCTAGAGGTTGTGAAAGGCATGTCAGCGGCCTCACCAACACCTGGACACGTACTCTGTTCACTAATCCTACCTCTGTCTCTTCTCTTATCATAAGTTGATTACTATCCTTCACAAGAACCGGAACGTTCATCTCGTTTATTTTAAATCGTAGCCTATGGGATGTGTGTCAACCGTATTTCATTGTTTACCCTTCAAAGCCAAGGCTGTCACCGTGGGATTTAGATATCTCTTAATCAAACTAAGCGACAAAGTGTCGATTACCCAATAAGGGTTTAACTATTGTTACGGCCTCGTCTTGGAATACAAATTTAAATTTAGGATAAATTGCTCGCTGGAACCAAAATAATAATTAAGCTTTAACCCTGCTGAAAGACACACATTTGCCACTCCGGCATCCCAACATGATGATTGCAGTTCAGAAACCACGAATGAGTATGACGATCCCATATTCCCGTCTTTCGTATCAAATTAAATAATAAGGCAATCACCCATCTAAAAGAAATTCGCGACGCTATCGTTTAGATCGTATTCTATGTTAGGAGTTTAGGCTCAAGTTGAAATAGTGTCAAGGCACTGGCTTCGGAAATTTTATCAAATAACTGAAAACAAAAGGTCCAATGCTTCTCTTTTTCATAAAGGCTAGGCACAAGTGGATAAGCTGCTCGGCGGTGTGTCGAATACGCTCTATCAACTGGAAGCAACCCTTACATTACATTCTCTTGTTCTTCATGTTTGATAATTTTTAATTCTACGCACAATTATTATTTCTGCATTGACTTTTTAGGTTTAAATCGCTGCTGCTTGCTTCATTGATGGTGTGTTACTATCTCGTAGGTTTAAGAGTAGAATAATGCCGTTGTTAGGCTAATGTCGCCGGCAATATCACACTCGAGGGTAGCGGATGATGTCCAGAAAGGCTTATCTCTTTCAATAGGCCAGCTACAATCTATAAACGTGAAACAAATTCATTTCTGCGACACCCAAGTTGCTGCCCGACGTGACAATGGAAATTTCTATGTTCTGGACGAAATCACATGTTATGGGTTGGGAGACATCACATCTAAGATTGCCAGGGAGAATGTTCGAAATCTAGCACAACGACTGCAGCATGGCTCGCCGGAAACTTCAGGATTATTACAGTGCAAAGGGTTTATAGCGGGCACGACAGAACAGGTGGCTGACGACGTCACAAAATACACACACTAGTACTAAGGGGTATTAAAGGGCATCATAACCCCCGGAGCCTTCGCAATCTTCTCGTATCCGGGACGGTACTCTATTCCCTTTCTACGAAGTTCGAAATCGCCAGGATTCTAGCAAGATCGGTCAGCTACATTCATTCGTTCAGATTCGTCCACAAGAACTTGTGTCCAGAAACAATTGTCACATTTCAACCTGCAGAGGGTTCGGGGGTTTCAACCTTCCTTGTCGGGTTCAGAGACTTCCGCGCGGACTATGGACGTTTAGCAATGTGAGGGAATGATCTTTGGGAGATAAACCTATACCGTCATGCAAGCCACCAAGGTGCTATGCCTCAAGATGATTATTGCATGCAGCATGATATATACAGCTTCGGGGTGTGCCTACTGGAGATCAGACTCTGGGAATCCTTTGTTGAATACGGTGAACAGGGGACAACCCGAAAGCTAGGATCAGCACTTCAACTGCCTCTCAATTCTGAACTGTCTACATATCTCCTAGAGAACATGAAAAATAGCTTCGAGGTGCTCGTTCGTGACTCTCTTCCAAAATTCATGGGCACGGAGTTCGCCACAATCGTCAAAACGTGACTGACTTGCCTAGATCCAAATAATATCAATTTCGGCGACCCTAGCGAGTTTATAGACTCCGAAGGCGCCGGCATTGGCATGAGATATATTGAAAAAGTGGTTCGTTTACTCCCTTCTATATCTTCTGCTAACCATCTAAAAGTTCTTCGATTAAATAAACTCCGAATTTAACGAGCTTCAGGAATACGAGTTAGTTTGGTTAATCGGCCGTATTATCCCCTTTGCGTTTTCCATAGGCTCGGAAATTATACAAATAAGAGATCAGATCAGCCTGGTATTTTTATTTGCGGTAGAGAAGATAAAACTCCTTCTTTGATATACTTTCTTCTACCTCTTCTTTTCGTGCCCATTTATCGCAGTGGAAGAAGTAACAGTCGTTTTATTTTGCTTTCTAAAATCTTAATAACATGGGAGAGCAAACTTAAATGAAAAGAAATTCCAGATTGAAGGTCCCTAGCAATATTCGTTATCATCAACAGCCTTTGAAGGCCTCAGACGTACACAGAGTTCGATGATTACGTAAAATTATTTTTCGTAGTATGATCCGTCATAGAAAGCGAAGACTTTTTCACAAAAGAGGAATATCTACGTTAGCAGAACCTGCTTGATCAGCTTGTGTAGCACGGACCAACGCCGGCCGGTGCTGTGTAGACCCTTGGCCCTATTTAGTATTCATATGGTTCCGCGATAGACCTAGCACAAATCTGGTATATGCCGAACACTATGCTAGTACTCTATGAGGTCTTAGGTCATACTTACTATGTACGTTAACTTTATATGGGAAATCGTGTGGGGTTATTTAATCTTCCAATTACTATGGTTGCTGTTCAGTAAATAGTTCGTCGGAGATGTCTTAATAGAGCACCGTCGACATGACCTTACATGTCCAAGGCCCCCGACCTATATAAGCGGCAGACCTAGGAGGGCAGAACTTAGTATATAAAGACAACTATTTCGCTCTTTGATAAAAAATGATATATATATTATTGTCAAAGTAATTGGCTGTGATACTTGGTGTCTCACGGTGTGCTAAAGGTGGCTCGATATTGTACCCACGATGCCTTGGCTTATGCTGGGACTATTCGAGCATTCTTCCTAATCTCTTCTACTCCTGAGGAAACGCCCAAGGCAAAAGAACCTTCGGCCATGGGTCAAGGAAATAACGACTCTTCTGCGCCGACGATATAGGATGAGGCCTACTCAAAGGCACAGACAAACGATGCTTACCTACTAACGCGGGGTTGTAATGCGAGCACTCGGTAATTAAGCTTTGATCTCAACGTGATGACTCTTTGATAATTTTGCTGACACGTAACCTAGCCTCACAGCCCTACACTATCTTTGGAAAGACCTTCTTGGATATCTTATTCACCCCGACATTCCTACCCGAAGCGCTAACCTGAAAGTTGCGGATGTTGCTACAGGTAACGGGTAGGTCTCATCATGCCTTCTCCATTTCAGTGATTAATAAAACCAGGATCTGGCTCCACGATCTCGCCAATACTATGCCTGCGTCCTGCGGGTTTCACGGTTTTGATATCAGCTTAGACCAGGTCGGTCCCACGGCTTGGCTACCGTCAAACATTCATATGCATACCTGGGACATCTTTGAAGAGCCTCCTTCAAAATTCCTGTCCTTTTTCGATATAGTTCACGTACGGCTCCTTACTTTCGTAGTGAAAGCCAAAGACCCTTTGCTTATACTTATGAATTTGACGAAACTATTGAGTATGCCCTTAATATCATTTTTCTGTCTCTTATTTTACAGTGAAGTATCGGAACTACTGACTCATTTTCACAGAACCTGGCGGGTATCTTCAATGGGATGAGGCCGATCTGAGCGGCGGCTCGATAAAAGCTGTCCCCGGTGTATCGACAAAGAGTCTTGCAATAATCCTTTCGCAATGCAAACTAGAAGATGGGTAGGTCTCCTTCTTTTAATATAAAGATTATGATAGCCGAAGTCTCGCGGACAAAACGACGCCGTTATTGCCCTCCGGGCAATAACGGTATATAGGTCCCACATCTCCGCGACACAAAGCTTATACGCTAACGAAACTATTCTTTTCAGTTGGAAATATCAATTCACCCAGGTCATGGATGACAACGGCTACTCGGGGTCTTCGCTCTACGTCTATAAGACAGGGCTGAGCATGGCGCGACTCTGGAACGATCTGTAAATTCCCCAATGCTGTATCTAACTCTTTCTATATTAAAAGATGCTAATGATGACTAGTCACGCCAGTGGGTGGAAAGAGCTTGTAAACACCGTACTGACGACACCCCAAATAATGCATGAACTAGAACAAAAAGGCATGGAAGAAGTCAGAAACGGTGCGGCAATGGTGTTTCCAACACTGGTTTGGGTTGCAAAAAAAGTGTAGGTTAAGAAGTCCTCGGACAATCGGTGTAAGGTTATTCGAATCCTCGGTCAGGTCTTTAGGTCCATTTTCAGAATCAACTTCTATCGCTTCCTTTGTTCGAGTAGGTGCGATAGTCTAGTAGGCGGGTGGCACCAAAATTCTATTTGCTTCTAGGGAATATTTAGTATCCATGAAAACAAGAAGTGTTCTAAGACCGAGAGATCTATTTAAATCTTAATGAAGAACTTTGTGATTCACCGTTGTCCCCGGCCATACGATGATAGTAAGGACTACTAAGGGTAGTGAGGTAACTTAAGTCTGTAAAATGTGATGTAGATTAGAAAAGGTAGACTAGTCTATCTACATGGTGGGTCTCCACTTCGTGGAGCCCCCCCGGTCTGTCTGTATCAGATGAGCTATGAATGAACCAGTTTGAATACAGCGCTCCGGCTGCAAGTAATAATCCCCAAATTTTCTGTCATTGGTTTTATTTAAATCCTTGGCCTACCGTATATTTGAGAGAAGGGTTCTAAATATGATGGTTTGTTATGCTTATCAATAGGGTAGAGTGAATACCTTAACTAGGTAGCTATACAATTCGAAATATGCAAATGTCTTATCTTGGCATAGCTTAACCTGCTTCCTCTTCTAAAGATGTCGCAGGCTTTTGAGCAGATAATGGCTTTTGGGGAGATTCTAGTCTCCTAATAGGCAGCTAGCTGTTCGCATGGGTAGAATTGAAACGTATTAGTTGCACTTCTGTTCCTAGTAGGTACCATACCAAACTTGGCTACGCTCAGTAAATACGTGAATGAAAGTTTTTTTCCTTTTTTTCAACCCTAGATTAACAGTTAATAAAATGTCGATTAATAGATAATTGATAGTTGTTTCCCTGTTCAACTGTTTCAAAAAACAACTACGTGAACGATAGTTTAATGGATTGGGCTGGGGTTGGCACGGTACTGTAGGTAACTAAGGCGGTGCTTAGGTGTAGAGTAATGTATTTGGATAAAGCATCGACTTGTCTCCCCAAGTTGCCTGTTGCCTGGTCAGCATTGAATTCTCTACGATCTTTAGATGTATCATTACACCTTGTTTGCATAATATGGCTGGTTGCTAGCAACTCAAGTGACATCTCCCCTCCTCCACCCACCCACCTTCTATTCCGAGAACCCAGGCTCATGCGCACGAATAATACAGTTCAGTCAATTGTAAGGAATATTGATTATAGCGAGACCATTTTCAAAAGACGGCAACCTGAGGTACCTGTCACCTATTACTCCTCAATCCTCAAGTAAGGAAGTACTACCCTGGGTAATATCATATTCACGCGATTGCATTAAAACATTAAAACATTAAACACAACCGCGTCACGCGATTTAGTGGGGTCTGCACATTGCTCCACTTTAAAGAGCTCGCCTAAGTACCTAGGTACCTTCTCCCTTCAGCCTTCAGGAGCCGCCGGCCGGTTAGATTGCCTTACCGGGATCCAACTCGCGTCACCTCAGATTTTTGGGGCAGCGACGTTTTGATTGACTCTCTCCAATTCGTACCTCTCTCCCTCCCTCTGCCTCTCTACCTTTTCCTCTGCCTTCTCTCATTGTCCTTTCAACCACTGCATCCACCGATCACTGACCTGCCATCTTCCGCGCCCAGTTCTTATCAAGATGGCAGAGATCAAGATCGACTCCAAGCTCTTCCACGAGCGCGTTTCGCATTTCATCAATGCCTGGAAGAATGACAAGCGCACCTCCGACAATGGCGTCTTCGCCGGCGTCTCCTCCGTCGTCATCATGATGGGCAAGGTTGAGGAGAATCCCGAATTCCACAAGAACAATGCCATGCACGTACGTCTACAGCCGCCCTCGCAGTCCAACACGCACATCCGCTAACCCCTGCATTGATAGTTCTGGTTGCTAGGCTACGAGTTCCCGACCACCTTGATGCTATTCACCACCGAAAAGTTATATGTCGTCACAACTGCCAAAAAAGGTATCCTCGAATCGCACATAATATTCTGTCGTCTTTCCACGATCCGAGCTTACTGACTTTTTGTTAGCTAAACACTTGGAACCTCTGACCAAGGGAAAATTCCCGGTTGAGGTGCTCGTTAGAGGCAAGGATGCTGCCGCAAACGAGAAACAATTCATCACTATTGCGGAAACCATCAAGTCGGCTGGCGTGAGTCATCTGTTCCATCGTATAATCGCGTCTTTACAATCTACTAACCCGACCATCCTTCTAGAAAAAGGTTGGTGTACTCACCAAAGACACATCCAAAGGCCCCTTCGTCGACGAATGGAAAAAAGTATTCACCGATAAATGCCCCGATACCGAAGAGGTCGACATTTCCGCTGCTCTATCTACGGCAGCTTTTTCTGTAAAGGACGAGACAGAACTGCGTGCCATGCGAACTGCTTCGAAGGCCTGCGTTGCCCTCATGAACCCATATTTCTTAGACCAGATGTCCGATATTCTAGATCAGGAAAAGAAGGTCAAGCACAGCGCGCTGGCCCAAATGGTCGATAAGAAACTCGACGAGGAGGAGTGGTGGAAGACAGTTGAACTTCCTGGAAAGCAGAAGCTACCTTCAGACTTCGATCCAGCCTCACTCGATTGGTATCTCGGCCCAGCCGTCCAGAGTGGTGGGAAGTATGATCTCAAACTACACGCGGAACCCACCAACGATAATCTTCACGCTGGCGTTATTATTGCTGGTATGGGCTTGCGATACAAGTCCTATAGCTCCGTTATCGCGCGAACCTTCCTTGTCGATCCCAACAAAACTCAAGAAGCTGTCTACAAGACCCTGCATACCGCGCACAACCTAGCCTTGAAAGAGATCCGAGATGGGGCTGTCGCTAAAGATGTATACAATAAGGCCCTTGGCTACATCAAGTCAAAAAAGCCCGATCTAGAAAAACACTTCGTGAAGAATGTCGGATGGGGAATCGGTATTGAGAGCAAGGATACAAGTTTGATCTTGAATGGCAAGAATACGCGGTCTTTGAAGGATGGAATGACGTTGTGCATCACCACCGGCTTCACTGACGTGGAGAACCCTTCACCGCAAGATAAACTTAGCAAGACTTACTCACTAGTTATTACTGACACCATCCGAGTGACTACCAGCGAGCCGGTTATTTTTACTGGCGACGCCCCGTCGGAATTAGATGCGACATCATTTTTCTTCAAGGATGATGAAGATATTCAGCCGACACCGAAGAAGGAGAAGAAGGATGCCCGCGTTGGTGCTGTTGCTACTAAAAATATCACCAACACGCGTCTACGATCCGAACGTACCACCCAAGTTGATGAGGACCAGGAGAAGAGGCGCCGGGAACACCAGAAAGAACTCGCGGGTAAGAAACAGAAGGAAGGCTTAGCTAGATTTGCGGAATCGACTAGTGGGCAAAACGGCACTGAAGTAAAGAAGTTCAAGAAATTTGAGTCATATAAGAGAGATAACCAGCTCCCTCCACGAGTCAAAAACCTTGAAATCTTGGTCGACCAGAAGAACCACACAGTTGTACTTCCGGTTATGGGAAGGCCTGTCCCTTTCCATATTCACACAATCAAGAATGCTAGCAAAAATGACGAGGGGGAGTGGTCTTACCTGCGAATCAACTTTCTATCGCCGGGGCAGGGAGTTGGTCGAAAGGACGATCAGCCTTTTGAGGATGCCTCGGCGCATTTTGTTAGGAGCTTGACTTTCCGTTCTCTCGATGGCGACCGATATGACGAGATCGCAACTCAGATCTCCAACATGAAGAAAGAGGCTACCAAGAAGGAGCAAGAGAAGAAGGACATGGAGGATGTTGTGGAACAGGACAAACTCATTGAGATCCGAAGTAAGCTTATCTTGAGGGTCCTAGTGCGTATGGATTGCTAACAGCTCGACAGACCGACGACCTCCCGTCATGGATAATCTTTACATTCGCCCTGCAATGGAAGGCAAACGTGTTCCTGGCAAAGTTGAAATCCATCAGAATGGTATCCGATACCAGTCACCGCTCAACACGCAACAGCGAGTTGACGTGCTGTTTTCAAACATTCGCCACCTATTCTTCCAGCCTTGCGCCCATGAGCTTATTGTAGTCATTCATATACATCTGAAGGACCCCATCCTCATCGGCAACAAGAAAAAGACGAAAGATGTCCAATTCTATAGGGAAGCTACAGACATTCAGTTTGACGAAACCGGAAACCGCAAGCGGAAATATCGGTATGGTGATGAAGACGAATTTGAGGCTGAGCAGGAAGAACGACGACGCAGAGCGGAGCTAGATCGTATGTTCAAGCTCTTCGCTGACAAGATTGCCGATGCTGGCAAGAACGAGGGCGTCGAAGTTGACATGCCTCTTCGCGAGCTCGGTTTCAACGGCGTTCCTTTCCGCAGTAATGTTTATATCCAGCCTACAACAGACTGCCTAATCCAGGTTACGGAGCCTCCATTCATGGTTATCACGCTCGACGATATCGAAATTGCCCACTTGGAACGTGTGCAATTTGGACTCAAGAACTTTGATCTTGTGTTTGTATTCAAAGACTTCAGTCGCACACCATTCCACGTAAATACGATACCGGTCGAGTCTTTGGAAGATGTTAAAGAGTGGTTGGATTCCTCAGATATCGCGTTCACCGAAGGACCACTCAATCTCAACTGGCCTACCATCATGAAGACAGTAGGGGCTGATACTCACCAATTCTTTGCGGATGGTGGCTGGTCATTCCTCCAAAACGACACCGATGACGAGGACGAGGAAGAAGAGGAAGAGGAGTCCAACTTCGAAGTATCAGAATCTGAACTGGAGGCAGCAAGCGAGTCTAGCGAGGACGATTCGGACTTTGATAGCAACGCATCCGATGAGGCTAGCGAAGAAGGCTCTGAGGAAGAGGACGATGGCGAAGACTGGGACGAATTGGAGAAGAAGGCCAAGCGGAAAGATCGCGAGAGTGGCCTGGACGAAGAGGAGAGTGGCCGCAACAAGAAGAGAAGACGCTAAAGAAGATGTCGGCACACGATGGTCTGATCAGAACAGGGGTTTTCTTTACTGAGGTATGGGTATTCAGATGGACACGAGGGGTCCGTGGGCTGTTTGCGCTACCTTTTGTTTAATATAATTAAGGAACCCAAATGGGCAGAGGATAGAGGCCATAGTTATGGCGACTAGGCTCCTTTGCTTCAGTTTGCACATGGGTTCGTCAGTTGAACTTCTCCACGGGAGGGAACGGATATCATGTTTATTTAAGCTACGACATCAACCGCCCAAGTGAGGCGGCTCTGGTTTTTCTCTTTTGCGGATATCACTTTTTCGCATGCTAGGTATGTAGGCTAGGTTGTTTACGTGCTATAAAAAGAAAACGGATAAATAAATGGCTCATGAACAAATTGAAGTTCTAGTATGAAAGTTTTACGCTCTTGACAAATCTTATTTAAACAAGGGTGCTGAGGGTTGGGGTTGGGAGCTGGGGTTTGTGAAGTGAAATCACTTTGAGATACTCGCATTATACACAACAATAGTTTTTATTACGCCAAACCGCGGTGGCACAGCAATCAAATTAAAACTTAGGTTTCTAAAGTATTATATTTTTCTTGTATGCAGTTTATGCTATCTAGCTAAAACGACTATTCAGACAGTGTGGATGGTTGGTATCTTGAGGATGAAAGTATGAAAAGCTTGGGCTTGGTATACATGGACAGGTTTGATATACAATTGAGAGAAAGCTCGGGCTTTTTCAGTTTCATCATGACAGAGTTAGGTTTAAAAAAATAGCAAACAAAAACCAATCGTACGCCGTATCGATCGACTCCTGGGGCCTGAGATTATTCGTCGTATCGTTCATTCGTGGATTAGTCCTTATTAAATAGTCGGGCCTCACTTGCTTAGAAAAGCGTAAGACAGCAAAGAAATCAAGTAACGGGTCCTCGGGCAGAGGAGCCAGACGATCGTCGCGCTTAGAACCACCGGCGACGAGGCGGGGAGGAGACGGCGACCTTGGTATCGCGGTAGCGGCTCTCGCGGCGGCGGTGGATGCGGGCGCTGCAGCAGGTGAAGAGCAGGATGACGGAGGCGAAGAGGCAGAGGATGGCGGCGACGAGGGTGGTCCAGATGGCGGCGCCCCAGGAGGCCACGACGCTGTCGCTGGAGTCGTTGACGGCGGACCTGATGATGGAGAAGGAGACGAAGTCGGTGATGAGCACGACGAGCACGACGAGGAAGGTGATGAAGGCGCCCAGCGCCGCGAGGAAGCTGCCCACGAACCCGGCGCCGAGCGCCAGGAAGAAGGAGATGAAGGCGAGCCCCGTCGCGATCGGGTGCAGGATCATGACCTTTGTCAGCGCCCGCGCCGTGTCGTGCGCGTAGTCCGAGAACGAAGCGTTAGCCACGTTGCGCTCGATTACGGCCACTGGGTCGTACCCGACGTGCGAGTCGCTGCAGGATTTCGAGCCGGAGCTAGATGCATTATGTTAGCAAACTTTCGATTTGAAGGGGTTACAGGGGAGTGAGTGAGTGAGTGACCTCCTCCCCCAAGAGAACAGAGTGAAAAGACTTGCGATTCGAAATCCTTGATGCAGTAACCAAACGTGCCAAAGGTGACGGTAGGAAAGCGGTCATCGTCGAATAAGCGGGATCGTTGATTCGTGCCGAGTTCCACCTTTAGGAGGGAGATGTCTGATACCACCGGCGCCGAGATGTCGGTGATGATGAGTAATATGGTAGCGGCAAAGAGAAAGAAGGTACCGAAGTGGTGGAAGAAACCCGTCGGAGCCATGTTGACTAGTTCAAGTGTTGAGCGATAGTGATGCGTATTTTATTTAGTTTAATTCTGTAACGAAGAGTACAGGCACACGGCAAGAGGGCTATTACAGAAGCTATGCTTAACACTGATGGAGGTTGGTCAGATGTGAAAACACGGGAGGAACAAGGTCTATTGGGGGAGGGTTGTATTATAAGTAGTAAATAAGACTGAGTGTATACACAACGAGCACAATCTCGAGAGAGGTGTTACCATATCGAGTGCTTCAAGACCCAGTACGATAATAACCTACGATGCCCACGTCTGCCCATTTTCGCCGTTGGGCATCCGTCCCATCAAGGAAGACGCTGCCAGGCCGATCGGACAACGTCATGTCCATCTACCTAAACGTGCGCTGATTGGAGGGCCGGCTGCTAGCGTTGTGATCTTAGAAATCACCGTCCATTGAGATGACAACAGCTGTGCGAGTGGTATCGCGTGATTGGGATACCGTTTCAAGCCCATGTTCAGTTTGTCCAGTAGTGACGTCGTGGCTTTGCTTCATTTCCCGACCGCTTAATTGGATGATGCAAGCGATGTGGAGACATATTAGCCCATTTCTTGTTTTTTAGCCTCGGTCTGGACCCTGCAGGCTGCTGCTGTGCCGACCGAGCGACGTCATCTCCGCATTGGATCTCTTCACTATCTTTGTTGTGGGACACGATCAAAGACGCTGCTTGAAGAGTCCCGCAGCCCACTATCCCGAAAAAGCACCGCTAAAGACTATACATGGTAGTAGGGGCCAGAGTATAGGCCTCAACACAGCCTTTCAACCTTCTCGCGAACGTGTGGGAACTTGTAGTTCTATACTATTCGCTTGCCGAGTTCCGGATCCACCAACTCGTTGACAGTCGACTTTTAGTATCGAAAACGGAGAGTAGTCTAGCGCCCCCGCATATGCATATGCAGCTTGCTACTGCAACAGCAAATAGATACAATCCGTATCGTCAACAAAGCTTCTCATTAAGGTGGGGGAGTTCGGCATCAATGCCGACGTAGTTGAGGCCTCCACACTATGGTGAAAAGCCTCACTGATCATGTGGACAGTATATGCGATAGCATGTAATCGATTTGACGTAAGCACCGGGCGCAGCTAGAAAGTAGTTTTTGGTACCTTCAAGTGCGCTGCGGATTGGCTGGACGGTGTAGACTGAGAACCGTCCCTTAACTTGATGACGAGCACTCTTCTTCAATGTCGAAATCGTGACAAGTGAAACTATGCTACAAAATATGTTGCATAAGTGGAGTTGGCTCTATAGCCTCCTGCAGGGTATAGGTATTGGATAATACGACCTTCAATCCTCGAGTAGTTTCTTGAACGCAGCACCATCAAGAAGTTCTTTTGGTTTCGGAGCACTGTCTGTGTCGAACGGCGATTTAGGAGCCTCAGTCTGTGAGGCCCTAGATTCCGTATTCTGCGATAGTTCCAATCGTTTTATAGTGTTGGCTCTGCACTTCCTAGAGAATTCCATGAGGCTATTCATGACTGGAGGAGTTTCTCGTTCCGCTTCTCTGCGTCGTATCCGCTCCAAGAGGAAGGTTTCGGCCGCAGAATGACGCTTCTTCCCCAATATCATAGAAGCAGCTCCCTCAGGTCCATTACCGGCGAAGCTATCCGAGTCAGTGGCTAGCTGGTTGCCAGTTTCCCAGTCTCGTAGGGCTGGCGCCATTGCGCCCGAGGGTATGACCCGCCTCAAAGCAGATGATACAAATGTTTCTGTGTTACCATCGCCTGGCCATTGACCGTGAAGGGGGTTCTTCCTGATTTCCTCTCTATGGTCGTAGCCTTCGTTCGCAGGGAAAATATGTAGGGTGAAGGTTTTGTGGGATAATCCTAGGTCGGTGGAAACTGGTGTCGACTTGACAGCTGGGCTGGCGGGAAGTGGATTGACGGGGGTGGTGACTGGGCCGCTCACATCGTAATCAGAGCCCCAGGCAGATCGAGCCGGAACCCCATCGCCGCCGGAGCCTTGTGATATGATGGTCCGTTCGAGAGGGGAGTCGTGAATGAGACTCGTGGCTGCGTCCGGCTTTGTGGTCACAGCTATGAAAGAAGAGCTATCCTATTCCAGGTACTCAAATCAGCTCAAGGCAATTAACTAAGTTTGAGTGTGATAATATGGAGTCTCGAATGAAGCCCTAAACTTACCTGGAGCTTCTTGAATGTTTCAATTGAATATTGCGATGACTTCTGTAGCGCAGCAAGCACAGCACGCCTCTCGTAGAAATTCCTCGGAGCCGGGACGCATTTCACGAACAACGACCGCGAACTGAGAGTAAATGGCTTCAATTGAGCCAACACAGAAGAAGACGCCGACATGTCGTCGCGGCACTCAACTTTGTTCTGACCAATATTAGAAGGGGTATTAATCATTCATTCTCATCACATCTATCACGGGTATTGACAACTTTCATCCAACTCTCCCGACCTATCTAGATAAGCTACAAATCGATAACGGGCTGTGGTGGGGATAGCTCCACGCAGCTGGCATATAGCTTGTTCCAGCTGTCATTGAGTGTTACTCGACCATATAGGGCCTTGGTATAAGTCACTTCGTGGCAAGTTTGTCTTTAATACATGTGCCTTAGGTAGTTAGTTCAATTAATTATAAGTGAGTTTTAATAGGTACATATAAGGGTAAAAGTAAGTCTAGGTTATGTGTTTGTAGCTGTGCCTCAGTCGGGATACTCTCTCTCATACGGTTAGGTACTAACACAATGGTCAGTATTCCTCAAGTAAGAAAAAATTGCAAAGATTTTTCTTTTCGTCTTACTCAAGAATAGCAAGCTGGTAGGATGGTAATCTCGGCATATACATCCCTGATTTAATCGAGTTCATAATGAACAACGGCTCGTCTAATTTCTTGGCCCAAAGTTCTTCTGTTACAGTAAATTTCTGACCGCTCCGAACCACTACCATCGTCTGCCTTTTGTATGAAAATGGAAATGACCTGATTTTTGTCTCATCTCTCAATCACATTTTTCGCAATCGCTTCAAATAAGTACCAGCCGCGGGCAATGTCCGGACGCCGCTGAGCTATTGGAAAGCCACCAATATCGAATTGAGTGGGTAAATTGGTAGACGCGCATCAGGTTTCCCGGCTTATACGATTTCTAGGTTTGTGGCTGCACATCATTGTCTACGTTATGACACGCACATCACCTCAGATATTTCTAAGCTGATCGGCGGGGGGTGACCATACAGCCAATGACATTAACATGGCGTATTATCCATTCCTACCCTATATAAGTAGGGCACTTTTGCCAACTCCAGTGCCTGAGGTTGGTACACTCCAATATCGGGAATAAGCATCGATCGCTAGGCTCGCTCAGCTATGCCAGTGTGGTTTGATCACCTGATGCTACGTTTGATATTTAGAACTATATACGAAAATTGCGTATTGGCGCATAGGAAGCGGCTTAGGTCTCGAACCACATTACAGGCTTCGATGTTTATCAGCAAAAGCCGTCGGGCACATCAATAAAGTTGATATTAACTGCTAACATAGGTTGATTAGTATGGCCTGCTTTTGCAACCTTGGTATCATCATAAGCATAACACATTAGCAATGTGAGCCAAAGTCCTAACTTCTACAGGTATGAGTCAAATTTAGGATCAAGAGACGACGCATAGTGATAGTTTACCACGATCGCCGCCTGAATCCGAGTCGTCCGATCCCGGAGAGACAGTCTACACCAACTTCCGACTCACCGACTTTGCGCCTTCGTCTTTCAGCTCAGAGCGGGTTGATCCCACGCCCGTCGAAACGACGGCTTATTTTGGCTTGTTGCGGATCAGGTTTGAGACAATATGAGGAACCCTAAGCAGCTAGAAGTTAGACCCGATCGCCAGACAAGAAAAGGGATATCTCGCCATATTTTTCCACGACTTAATGCACCAAAGGATACAAATAGCAGCAATAGGTCATGCGGCTCAGCCTCAGCCACACGACCCTGCATTGTATACCATAGCTAACCATCGAACGAAGGGGAATCCGAGCCGCGTGGCCCGCTTGCTTAGTACACACGTGTAATCTGTGACCAATTCCAGCCTCAAACGAGGGGGTCGCGGTGGATATCTTCCGATTGATGATTCAACCGTTTGTAAACCAAGCAACTATTCGCGACGTGGTGGGAGCGCCACCTACAGGTAAGTTGTAATAAGGAGAGCCGCCGGCATATGACAGTAGGGCTGGCTGCACGAACCCGGTGTTTCGGCTCTATCAAGTGGGAATAAAATCAGGAAAATCAGGATGCACAGATGACTAACCAACTTGTCGGGTCGAAACGCTATAACCGTCTACTCTACTCCAAATGTAGCATTGTAGACTGCAGAAAAAAACATCACCGTTGGTTTGCCCTGCATGGTGTCACACCGATGCACAAACGCTCCCACGCAACTCGCTGTCCGAGCATTTCTCCTCTACCGCCGAGGCGCCATGGATGGATGCTGTTACACCATCCGGGGACGAGACTAATCATCGAATGATGTGAGAATGACAATTTTGAAAGGGAAAAAAAAAAAAGAGCCAATAGAAATGGGAAAAGCGACATCCGTCATCTACTAGCATGAACTCCCCCCAGCCATTGTCGCACGACATGGACACAACCCACGGACTATTGTAGATGCACAAAATTCCCAGCGGCACAGAACAACGAACAACCAACGGCAGCCAAAAGAGTCACCCACACCAAAACCCAGAATGGCGCACCTGGGCGGCAACTACCGCGCAGCTCTCGGGACCGCTTTCTCGAAGTAACCATCCGGACCCAACCTGGCGGGCGCATAATTGCCGATGAGGTTGCCTACACAACTTATGTTAGGTACTTCCGACCGAGATTTGGGTGTTCTGCTTGTTTCTCCGCCAGCTTATCCCGGGAGACGGGACCAAACGATCCACAGGGTGCGACCCAGGTACCATATTGTCGGGCTCTGGACAACAGCGGACTAATTTCGGTCGCGTAAGATGCTCTCGACTAGTGTAGCCAGCCAGGAGTTCGTATCCAGTCACTCGGTCAAAGTCATTTTAGGATCGTTTGTTGTACTACATAGTAGTAGTGTAGGATGGGTTGTTGAAACGGGCCTAAAGGGCTAATACGATCGAAGATTGACTCCATAACAAGGGCCAGACTTTTGGGACAGCCCTACCTAGTGTAGGTACAGTACTACAGTACTACTACAAGTAAGTAGTATAAAGCTAAATAATCTTATGAGCCTTGAGAATCTGCTCACGTGTGCACTACCTATGCCGGGAGCTGTTGATTACCAAAATAGTTAATTTGAAACGGTAGGGCAAATTGACCTATCGATCCCAACTTCTTTGCAGACTCCCTTGAATAGGAGGGAGGATGCCTCGTAAATGCAGGGGTGCCATCGGTCATCGAAAAGCACATTCTTGAGTACCTACAATAGTTCTTGAAACCCGCCGTATCCTATGTATTGTATAGGCTATAGGTTAGGTTAGGTTAGGTAAGGAATCCAGACTCTCACAGTGTGTATAGATTCGGGGTTGGCCACCAACGGCTTTTTCTGGTTGCATGGTGGTTTGCACGTGGTGTAGAAATACGACGGAGACACGCAGGACATGTCCGACTTTGGGCGGGGGAGGCAGTGAGTGAACTAGTCTAGTCTATCAAAGTATTCTTCGCCCTAATGCAAGTCAGTATCCATAGCAGAAAGTGTTAACACCATTGCGACTTTTTTTTTTTTTCGTCGAATCCGACTACTGTAAGTTTCCATTTCAGGACATGGCAGCTGAAGCAGGGTCTGACGCAGGGGAGAGGCGACGCGAGGCGAAGAAAATTCATCCCTGACAGAAAGAACCCTGATTCTCCTTACACTAAGGACAGACTACACTACTGTAGACTAGAGTATGCACATGTTTACATAAACGGGAAGAAGGCAGAAAAAAAAAAGATTCTCGTCATTTTCTAGTGTCCCCAATAGTTAGCTCGCGCCATGTTACTCTCCCCACTCTCCCGCTAGGAAAGCCAGATCATCGGAGCAGGCGCACACAGGCCAATGAGCTGCTTGTCCGAACGTCCTAGGCCAATTGTTGGATAAGCAGCGTCTGGGGCCAATAGGTCGCCTATACGACAAGTTACATTCATTCGCTCATTCCTTATTCATGCCGCTAGTGTATAGATGTAATAATCGCCAGCATGGTTCATTGTAGTGCTTGACCAGGGCCGAGTCAAAGCGTTAAGCATTACATACTAGTAGTAGATAAGTGAAGAAGGAAGTAGATCGAATGGTTGTCGGCCCGTTGATCGACCAGAACATTATCCATGGTCATTTGCGAGAGCCTTTTTTGGGGCTGGACCCGAGGATTTGGGCCGTGACAAATACCTCCTGCAGCTCGGATGGATCCTAGACTAAATTAGCTTAGCCCGGTAGCCTAGCAGGCACTTGGACGCATTTTGTTGTATATCGTACATAGTAGATAAGTAGGTCGTGTAGAGATTACTATGGTAGTATTTGCCTGGTGTATGTTCAGGATGCTGATAGCCGACTATTCGTGTCGGCTCCGACAGGCGTTCTAATCATTTTATACAATGCCGTCCCATTACTATCTACAGATATCCTACGCGATGAAGAGGTACTGTATAATAGAGACTAACCAGCTCGCGGGACAATTGCACCGCCAAGAGAATCTAAGCTTCATGATACTACTAGTGTATCCATAGATGACGGGTTGAAACTTGTTAGATTTCAATAGTGTGCTATAGTAGTGTACGGGGCCATGCACCACACTCACTTCCAGTCTGTCGGGCCCGACGTCAAGGACAATTCATTGGAACTTTTTTAATTTACCCTTCCTTGACATGACTCGCCCTCGCTATGCTATAGCCCGCACTTTTGCAAATAGATCCCTGAGGAGATCGGGGTAATCAAGCCACGGGCTATTGGTCGTCCTATCAAATATGCACATTCGATATTGAGATCACGCCAGGCTAGAATACTAGGTCTTATTGAAGACGTAGTGTAGCAAAAGAAGGCGGTTAACGAAAGGAGGGTAGATGAGGAGGGGGTGGGATGATGTTGTAGACTCGTAGCCGATTTGCGCCTTGTTTGCATCATGACATTGAAGATCCCAATAAGGACTGCCGGAGCAACTCGAAACTACCTTACTACCAATAGCTAGGTACATAGGTAGGCAGCAGCATCGTGTTGGTCAAAATCGTATTCACCACGTCGCATCGCCGACGCACAGCAATGCGATATAACGATTCCATTAGAGGTGTGTCTACACTATGAGTTATGCAGTCTGCACAACGAATGATATGTGCCGTAAATCTCGGCACATCTCTCGCCATTGTTCGGATAAGTATGGTACCTACTACCGTGCTACGGTATACAGGACCCAGCTGGCGTGCTACGAGCCAGTGCTGACATGTACACGACATATGAACCATGAGGATCTAAGACACTTCCATATGTAATGTGGCACAAGACTGAAGCGGCTACTCGGTTCTGATCGGTACCTGTAGGGTTGGTTGTGTAGGGCTCGGATATATAGTACTAAGCACACTTGATGGTTACCTCAAATTAGGCAGGCATATAGAAGCAAACATGAGGCACAGTTATATATCTCGCACCCAACTAACTAAGTGACTGTATGAGCGGCCGTACACTACCTATTATTAAGTACACTACTAACACCAGCTTTCCTTGTGCACATATGACTACTAGGTAGATCAGTGCAGAGACGAGACGGGACTTGTTCCACCTTTTCCAACCCCACCCGGCGGGTACAGAAACCATCCTTCTGGAACGGGAGTTCTCAAGTCCCCCAGCAACAGCAACAGAAGACGGACGGAAACCCAGTATCAGCATCTTGCGTGGGCCATGGGTTCCTATGGTACATTACATAGTATCTACACTATGCCTACTTTAATTAACCTTGCCTACGCGAGTTGATAATTAGCTCGTATCTATACCTCTAAGTTAGGTACACACACACTAGGTAGGTAGGTACACTGGAAGTGTTAGGTAGATACTCAGGTATCTCCATAGCCCACCCGTACCCAGTGCTGAGTTCCCCAATTCCCCCCAATTCCGGGTCACAGCCAGCGCGGAGAGCGGGTTAGGTACCATCCGAGAACCATGTTCGGTACGGTGCGGTGACGGGCTGCAGGCAGATATACTGTATTCCGCCTTCTGACTGCCTCACGCCTCGCTGCGCTCGCTGCGCTCACTGCCACATACCACTCACAATACCACACTGGTGCTATGAAAGTGTACATGATTTACGCCATTGTGTTACACATGACTATCATTATTCGTCATTGGGGGCATCTCTGCGACAAAAACAAAAACAAAAAAGATACACTACGTTAGATGCTGAATACCTAGTCTTGCTAATCTGCTAATATGGAATGATTTACAGTAGCTCATCCTTTTGATGAAAAATAAGGTTAGCGGCTACGTGTAGTGCACATCATGGTATTGCACTACATAGTATACTACTACCACCATACCAAGTACTATGTAATTATCGACATAAATAGGCAGACTAACCACAACCCGTACTTTATGTACTACCTTACACCACCTAAGCTAGGTACCCAAGCGAACAGTCTCGTGGGCCTGGGATCCACAGGGCTTGTCGAGGGCGTCCTCCGTCAGTGTCTCCCTCAGGAAAATAATCAAACAAATCAAACAAAAAAAGAGTCAGTCTGTGTACTTACTGTAAGTCTAAGCTGCCGTGCGTCCGTTACATATGCATTAGCGTCAGAACTAAGGCAGTAGCGTGTTTCCCAGGATAGCAGGTTTGAGTCCACCCAGGTTCTGACCCAGACAGACCCAGGCTAAGAAATCGCCAAGTCTCACTGCAGACTGACTGCAGACTAACCGCAGACTCACTACACTACTGGGTCTGCTGGGTACTGTTCTAAGTTCTTGGGTGACACCTACTAAATCCCAGCAAACCCCCAGCATGGAGTCGAGCTCCCCTTCTGTCGAGACTCGTCGACTCCTCCTCGATCCTCGAACGCCCACATATCCCACCTACCCAAGTACAACCCTGTACTTCCCTCTTCACCTATGGTCTCTATAATAGCGAGCCGGACGCCGCCGCCGATTTTGGGCTCAGAACAGAGTGCTCGAGGTGTTCTCCCTGCTCGAGGAGACCAACTCGGGCATGGCGTCCACTGATGAGCCTCCCCTCTACCATCTTCACGATGTGTCCGTGCGGCAACAGCAACAGCAGCAACAGCAACACCAGCTCCAGCAGCAATCACTCCCATCGCGTCCAAGCTGGCCCATGACACTACCTGAACTGAACCACGACGGACACTTGTTGAACGGCGTGGAAGATGTGGCTGGAGATCTCGATAAACTCGTCCACAGACTAAATCGGAGGCCCATTCTTCAGGACTCGCTACGATGGCACTTCCTAGACAAGGAGGAGGGAAACGGAGAAGCAACAGAAGAAACGGGACGGGATATGGTGTTCCAATGCGAACAAATGTCTATGCAACTGCAACCGCAACCGCAACCATCGGAACCCACCCCGGCCCTGGATCCCATACAAGAGCATTCGATGTCATGCGATCCGTGCCCTTCGACTATACCGCCACTATATGATAATCTGCAGCCACCCGACCCCGTTCATTTCGACAATATTGTCGCAGAGGCTCCATCAGATAACAAATCCCCGTCCAAAACAAACGATGCCAAGCGGCCACGCCGAGCTACAGATGTGCGCCTTCACAAAAGCGCTTCGAATCTTCGCATGTTAGGTCTCGTGACAGATATGATCGAGAATGGCGTCCAGTGCAATGTGCAAAGCTCCACACCACCCTCGCCAACAGGGACGTCATCAACGTCATTGGCAATTCCCGCATCCATGCGTTATGTTGAACCACATGATTCAGTCGACTCCCATTTACTACCAGGCCGCATGCAACTCGAGGTTGACATGGGCTTTAGTGAATTGGACGAGGAAGCGTTGCTTAATGATAACCTAGCTTTGCGCCATGCAAGCACTCCATCAGGAATTAGGAAATTCGGGTTCTTGCGGTATCGCTCCTCGACCGAGGCGGCCCAATCGTGCAAGAACATGAAAAAGAGCGCGCCTCGCATGCGACGAAGACACAAAACAAATTCAACATCTACACCTGCATCATCCGCACCCGCATCCCGGCCGCCTTCTTCTGTGGCTTAATTCTACGATTCTTGTATATGAATTTTTTTTCTTTTGTCGGCCATGTGCAATATACCCAGGGCAAGACGGGAAGGCGTTATGGACGAATAGCCCACGACCAAGGTTACAGCATTACAGCCGGCGAGCTGAGGCACCGGTATTTGGAGCCCGGATAGATTATGCATATGGCGTTGGCAGCATTGGGCACGGTGATCCCGTGTAGAGGATATTGTATTTTGTTCACGATTGGTTGTCACGGCTATGAGACGATGAGGAAAGATACCCAAAAGATTCAGAGCTACTACTCCACGAAGCGCTCCCCATATTTCATTTGAGAACAAATGACAGAATGACTTGACGAGGCAATCGGCTCATTTTTACATAACCACCATTATTACTCGAGCTGTGGCCCATTAGGTCGCCTGCCGGCACTATCTATGTAATGCGACGAAGCTAGCTCGATGCATCATTCAATCAAAAAGAATACATACAAAGCGACTTTTTTTTTTTTCACTCTCTATTGTTTCCGGAAACTGTATTACTAAGACATTCACTCTTTGTCGAGTTAGATGCCATGGGCACCATGATCGTGATGAGAACAAAGACGAATGGATGATGAGCACCCACCGTTGGCTTAGCGGAGAGCCCATCATGCCAGACAAACAAGGAGTCAGTTCATGGGAAAGATGCGTGGTGAGGGAATTCAAGGTAAGGCTGACAGAATGTAGTGCTTGCCGCATATTAAATCTCACAGCGTCCTACGCCCCCGACAATGGATGAAGCCATGGCATTTATTAGGCAGCGGTCTTTTCTGCGACTGGACATGTATAGGGGGCATTTTGGGGGAAGTGATACGAAACGCTCGTCCCTTGGTTGGCGGCTCTCCATTCCAGGCTGCTTTGTCTCACTCTGCTCCACACATAGGTTTGTGTAGGGTTCTCTAAGGGGCTACATTATAATAACTCGGATCAACAACGAGTCAACCTATGTTCTTTGAGCGCCTTTTTTTCCCTTTGTTCCCTTCCTCGAGGATACCGCAGTATGGCGTACGAGGGCCCGCTAGATGGACATACTCAGCAAAGTAGCTGACAGTTGAGAGAAATGTACTTGATCCCGAACTCCTTTATAAGACCCGGGGAGGGATGGGTTCTGACAAGAACTTATGTTCACTTGATGCCTTAACCCACATTCCTCTGGATAATTTCCCCCATCATACGTCTCGTTGCTACGGCTGTCTGCCATGACTTATCGTTAATGTCTTCAGCCTCGTGGTGGCACATATGTTCTTGTTTCGATTGTTGCCATGCCAAATTTTTTTCATATTTTGTTGACTTACATGAAAGTAGATACAAGCACCGTCTCCTACCTTCTCGACCCCTTCCTTGGACAGCTACCTTATACTATTGTTGCTCCTAGGGGGTGAGGCCTTCTCCTACCACTTACCGTTCAATAACCCTCTAGCTGTGCTTACCTTTCTCTTCCGTCAACAAGATGGCCTTCACGGCGGTCCAGTTCCCCCGGGACAATGATCAGAGCCAGCTCTCCCTCTGGCCGGACAATGGCGAGCTGGGAAGAAGTGATAATTTCTTTGACCAGTTCCTGACCTTTGACACTGGAGATGCGGTCTTCGAGGATCCGCCTAGCCCCTCTATTCTCCTCAAGGATCTTGAAAGCGAGCTTAGCAACTCCTCGCAGCCATTAGATTTGCCTCATGCCGATTTTCATACTGCGACAACATCCGCTACGAGCCAACCTGTTACAATCGCTCCGGAGCAAATCTCGACCGATCAGGCCGATCTAAATTCAGCAATATTCTCAGGTCTGACGGGGGACCCTCTTCTTGGCAACGGTTCGATATCGGATTCCGAGTTACTGCATCTCGAGGGCATATCACTAAAGTCCTCGCCGCACCGAGGGAATGTGACGGCACCTTCAAGCCCTACGTTGGCGCCATCGAGCCCTCGCAAGCATAATCGCTTTGTCGAAAGCGTCTATGCCACCTTCCGCCGTGTAGCGCACCCTCGGAAACCAGCTAGGCAAGAGCCGTATCAACCCATCGATATGACGAGTCTAGACGCATTCTTCGATGATCCGAAATCGGGAGTTGACATTTTCGATCTGAACTGCAATCAATTCATAAACCCGATAGTACCCATAAAGCAAGAGCCCATGGATGGTCACGATCTACCATTGTCGCCGCCCTTGACTGGTCGTATCCCCAATGAGCATCAGCATAGCTTGACCGGGTTTGTCACCGGACATCTCGACGACCCATTCTACGATGATTTGTTAAACACACCGACCACATTCTATTCCTCCAAGCACCAGGAGGTCAATACACCTATGAGCACACCAGTGGTTAACACCGAGACATTCCTCCACAAAAAAGTAATGACGCCATTAAACACAAGCATGGGTAACTTCCGCCATCCGCAGAAGGCGTATCGGAACACGAGCTCAGCAGAATGGCCAATGGAGGGTCTCCTAACAGATGCCAGGTTTGATGAAGACATAAACATGTGGTCTTCGGCCTCCACGGCCTATGTGGTGGATAATGGAAACAACATGGAGAGTCCGAATTGGTGGGAGATGCCACAGGCAAGCGAAGCGTTGCGTGGCGAGCCCACGCGCCACCAAACAACAAACGGTGGTGGCGTCCGCAACAACGCGGTACATAATATCTCCATGCACAATCAACAAGCGGACCTACCGTACGAGTATAATGCAGAGCTCTCGGGTCTGATGATACAAATGCCCCAGCCGCGAGTGCCACAAGCAAGCGTACTGAGCTCGGACCTAAACGATCAATTGCTCGGAAACCACACGATATCGTCGTCGGCAAACTATCATTTGCAAAGCACGCCCACGATGACGCGCACGCGGACGGATCGCATGCCACAGTACAACGGCAAATCGTACGGGCATACGGAGAAACGACCACGGCCGCGCGCCCCGTCCTCGGGCGCCAGACATCACGGCGCGCAGACGTCACCACGCAAGGTGCGCCACAGCATGAGCCTTGGGCACCTGCGCGAAGAACCACACTCGCCGTCGCCGATGGCGCGGCAGAATTGGCACCCACAGCATCACGACGGCAGCCATAGCCACGCGAGCCACCAGGAGCGGCAGCAGCAACGCCGGTCGTCGCTCACGTTACGCAAACAGCGGTCGTTCTCGCGCCGGTCGGGCGGCGAGCCGCAGACGCCCGGGAAGTCTGCGTCGGTGACGTTCGCGACGACGCCGACTCCGGGCGGTGGAGGGGGAGGAGGAGGCCTTGATTTCGTCAACTTCACGCCGAATGACAAGAACGTGTTGATGACGGGCGTCGCGCCCAGTGGGTCGAGCAAGACGAAAGCCCGCCGCGAGCAGGAGGCCCGGGACCGCGAGAAAGAAGCTCAGGAGGAGGCGAGGCAGATCCGCGAGATGGCGTATAAAGTTGTGCAGGAGGTTGGTGGCGACGTTACGAGGCTCAGTGGGGACTTTGCTCTTCGATAGCTTGCCTCGCCTCACTTCATCTTACCTTGCCTTACCTATCCTCTGAGCTGCTGGATCTTCGCCTTCCTCTCATGTTTCACGGATGCAAGCCGGTGTTTATTCGAAGAGCGGGAGTGAGGCGTCGTGACGTATTCTGAAGAGATTGATTAAAAAGAATCTGGAAAAGGGGACCGTGTGAATTGTCCCAGGGGTAAAAGGGAAAATGAGAACAAGAATCAGAGACATTGTTTCTTTGGCAGACCGATAGATAGGCCTTGCTTGATGCTGCCCGTCGGAAGGGAGAGGAGAGAAGTTGGTTGGTTAGTTAGTCGGGTGGTTGGCGAAAGACAATAAGGGGCTATTTCTGGACCACACTCCTATTTTTTTCGCTTTCTGTTTTTTTCTTTTTTTAACCCCTTCTACACCGCCATTTATCGGGTGTAACTTGTCATTTCATTTGTTTCCGATCCCCCCTCTCTCCCTATCTTCCCCTCTCCTTTTCTTTTGTGTTAGAGCCTTCTCTTCTCCTGTACAAAGTTTTGAACCTAGACGTTTTATTCGGCGAAAGGAGGACTGCTTATCTATCTACTACCTACTACACTGTTTTCTTAATGTACTGGCTTATCGAATTGTTAGCGTTGGGCAAAATGAAAGAGGGGAGGTTGAGATCGGACAAGGACGGGTTGGGCAGTCTGTCAGTCAGTTTGTGTCACCTCGGCCTCGGCACACAGGGGACGATGAAGAGAGGTCGATAGATCACATCCTATCTGGTGTACAGTAGGTACAAGATCTGTAATCTAGCTAGCAATACTAGCGGGCCGCAGTATCGGCTGTTTAAGAAATCTATTCATTCAAAAACTTTGCTGGATGCGATGATAGGGATCTTAGAGATCATAGAGACTCTGTTCCTGACGGTTTCTGCCACCTGTTCAGTGAGTTATTTTCGGAGATTGTGTGCTTCAGCTTGTGCGACTATCAACCCAATTAGGTAAGGATTACACCTATTTGTTACTCAGTAACACAGCAAGCCACAACAAATTCATTAGGCATCAATATAATCCATAATTCGGCACTCGCGTAGTTAAAAATTCCTACGTAACTAGTTATCTACCGACCCCTTCCTTCCTCTCTCACTCACTCCCCGTCCTCCGGACGCCCAGTGTACCACGTGAGATAGGTCTCGGTGTGCGTGGCGCGCGCGGAGCCGTTGCTCGCGAAAGTGGGTGTGACGCGCGTGGCGCCGTCAGCAACGACGAGGTCGCCGAGGATGCGGCGAAAAAACTCGAGCGCCGCCTTGGGCTGGTAGTAGGGGATCTCGTGTCCGCTCTCGTAGACGCGCGTGAAGCTGAAGTTGCCGTACTGCCGGCTCTCGCCGTACTCGACGCTGTCGACCACGAACGGCGCGTACCCCGTCGCCGCGAACGCCGCGCTATGCGCGTACTTGAGCGCCAGCGACACGGCCTCGCCGCCGAACCAGTTGCAGATGTAGTCCTGGGGGTTGAGCGTGTTAGTTGGCGGGTATGACTTCTTCGCAGTGGAGAACTTGATAGGTGGGGGTGATGCAAAGAGAGAAGGGAGAAGGAAAGGGCACTCACGGCATCGCCGTATACCATCGCCACGCGCACGCCGTAGCCCACCACGGCCTCTAGATCCTCCAGGAGCTCGGGATAGACCCAGTCGCCCGTGTAGTCGAACCCTTCCCAGATCTGGTTGCTGGATGTAGAGGTATAGTTGATGTCGACTCCGAGGGCGTCCTGGATCTTCGCAGTGTTAAGGTAGTCGACCCACGGCTCCGGTGGGATATCAGCGCTGTACTTGGCCCTTTACTCGGGAGTTAGCAAGGTGGTAATTTCTATCTGCTATAAGGATCTGAAGGGTTTCGGTTGCCCAATGGGATGGAAGATATTCGAGTATTGCTGCGCAGTGGAGTAGAAAATATCGGAATACGAACCTGATGTCGTATGGGTTTCTGCCGCTCGTGGCACTGGACGATCGTGTTAGCACGCCGCTGCTCGCTTCGGAGGACGAAATTATACTGCGGCTGGCTGCGGCAGAATAAGCGTAATATGAACTTACTAGTACGGCCCCTCGACCATGTTCCTGCATATTCCCACCGCCTGCGAACAGACAGCCAGCCCATCCGGCGTCGAGCGGTCTCCTTCAATGCAGTATTGGATCGCGTCCCTGCACCCATCGGGGAAGTCCCAGGCCATTTTCATGAAGTTGTAGATGGTGTCGTTGACGGCCTTGATGCCATAGGTGTTGTTGACGGCGAACTCGGGGTAGTACGGCGTCTGGATGCTCGCGGAGATGATGCCGTTGATGATCCCCAGCGTGTGCATGTTGAGCTCGACGCCCTTGGCCGACCCGTTCTTGATCAGCTCGTTCTGCTCGTAGAAGTACTTGTAGAAGGCCGGCCCGTAATGCCCGCCGTACGACTCGGTCCAGAGGTTGAAGCTCCGCGACTTGACCTTGCTGTCCAAGCGCGGCAGTTCTTTGAGTAAAGCCTGCAGCACCTCCCACGTGCCAACGGCAGAAAGCTGGGTAGTATCGAACCTGTACGGGTTGACGTCGCTGTAGCGGCCGTCCGGGTTGCTAGAGTTGACGGGGAACCCGGATTTCTCATCCACGACGCCCACGACTTTCGTCTCGTAGGAGAAGCCGACGCCGATCGGCTGGGAGAGAAACAGCATGTTGCTGACTTCATTCCAAGCGTACGGGTTCAAGATTGACGTGCTTTTGTTAGCTGCCACGCTACAGGGGCCAAGCTCTGTAACAAGGAGAATCAGACACCTTGTAGTTTGATGAGCGAGGCATGGGGCATTGATATGAGCGCACCTTCGAATAACCCAATCATAGAATCCGAGCCCGGGCCGCCGTTGAGCCACAGGGTAATCGGCGCTTCATTTGGGTTGTTTCTGGATTCGAAAAACCAGAAGAACATGTGAGTATTCGCATCGAGGTCTACATAACCCGAGTACGAGTTGACACCAGGTGTAGTCTCGCAAACACCCTGCTTTCCCGGCTCTTTATACCGAATCGTGACGCCTCCCGGCGACTTGATCGTCTTGACGTCCGTGGGCTCGGCAGGCACTTGCCTCTTGAGAAGCTCCTCGACATGACGCGGGAGGAAGCTTGCAAATACCGAGGAAGCGCCTAGCAGCAGAGCCGCCGACGCAACAAGCTGCATCGTGATTGATGGGTAGGTCAAGAACGTTTCTGGAAGCCAGGACACTAGGACTCGAGAACGGGGAGAGAGAGCAGAGGGTCTCACACTCGCACAAGACAAGCAAATCAATGCTTGGGGACCCTTCGGGCGTCCCACGCGCGGTCTTTATAACTACCTACATGTTCGTATCCGTGTCCCAGCTCCACCCATACAACCTCACACATACATACATAGGGCCGCCAGGGAAATACAACGACGGTTTGATCGCTTAAGCCCTGGAAGTTTGCATATCTGTGCTACCCAATGGCTGGGAGCTCCCGAGTTAAGCTTTCACGTCACCTCTTTGGCCTGCCCGATACGGCTAGGAGCCCACGGATCGCCTTCTTATCAATCAATCAACGATATGCAGTCACCGCCGCGAACGGGCGGCATTGGTGATGGCCGGGCATGGCTCGGGATTACCGTCCGCGGTGAAGTGCTGCGGGTCTCATAGAGGGCCAATGGGAAGTGAACGGGAGTCGTGTTGATGACCACATGTGGCTGGCTGGCTGGTTGGCCATGCATAGTAGAGTGAGATAGAAAACGCCTCAAGTCTTGGGATAGCGTCCACCACCTATAACAACTCACTTGCTACACATACACACTTATCCATGAATATATTATACCGTGAAAAATCTCGTTGAGTGTTACTTGGGTCTTTCAATTCCTCACTCTATACTAGTATCGTAAAAGCGTGTGGATAGAGCCTATCTCCATATGCAAGGACCCCTGGATAAACTAGCCTAGGGCACACTGCCCAATTCAGTAGTTCGTTATCTTGGCTACGAATCAACTGTCCCCATGAATCCGCTCGCGTGCAGTACCGATGAGGAGTAGAAAAAGCTTGATGATATCATTGCCTCGTACCTAGTCTCGGGGGATAGAGCAACCTCAAAAAGAAGAGAGGCATTTCAACCCCTTGTCATTGTTGGTACAATACGATCAATTAGAGACATGCGTGTAACTAGGACGGCACACTTTCCGAGTCGGCCAAAGGGCAGGGCTTTTAAATGACAAGTAGCGGTAACACGAAGTTTCTTGTCTTTCATCTCCTCTTTTCTATGCACAAATCGCATTGTGTACACTAGCACCCCAGTTATACCCCGCACAGATAGTCCTAAACTGCATCTATAATCTTTGGGTTTATTATCGCATCTTTAAGTGAGTCCGGATCATATCTTCAATCGACTATAGTATTCGTTGAATTATAAACTTGCCTTCAAAATATACTTACTTCCTAATCGCATTAATAGCTCGATTGCACGGTAAGATTAACACCAAGTAAGCTAGGTTGCTGCCCGTCTCTCACGCATGGTATGATCCGGCGCCGACGACAGAGCTGTCAACGCGCAATGAGGCAACTGTTCATTCGCCTATTACTAGGTAAAACGTAAGATAAGGCGCGCTGTGTATGCGATGTGAGCAAACGCGGTCTTAATGAGTACCTACAGACGTACACAGGAGATTAGTTAGTATATATATACACAATGGCAGAAATATGTACATATGAAGCTTCCGATTCAACTCCACTATTCCCTCTTCCTCGCTTCTTCAAGCTGCACCCTCCTCATGGCGTTATTAACTACGCGATCGGCCACGGACACAGGGAGAAGCCCTAGAAAGACCTGCAGGAGCGCATGCGGCCAGTACGGCACAACGCTCTTGCGGCCGCATCCCGTGCGCGCAAGCACCGCCTTGGCGATCGTGCGGGCCTCGGGCCGTAACAGCGTCGGCGGCGCCTGGGTGTGCGAGACGCCAGTCACGGCACCGATGCGATGCGACACGATCTCGACGTCGTCCCAGCCCTCGAGCGCCGCCTCCCGCGCTATCGCCTTGTGCAGCACGTGTGACGCCGCCTTGCCCGCCGAGTAGAACGACACCAGAGGGAATCCGTCGTCCGTCACCGAGCCTATGTTGAGGATAAGCGCGGGCCTGCTCCGGGGCCGCCTCGAGGAGAATTCCCTCGCGTCCCCATTGCTGATATGTTCGGCCGGTTTCTTATACTGCCCTCTTAAGACCGGCAACAAGGCAGCTGTAAGTAATGTCGGGAAGGCGGCGTTTAGATATATGTTGTCCAGTATCACATCCCTCCCGTATGTCTCGAGCGCGCCGAACGTGGGCATCGGGCCGGCCCCCGCGCAATTAATCAAGATGGTGAGATGCAGGCTCGTGAGCTCTTCCCTGATGCGCTCGAAATCCACGGCCTCTGACCGATAGCACTGCGACGCGTCCGCGACTAGAATCCGGACCTCAGCGTGTGGGTAAGTAGCCAGCAGCTCGTCCCGCACGGCCTCGAGTTTGCTGGGGTTCCGGCCGTGTAAGACGATATTGAACCCGTGGCCGGCGAGCTCGAAGGCCAAACTCTTCCCGATGCCGCTATTCGAGCCCGTGATCAATGCCCAGGCGCGCTGGCCTGAAGCGTCCGTGTATAGATACCGGTGTAGCCCCGATGGTAGCAGGTACAGCCGTGCAGCGTCGAGGAGTTTGTAGGAGGCGTATAGTACAAGACTCGCGCCCAATGTCGAGGTGAAGCTGTGAAAAGCGCCCATGGCGAACGCCTGGAGCTCAATGGTCAATAGGCAGGTTGCAGGTTTGTATCTGAGGTAAGCGGTCTCGTTGAATTGTGCTTCGAGCCAGATGTAGATGTCATCAAATCGTAGAACCCACTTCTCCAACCCAAGCAAAGCAAGCCAGCGGAGAAAGCGATGACGAGCAGGCAAAGGACATCAAACCGGCTTTTTAGACCATTTCGTACCACCATCCACCCCCCTCTGAGATTCTGATGTAATACACACTAAAAGCAACGTTACCAGGTTTCGGTTCTGAAAAAAAAAAAAAAGAGCTGAACATGGCCGGCGCATGTGTGGCCCTGTCACAGATGGCTACCTGTCTAATGTAAGTCGTCTCCATAAGCGGCTACACTAACTCTCGGCTCTAGATCTTGCCGGCGCGCCAAGCCAGCTTTCGGAAGCCCTTTTTATTCTCGACCTTTTTTTGTGTTGCTGTCCACTTTCCGAATGAAACAACCCTCCCCAATCGGGAAACGAAACAATCACGGCCCGTATCCGCGTCGCCTCGACTTTCTATCCCCCACTGAGCCCATTGTCTACATGAAAATGCTGAAACATGTTAGAACAAGGCTCTAGTTCATTTCTCCGACCTCGGGAAGCAAAATCCATTCCCGAGTCCTTGGAGTAGTCTGAGTCCTAGCCTGTATTAGTCCCCTTAGTCAATGCAGCCATCTTTGCAGATGATCTCCCGGATAACTACTAGAACCGGGTGAGCCTGGATTACCAAGACTGCCACATGTGGGGTTATACTCATCTCTGGGACCGTAATGGATCTAACCGGTCTAATCATAGGTCCAAAAGGGATTACTATGTATGGATCTACGAGAACCTCCACTTAACGAACTTCTGTATAGACTTCCCCATTTACGTGTAGGCATAGGTAGGCCCGTGGTACTGGGCGGGGTAAATAGAGACGAAGTCCCTCCGAACGGTGGGGGGGCGGTGAGGGAGTAGACCAGGCAGTAACCAGGGACCAAGGGAATTTTTATGACACGGGCATCCTCATCTAATCGCCAGTATGGCGGTAGTAGTAGTAGTATGTAGTTGTGCTAGATTTGCACACGACTATAGTAACACTAAGGTACTAGTTTCTGTAATTTCGGGAGGCTTTTTATCCGTACGCAGGTCATCGACCACAACGCCGAAAGGATCGATTACCTGGCCGTTTATCTGTGCCACCAAAATTTTTCCTACATGATGATTGCTAGTACAACCCAATGGGCATTGGAGCATTCGTGACTATGAATCGAAAGAGGGGTATCATTGCGCTCCCTCCTGTACATTGGTTCCGTGTAGGCCGTTCTCATCACTCAACAACTCACACAAATGAAAATAAGTCCAGGACGCCAGCCTTCAATCTGACAGACAAAGGGAAAAATGCTATAATCGTTAGTCGTAAGTGTTCATAAGTCGTGATTTTTTATTTCCCATCCTTTTTTGGTCATACCGCCCATCCATTCATCCCCGACTAAATAATATTGGTACGTCCATACTCCTGTGATCTGACAACGTAGTAGCAGCAGGGTTGTAAGCATGTCCAGTATTCTTTCCAAATAAGCCTTCTCTGAAGCGGGTGCTGTTAAGGAACGCTGGCGCACCAAAAGTTTCCTTCCTAGGGCTTAATCGGCCGCCAGTGCCGGCGCCATAATTGCTGGCACTAAACTCTTTGCCGAGGCGTGTCAGTACGAGCTCCTTCGCCCGCCTCAGCGCGCTGGTTTGCATCTCCGCGTCCTCGGCGACGAGTCGGTGCTTCTCTTCCGCTTCAAGATCGCGCTGGACAGCTGTGATTTCGGAGCATAGTTCGGCTGTGGGATCATACACTGTGGGTTGCAGTAACGTCGGCATGTTGGGCGACGTGTCGAGGATGGGTGCCGATATTTTCATCTCGGGCGTCGTCGGCGTCTGAGGCCGCAAGTAGTCGTCGCCCGAGTCGGCGTCGTCGCTTGGCGAGTGCGAGAGATCCGGCTCGGACCCGGTCCTAGAATGTGAGAGGGGTGTGACTTCGCCAAAAAGGCGCCGCGAATCAGTGGAATACACGCTATCCACCTCGCCGAAGAGGCCACCGTAGGGAGGCTGGCGCGGAGTGGTTAATTGAGGAGGTTCACGGGAATGGCTGGGCGATTTATTTGAATGCTGTCGTTTGAGAGGGGCGGGTTGGATCAGTGCCGGGTGCATCAGTGCCGGGGGCTCATCCACGCAATCCTTCGATCGTTTCAGCCATGGGAAATGAAGACGGCGCACCTCATGAGGTTCCTCAAGAGAACCATGGGATCCCTGACGATGGCGTCCTCGGTGATGGTGCCTTTCCTCCCCCTTGTCATCACGACGCTCGTGTCCAGGCTTCCGCTTGCGCCGTCGCTTGGTTACTGTCCGCTTCTTAATCTTGTTAGCGGATGATAAGCTTGCTTTGCGCGCGGCCTCAACGTCGGAGGCCAGTTCTACTTCAAATCCTTCCCCTTGTTCTTCATCTTCAAGTTCATCCTCTGCTCCATCGAAATCAATATTATATAATTTTTGTGGGACAGCCGCCACAGCCGCCGAAGGCTGCGTCTCCGGCTCGTACAAATCTTGCGATCTGTTATAGTTAAAACAGGTGATTTCAGTAACAGTAGCCATGGAGTGACGGGTCCAATAACCACTATGCGAATTGCTCGTCATCAATGGCGCAAGCGCCTCATCCCAGGTTCCGTCACCGATAAGTACAGAGTTCTCAAAATCGAATTCGCGCACGCAATGTTGGTGGGATGTGACTAAGTCGGCCACTTGCGCCGCATTCATCGTCGCGTTCCGTACCGCCAGGTAACGCAACTTACGGAAAACTACTGGTTTTCTCGGCGGTGCCGGTGGTAAAGGCGACATGGGTGAGGTGACCTCACGGAAAAGCTTCAGCGAGTTCCGCGGCGGTGCGAACAAGGGATCAGCCGCAAGCGCAATTGGGCAGGGGCCTTTACGGCCGTGCCAGGTAAAGGCCAGCTTTTCCAGGCTCGTCGAATAATGATACAAAAAGTCCTGGATAATTTTCAAATTATCAAGACCTGGGGACGGGCCATAAAAGTCCCACGAGTCTACATTGATGTTCATCTTGCGGATCTGCCTCCATCGTCGACCTGCGGATGGCAAGCAGCCGAAGCCTTGTACTGATCGTAAATAAAGGAATGCAGAGGGGTGCACGGATAGAGACAGCTTATTGAGCTTCTTCATGGGTGCCCGCTCAAGGGCTACGCGGAGACTGATGAGGGCATAGTCTACAATGTCTCGTCGATAGCGTTCTTTGGGATCTTGGCCCGGGGTTTTAATGGTGAGATGCCTGATATTCACCAGGTGTTTCATCGCATTGATAAATGATGGCACATTCGACGCCGCGTGAAATAAGGGCGGATATTGCGAGGTCAAGATCTCACCCAGACCCTCGTTAGCAAACTTGGGTCTCTCTAACACGGAACCCATGGAGGTATGGGGCGTGTATAGGAAACTGATCTCACGGCCACTTTCGGGGTGAATAAGGGGCGGTAAGAAGGTAGCATTTGAGTGTGGAAAATAGAAAGTTAAATGCTCGATATAATGACCTATTCTTGAGAGTGCCTGAACCTTGGCTTGTCGAGTGAAGCTGTTGGCGGTGAAGGTCAAGTGGGTTCGTAGGAATAGTCGTTTAGTGACCAAGTTGCAGCATGCCGAGTTGGCCAGCCGTACATTGCCAATGTCTTCTTTCGATAGTGCCTCGAACAGAGTCTCGCGGATTCGACTGTCCTGCCAGAGGCAATAGAATAATTGCGGTCCCGTTGCCATAGCTGTCGCATGTCGTTGTGATATATGTATATAGAGGGTGTTATGTGAGTTGAGAATCTGGATATGCGTTTATCGCGCAGTAGCAGCGTTGCAGATCAAGATAGATTCTGTTTGGTAGCGGGAGATGCAGGGCAGTTACAGAGAGGTCCCGCGCAGAAAGGGGATATAAATAAATAAATAAACAAAAGAAGAGCTACGAGATGCAGGCAGACCGGGCGCTTAGATGAGGCTATTCGTAGTTCATGCCATGCTCATGCCCTGTAGTGTGTAGTGCATTCCACCCGGGGGGGGCCTATGGCGATGGAGAGGGACAGAGACGGGGACGGGGACGGAGACAGAGACTGACAGACGTGTCAGGGCAATAATACAATTGACTGTTGGAATGAATCACCGACTAACTAGGCGATGAGTTGTCAACCCCGGATTGACTCAACAACAACGTTCAAGGCCTGATATTTCGAAAGAAAGAGGAAACGGTCGCTGCCCGACGGGGCCTGTGATCACGGCCGAGGACCATGTTATACCCATTCAGAATCAGCGTCTACGCCAGCCCCTCCCTTCCGCAGAGGTCTATACTCTCAACCATCGCTGGTCCTCAGAAAAGTCGCACAAGTCGAAGATGGTTGGCGAATGAGTCATTCTCGTGACTGGTCACAGGAAAATCTGCAAGGCGCCATGCAAGTGTATAGGATAAAGAAGCGCAGAGAAGCGCAGCCCGGCAGACGCGACCGACCAAAAGCGACCGTGATGTGCGCGATGAGTGGTGGGATCGAAGGCCACTTGCATTCTGGGCATGCAGTCGGGTTGCGCCCCGTCTCACTGCGGCCGAGTTGTCTGCCAGTCAGGGAGAGTCAATCGAAGCGGAGAGAGACGAAGGGATGGGATGAGATGGAGATGGTGCAAGGGGGGTGGTAGTCAGGATAGAGGGGAGAGTTGGCCCGACTGGGTTTCTAACTGGGTTCTGACTGGGTTCTGACTGGGGTTATTCCTACCAGCTAGTAGGGACCGACCTGCTGCTGCTGCTGCTGTACACTAGTATAGGCGGGCAGGGAGGATGGGATGGGCAGTAAGGGTGGCTGCAGTGTACTGTAAGGGTGCGGGTGGGCTCTCGGCGGGGGGGAGGGGGGGCACCAAACATCGCCCAAACATCAGCCCAATAGGGTGCCGATTGGGGATGCTAACAGATAGAAACGGACGCTGAATGGGGAGCTGACCGGGGGTCTGACCGGGGTACCGAGGCCCGCTGCACGCTCCGCCAATGACAGCTACAGCACTCGAAGATCAGTGGTTGGGAGATGTGCCGACCGCTGCAGCTCCCGCACGCGACATTGACACGAAACACGCGCGACATTGCCGCCAGATCCCAGTTCTCTCGTCGACTCCATATAAGAGTGCCACGTTCCCCCAGTCTACGCTCTGGCCTCGACACTAAGCGCTGTCCCTGTGCCTTATTAAAATGTGAGAGCTGCGAGAGGCAGAAGAGGTGGAACTTGGTCGTCGATTCACGACTCACGGCTCACCATTGACGACTGAAAAAGCTCTCTGTCCCCTCCAAATCTCCCCAAAATCTCCCCAAATGGCGCCCGACCAGCTAGCTACAACACCAGACGAGAGAATCACGTCCAACTTAAAGAGGCACTGAACACCTGAACACTCCTAAAACGGATTAAACGGGTTGAAAGGTGGGAAATGTTGGGGAGTCGGGGAGTCATGGGACGAACCCATCACTAGTTGCGCCAACGAAGCCACCAGAATCCAGGAACCCAGCGAACCGATGCATTGCCCTGATGATCCACACACCTGGGCAAGTATATCGCGTGGGAACTTGCCGGCCGCTCAAATTCCGCAGCATCGCCATGAGCCCAACGTTCTCTGTCGGTTCTTCTCCCCCCCTCTCCTCCCTCGCTTAACTATTATTACCCTTCCCACCCAGGGTCCGATCATCGTTCTTCCTAGCTTGTGCTCTGGCTCTGGATACCGTGTCCCCCATCGGGTCCATTGCCAAAAGTGAAGCGACTGATGTTAGATTAGTCCTGTTCTATACCTCATCGCTTCTTATTACGCGCTCTGTGAAATCTGTGATGAATCTGTGATGACTAGTCGGTTATCCTGGTCTATCCACTAAATTGGTAGCAAACACGTCGAGAGAACCATGGTGGCTCCCTTCGAGTGTGGGTGATGCCAGCTGCGTCGATAGTGTTGAGCTGTCAGCCGTCACCCTTGACGGCTGCTTTAGACTGTATACACCACTCCCCTAGGTTACACGTTGCTTCTATTCTTCATGTCCTGATGCTAGGCCCGGCTAGTGAGTCCGTACGGATGTGTTGTTCATGCTCTCGATGACAATCCGTGACGATGTTCAAGTCCATAATGCCAGGAAACATCTCTTGTATGCCAATTCACCATACTGCCATCACTATTCTTTACTATTGGTTTGAGAAACGGAAATATGCTTCAGGTAGATTAATAGCCAATTGACCCAGTAGCACGGACATATGTTGATGTAAGTGCTCGAAGTGAAGCAACTCCTGGCGATGTCTTAATAAATTGGTTTGTGGGCAAATTTGTGCAGAGTTGTACGACGCTAGATAGATATCCAGTACGCGGACTTTGAGAAGAGGTCGAACGTGTTCTGCAAGATCATATTGCACAGCAGCACGTCCAGACTCTCCGGACAGCACGCTTCGTTCGTGTAGTGGCCAACCAGGCCACCATCCCGCCCACCATTCTTACCCCTCCATGAAGTGTCTTGGCAGAAACAACATCTCCACGTAAGGGAGCGGGATCCGTGGCGTTGGGGTGATACGTAAGGTGTGTCTCTCTTTTCTGTGTCGCGACGCCCGCGACGCCCTCGCGGTAGCGCGAGTCCATCGCGACCGCGCTTTCTTACAAACAATTCCAACGGTTCTAACGAGAAGATTCGCTACGGGTTCGCCATTTGAGTCAAAGCCAATTGGCTGAACTCAAACTCCTCGCAACACAGACTTGCGACAAACTGCGACAAACAACGCCAAAGGCAGCTGTGGCTTTAGCCTGGTAGCATGGCGATTGATGACACCAGCCAAGGACGTATCGTCGAGGCTTAAGAGCCTTCAGCACGTCCAAGAGCCGGGATGTCTCCACAGTGCATATGGCAACATCCGGCGGGAGTCGCCTAATGATCTAGGCCGTGAGACGGTTATTCTTGTCTCGGGGTAGACATTCTTAGAATTGCTACACTCTGCAGGAAGAAAAATAGAAAAAAGAGAAGGAAAATGAAAAAAAAAAAAAGCTTAAGAATCTCTTCTTATCTTGATAGAATACAACCGAGTCCGTGCTTTGCAGTAGGCAGCAGGCAGCAGGGGCGCCGCGGCATCGCACCGCACTACTCGTATTCCAACTCCATGTCGTTCTTCTGCTGGCAATCGGAGTTCCACGCATCCAATGCCTATGTTCCCGCGTACACGTGTCAGCACGTGCCGGGTATTGTGCAATCACGACTGCATACTCGGACACATACTCGGGCACTGGACTCCGTAGACGGCGGTCCGGCTCGGTCCGGCTCGACTTTCTACTTTTGTCGATACAACAGTATAGGAATAATATTTAGTAGCCTCATTAATATGCAGAGTGTCCCTGCAGGGCATCCTGCAAAGCCCGAGGATCGGCAGGGGTCGTGATTGAAACATCGAAACATTGAAATATTGAAACGTTGAAACATTCTAGAACACTGCCGCAGTAGGAGCAAGTTAAAACTTGTTTCATTCATAGTTGGCCCTCTTATGCGACAGGGACATTCTTTACATTAAAGTGCCAGGTGAATGAATATGTGCTCTGACATGCACTCTCATATTCACTCTCATTAGTTACTCGGCACCAATTCTAATTGTTTCTTAATTATATTTCGCTTTCGTCTCTCTCGGCGATAAGAGAGTTACATGTGTATATACCCCGCTGTGAGGGAGAAAATATCTATCCCGAACTCCTCTTCACAAGGCATGTTGAGAGCAAGAACTGCCTAGTCGGTGTCTCCTTACTCTTGTTACTCCAAAAATCCGAAATGCGACAGACCTCTTTTTGCTATGACTCCCCGTATTTAGCCCGGTATTCATATGGAGTACAGCCGAAGCATCCCTGTCGAGTGCATTAAGTGCATGCATGCATGATGCATTGCTATGATCAAGATATTCCGGGCGGCGCAATTCCAACTTCACTTCTAAAATTATATGGGCCGCGTTTGACGCCACCGTTGGGGGAATAAGGTTGTTGGGTGTTGGTTGTTGGCATCTGCAAAAAATAACAGCAAATTTTCCCACAGGTCTAAGCACAAGCAAGGTCTATCGCATTGAAAGAATTCGTGGCGTTTCACTACTTCGTAGATGGTATATGTAAATTTCAAGTATAGAGCTAACTCAGCATTGTAAGCCATGTCAGCATTTCAGACTAATCTACAGAGCACATCATAGAATGGAAATTAAGTTTATCATATGGCGGATCTTCAATTGCGCGTAGCATTCCGTAGAAGTCATAGCATCGAGCTTGGTTTCCTTCCTAGCCACTAGATTCCCACTCCCACTCGCGCCGACTCGAAGTCCCTTCCCCCAAAAATTATAATAGATTTTTCGTAGGACCCAAGCGGCGCAGGAGATAACACACCAAGTACGAAGGCGCCAGTAATATGAAGCACACTAAAGATCTAAACTACAGCTATAATGCCTAGCCTAGACAGGATCAACAAAGAGATCGCTACTTATCTCTCGGCCTTTATGGCCAGCTAGTGCCTTATGTGACAGAGAAAGGCAAGAAGTCTCCTTAGACGATTACTCAAAGTACTAGATATAACAGCTGCTTTAGTCCGGGGAGTCTTTCATGACAACAATGTGATTGTGCAGAATGGCTGAGGATACAATCCATGCACCTACCTATATATTGAACTCGATTTTCCGAGTCGGAATGCAGTATATCCAATCCAAGCAGCCACGGTACTTTCACTCTAAGATTAGTTTTAAGACATATTCGATTCATCATACCAGCCAACATCGAACCTTACCAGAAACAGAAGACAGACATCATGCCTCCTACTATTCACTTTATCAGACATGGGGAGGCCACTCATAACGTTAGCGGGAATCTCAGTCAACACGATCCAGAATTAACTGCGAAGGGATACGAGCAATGTAGACAGCTTACCGCAGAGATTGCAGGGTTAGGACACAAGTTTGACTTGGTTCTCGCCTCGCCAATGAAACGGACGATTCAAACCGCACTATTTGTGTTCTCGGAGTACTCGGCGTCGAAGAAGATTATTTTAATACCAGACCTGCAAGAGGCTGGAACATATCTCGCGGACACGGGGAGCTCCCGTGAGCAGCTAGAAAGTCAATTTGGTACTGATCGCCTAGATTATTCCTTTGTTACGCCGGACTGGACAGACAAGAGTGCTGGAACTCGGTACCACATTGCAAAATGCTGCACCCGAGCCCGAATCGTAAGACTCTTTATCAAGTCAATTGCCCAGACATACAGAGATACCGATGCCAACATTGCCGTTCTCACTCATAGCCATCTCCTCGGTTTTCTGAGTTATCCCACCGCTAATTTCGAGAATTGTGATCGGCGCACATATCGCTTTGAGGAGGGCGAAGACTCCGACCTCGATGCAAAGCTTGTCGAGACACCTTGTAGTATCGCCAGACACGAGAAGAAGAAGCAGGACGCCAAGCCCAAAGGCGAGTATCAGAACCCCTACGGTGTCAAAATCCCACTCAAATTCTCTAACCCCCCTGAGGATTCCAAGCCGACCTGGTTATTGGGCAGCCAAGCTGTACCGCAATAGTAAGTCCCTAGTGGTCTGTTTACGCCTGTCTAAAGTTAAAAGACCTAGTAACAGAGCCTAGGTGCCTACAGTAAAGTCGTAGAGTAGTGAAAAGCGAGTGGCTCATAGTCTCGGAACGAATAGCTTAGTTTTTACTATAGTATAAAAATGTTTAATTTTTTTCTTGTCACATGAAGTCAGTACCTTACCAACTTGTGCCTGGAATACACCTATGCCGTGCGAATAGCGAAGGAAATTAGCATATCACTTCAACTCTTTCAAATGAAATGATCCATGACATATCAACACCTAAATTTATTGTATAGCATTTTATAGTTCTTATAATACTCAGTGATTGCTAAACTACGTCTCCAAAGTCGACGCTTGTTTTGCAACCTATTAGTTTAAACCCCCGGCCACCTTATATAGTTCTTATAGTAGTGGTCTAACATAAATGAATAGGCATAGGCGACTGTATTTGAGCTAGCTTCTTGTCAGGCTCTTAGACGAAGGCACAACAAACACTTCTTGGTGAGGGAATCTAGAGTGACTAAATTGGAAATCTCTGTTACATTCAAAACTCAATATTCGTCCTAAAAAATGTGTCGGTGTTACTCTTAGAGGGTGACATGACCTAGTATATAGTGAATTAGCCTCGAGTGCGAGTGACGAGAAATTTCTAGACCAGCACAGAGTGAAGTAGAACAGCGCGTGGTTTTGCTACCCTCGATGAAGGGCATCGGGGCCAATGCGTTGTACAGTTAATACTAGGACTACTATCTATTGTTACACCCTCTAGGACAATGCAGGTGCCATGCGTAGTAGAAATTACTATGCTAATTAATGTTAGGCTCTTGTGCAACAACAATAATATACCTTGCTACTATAGCTAGGCACTGTCAAATCGCGATTATCAACGCATGATTGCTCCCCTTTCCCTAAACTAAGAGGTCTGGCCTTAACAACTTCTACGGACCGGCCATTGGCCTGTTGGATCCAAGTCATGCTAACTCCTTTGATATGACGGCAATGAATCGGCGCCGTGTCACAGCCTCCGGAACAAACAGGGACTTTTGTATATGGCAGAAATCACCATTTTGGTCGGTGCGAGGCTCCTTGCGTGTCATGACCCAAGTATTGGAGAGGGGTAAATATCTTGTTGTTACGCTATGTAGACAAGCCGGGCATTTTATCATATTCAGTCACCTATAAAGTTTTGGAACTGTAACATCGGGAAGAATGAGTAACCGTGGGGGGCACTAGAGCCATCTCATATGATACGGATGCCTAGATTGTGCGAGCTTGACTTTAGACCAACGGTGAGTTGGTTCTTGGTATATCAAGGAGGCCCGATGGCCTATCTAATGTTGCCAGGACTTAGGCAAGAGATGTAAAAATTACTCGTTGTTATGCAAAGAGGCCCGATACTGACTAAACTGGTAATCAATTGCTTTTGTACGAAAGACTTTCTTTATTCAAAAAGGTGTGATGAATGTTACTCAAATCTGGGCATTTCCGTTCTATAGAAAACTACATAGTCGATATTATATAATTAGGGCATTGCGTCTCCCAATTGGCGTAAGTGAAAGCTAATATGGTCTGATATCCCATGATTAGGCTATTATTAGAGTTCTCTCGAGAAGCCACCAAAGCCGAGCTTTATCATACATCATAGAATAAGGAAGCTGTTTTCTACTCGGTAGACGACAGAGATCATCAGTATGGCCGGCCTAGGCTCTCTCCGCGACAAGTATTCATCATAGCCTTTGTCTAAGGTCTCATAAAGCTTAGATGCCGATATAACCAGCTTGACCTGTGTATATCATGAGACTATTTTCTCTAGAATAGAGAACCCGTTGTATCAGGATCCTTGGTATGGGATACAATGAATACTTTTCGTCCAAAGAGCCTATATTGACTAAGCTGATAATTTAATTTCTTTGTTCTCGATGTTGCGATGAACCTACTGTTTAAAACTACCATGAAAGTCTATGTGAGCTTCATGAATAAACATATTTGTGGAAACCGGAAGGCCGATAGACACGAAGAAAAATCATGGAGCTTCATATTTCTCGTAGTACTGGCAGACGGATATAACGAATGGACCAAGACTGGAAGAACCCTTCTGGCCATTGTGAAATGTTAGTAGCTCGATTGCTATACTTCTCTTCGCACTATGATGCGACGGTCACCCATTGACTTCACTAGACTAGAATATCCATGTGGTAGTGTGTTTCTGTCATCAATCAAGTAAATATGGTATCTATACAAAGAATATCTTGAATTAATCAGAGCATACACTATTTGTTAGTTGTTCCCAAGTCGAAAATGTACTATATAGTAGAATTTAGAGGTAGTATCGATACTACGCGTGACGTTCCGAGTGGCTTGATAACCATCTTAATCAGGTAGTTCAAGCCGGGACTTAGAACGACCACTTACCTTTGCAGGAGAGATGCGGCGGCATGTGGAGTAAAGGCTTCTCTTCCTGTGAGTACAGGGTTCTTGTCGAGTTCTTGTAGGTAAAATACTTGGTAACACAGCTAATTACTACGCTAAAAACCTGCATCTTGGCGACGGGATCATCTGCCTGCAGCTGCATGTTCAAAAATGCCAACCGGCGCGTGGAAATAAAGTCGTCATCAGCGATATCGCGTTGGGGTACCCGCAGCTTTTGAAACGGTGCCAAGATCCGTCACACTTTTTCGACCTTTGTCACGCTGCTTGCTTATAACCCCCCACCTTTGCTCCCACTCTATGCTCCCCACCTCTTACGCTCAATCAAACCCTCTTGAGAGCCTAGACCTCTATCTGGCACCTCATCGACTTCCCTTACCGTTTCAGTCAGGCGCATCACGACTTCCAGGTTTTTCAACACTGCCCTTCTTGTTTCTCCCTCGAGATTCCAAGTTGAGGTTGTGCAGAGTCTACCCTTGGAAGAATTGAGAGAATTGCGACAATGCCCAGTGTTCGATTCAGGAAATAAGCGGGTCAGTCCTGAATCGAGCAAGGGCTCTCTTCCTCCCCTCCCCCTCTCTCATCTCCTCTCCTCTCCGTTGTCTCAAACATTGCAAGGTATCTCTGGGCTCATCTACTTACTGTAGTACTGTACATCTACTTAGTACTTATAGAGCGAGAGGCGAGAGGCGAAGCACCCCCATCATCTCCTTCTCTATTCATCCGATGTGCTGAAGGGAACCTGGAAGATGACCCGGTGCTCGGAATCTGCTTTCCATACTATATACTAGTATAGTATTTCCGCATGAATGATCCTCTGCGCCACCCGTCGCTACCTCTCATTCCTTACATAAACATACGAGGTCTTATCGATGAGTACTGTATGACGCTGACTATGGGTTTGCTGATGTTCGCTAGAAGCTACGTAACTGGCGTTCTGTCCATGGTAGCACATCTGCACGTATAATATGATGTGTTACCTATTCATGCTGGCTACGGGCCGGTCCTAACAAGGGGTCCTATATTACCAAGGTAGGCCTACCTATAATGACTCGACCTTTCGCCTCACCATTGCGGCTCGTTCATTCAGCCATTCTTTCTATTCTTGCCTCGACTCTACGAAGCGAGCATCGAATAATTTCGAAGGCTTTTAATCGACATTAATTATCACGGTACATAATATACAGCCTATGCATCTTGGTCTACTATATCGTTACTGCAATAACGTGATGTGCGATAATTACTTCATTATGCGCTTGGGATGGTTACCCCCGGCTCATCGAACGATGTACCACTTAAACCAATGAAAAGCAAGCGCGTTTCATGATCTCCATTAGAGCGTTGCATGAAATATATTTCTGGTGCCCTTGCCGAACCCCGGCCTATATGATGCGGCTAAGCAGGGCTATCCCGGTTGCTTTTCACAACAAGCCTCCGGGTCCTAGACTGTCCTTCGTCAGTAAATGAATGAACCCTTGATTATGGGGCAGACGGGGACATGTATTGGGCATCGTCTCAAAAACGTGTTGCCATACAAGACTCGCCGTGGACCCGGTGTCTGACGAGAATCCCCGCAAGATCTTCCTTTCCTTCGTTTCTGTTTGGTCGCGGCGCAACCTATCGTTCATTACACTTCTTTCTCTTCTTACGCTCGCTAGAAGTTTAGCTTCTCTTTCGAATTTCATGTCTTTAATAATACCCAACTAGATAGTTAAAAACTGGTTACTTAGAAAGGATGGACCAGATTGTAATTCCGCCCAGAAATAATGGGAGACACTCATACAGATACACATACGACGATGAGGGGGGCATACGAAATGTGGAACGGATGTCGAGGTAATGAAGGCCTGGTTCGTGAATGTCCCGTGATCTAACTATCGACAGTATTCAGGAACTCACCGAGTATACAACTTCAAGATCAGGCCTCGCATCACGAAGCACTAAATCAACATTATGGCCATTTCACCACCGTAACACTTCAGAGGTCCCTTCGACGACAAGATCTAGTCGATTAGGGAGGTTTCGCTCCGGGACTTGGGGCTCTCGGGGTGTTCTTCGCTCGTTGGATGATACGGCCAGTATTGATCAAAGCCTTGTACCCGACTATGTGATCAACTTCATGAGAGGAGAGACACCCGAAAGTTTGGCTAGGAAAAAGGAAGAGAGGCAATGGGGTGAACGCCAGGTTACAATTACGCCTCGGAGAGAAACTCTGTCATCTCACCTCGTTGAATTGAGCAATCACTTCACCTCAATCGTTGCAGCCACGGGTAACGGCAGCCAACGAAGCGATTTACAGAGACACTTTACAGGTTGGCGAGGCGGAGTTGTGTACAACACATTATTGTCATTTTTAATCTTGGTCGTCGGCATTATCAGCTTGATATTAGTTGTCACCAGAACGAAAGTTATCTCGGGGCAATTGGCGATCTTCACGGGAGACTGTGCGACAGCGACTCGGATCAATATAGGTGTGCATGTTGTGATCAACGTGTTCACTGTCGTCCTCCTCGCTGGAGCAAATTACGTTTTTCAAATCCTCATAAGTCCAACGAGACGCGAGATAACCGCGGCACATGATCGAAAACAATGGCTTGACATCGGAGTGTGTTCGCTACGGAATTTCTTCCATGTCTCGGGATTTCGGGCGGGATTAGGAGCCGTGATCATGCTGCTCGCCATCGCAATCCAAGTAATGTGAGTTAAAAAAACTACTGCCTGAGGAAGAACTCTCGACTAACATCATCTAGTTATAATGCTATAATCTTCTTTACACAGACTTCGCAGAACGAGTGTGCCGTCAGCGTCAATGGCTCGTTACTTGCCATCGTGGCACTTTTGAATATCGTGCTGGTCATTACCATGGCCGTCATCCTGACGAGATCCACCTTCGACCCCCTCGCCACACTCGGGGATGCCATTCGCTCGTTCCTCCGCGTACCGGATCAAACGACGGAGAACGCATCTCTGATGACCAAGATGGACCTGCAGCGGGGGCGATGGGGATTGGACGTAACCAGACAATGCGTGTTAAGGAGCCACTACTGGCTCGAAGCACCCTCGCTAACTCGCTGGGTCCTCACAATTCTCTCTTGGCTTGTGCTCGGAGGGCCAACAGCTGCCGCTATTGCACTGATGGCCCGAGCATCCAGCGCCGGCGTGAGCACACCCTTCGGGACCGCCACACCCGACACAATATTCTCCTTCCCGAGTCCCATCGAGATCACTGAACTCGCGCTCGTCGCGGCGCTGCCGCAGCTCCTCCTAGGTATCCTCTACCTCTCCACCAATGCGCTGCTGACGACGTACTTCCTCTCGCACGAACTCTCGCTGTTCGCGCTTGGCCCGCGCTCCCTGCGCGTCTCGTCCAATCCAGCCGGTACGCAGACGGCAAGTCTATATCTCTCGCTCCCACGGCCTGTGTCCTGGTTCCTGCTCGCTACCTTCGCAGCGCTCGGATTCGTGCTCAGCCAGGCCGTCTTCCCCATCGTCTCGACCACAACGCGACAATCGACTGCAACCCCAAACATCGCATTCAACACCCAAGCCCTACTAATCCTCATCGTGCTCCTTGCCGTCGTCCTGTTCTCCGTCCTCTTGCTCGGCATCCGACGCACGCCGACCGGCCAATCAGCCGGGAACCCACTGGCCCTGGCCGGTGGCGCCTGCAGCGCCCTCATCAGCGCGCGCTGCCACGCCTCGCGTAGCGAGGGGCAAGGCGAATTCTGGCTTGGGCCCGTGGGATGGGGTGTCGTGGAGGAAGCTACGGCTTCGCAGCCCGGCCGGTGCGCGTTCACGGATAACGCCATTGGCCCGCTGGATCCGGAAATGGAATACGCTTGAACATTTCATCTTCCTTGCTTCTTTCTCTGTCGGTATTTGGCGCTTCGGACTGCATGGGATTGGATTGGGTTGGGTTGGATTGTACTGTATTGAAGTCGACCGGGGGGTTGGGTGGTTGGTTATATCTGTTGGATATTATTTGCTGGACATCATCATTGTTATCATTATTATCGTCATCATCACATGGAGGGCTGGATATTGTATACCCCGTTTTTTTTATAGTCAAATCATCAAGTACCATAGTCAAGTCTCGATGACTTGTGTAGGTAGGTGTTCACTCAAGTGGGAGTGTTGCCGACCGAGGATAGTGCGAATATACCAGAATCAATTCGTCAATTCGCATCTCTGTTATCTGCCTACCTAACCTAACCTAACCATTCATGTGCATGTTCTATATTCTCCTCTCTGATTTTGCTAGTCACGTATTCGAGTTACCGGCCGTTGCTCAAGGGTTATAAAGACGTTAGTTAGTATATAAGTCGCAACTAGCATCTAACCCAATCGCAAATTTCAACCGTGGAAGAAGCAAATTTCTATCAAACCTTCCTTAATACATGATCTACAAGCACTAGAACATAGAACGAAAAAAGACTAGAATCCATCATCGAAAAGCTCTTCTAGAAGCAGATAGTAAAGTGATATATGGATGGTATAATCACATGCCGACATATATATCCTAGCAAAAAAAATTTGTAAAAACACCCCAACAAACGCCGCGCTTGACTCGATTTATCTAGTTATACGGCGTAGCCCTGTCGATGCATGCATGTATTTGGGCTATGTATGAGAGAGAGGGGACAGGAGAGTGTTGATACCATTACACCAATGCTTCTACACTTTAACTGGTAGACGCATACCTCGATCGTGGTGGTAGCCGTGCTGATTTTTTGGACAAAAATATTCGATGATTTTCTCTTTTATTTTCTTCAGGATGCCCACGTCTTCTTTAGGGACTATGTTGTAAAGTCTTCGACTTGGAAAGGATTTCGCCCTGGAGGAGCAATCATGACGGTGCAATGATCCACTGCTGCAAGCAAGGCGCCCGGCCATGTACCTCCTAATCTGCAACAGCCTCCTCGTCGACAACCGCACTTTCTTGTGCTAGGTCTATCTTCGCTCCGTTCGGCTCAACCTTAATGTTAGCTCGGGCTTTCTCCTGGCTCTCGAGGAAGACGTCCCAGTACAGAGGGTCCTTGTCTCGCAGGAGTTTCCATATGTTGTTTTTATCTTCTTCAAATGCTTTCACGATACCCTTCTCCTCGACCTGTTTCCGAATCCCTTCGTAGTCTTCCATGAGGTCTTCCATGAGACTCGTGACTAGTTGTACATGGTGCGGGTTGTTGCTGATCTCTAAATCGCTGTTAAGATCGTTAAATTGCTTCTGTGACATGAAGCTACGACGAAATTTGTGGCCTACGCGAAGAGCGCGGCCTTCTTCCTCCGAGAAGGCTCTGGATGTGTGTGATATAATAGAACTAGAACGTGAGCGGATGGGAGGGCGTAGGGCCGTTTCGATATCTTCAGTATCCGATAGAGCGGAGGCCTCAGCTTCAGGGGGCTCTGGAGTGGTACTGGATTCTGGTATTGTTGAGCTGAGCTCTGATGTAACTTCGTTTGGATCGTCTGACTGCCGAGTGTCCGGAAATTCATCTTCGAAGCGATTGATAATTCCCTCGATCGTCTGGTCGAGGAAAACCAAGCGATCTGAACAATAATTAGCAATACGATCGAGTAGAGGAGATGAATAAACTCACGGTAATTATTTAAATCCTCCTTAGCAGACGCCTTAGCGCTAGCTAACGCAGGCTGCAGACGAGCTCGGATTTTTCGCGCAGTCGCAAGTAAATGTTTGGACATATCTTTGGCCTTCCCGGGAGGTAGTTGTTGCCGAACTGCGGCGGCTCCGTCCTCAAGTTCTCGTGTAAAATCGCCCGATTGTTGTCCTGAATCGTTACCTCGATTCTTCAAGACGCAAGCAAGGGCCTTGGCGACTCCTGTGCCACCAATGACATAATCCTCATCTGGCGCCAATTCGCCGTCGTCGTCATCGGCTATGATAGGATAATCTTCTTCGTGGCCAACAATATGGCGAAGAACATCAGGATACTTTTCAAGTTTCGGAGCCGAGTCATCGGCCGAGGAGTCTCGAATATCGGGCACTCCTTGCAAGTTCCGCATAGTATACGCTACGACACGGTTGGCCAACGCTTTGAGGAGCTCTCCGGACTCCGAGCTTGGATCATCAATGTCGATCTTAACTAGTGTTTTGGATACCCGAACGGCGGCCAGTAATGAAGCATACAATGCGCAGGCTTCTTCTTGCATATCCTCTGTTCTGGCATCTGCAAGGCGGACTAAATCTGGGTTCTCCAGCAGATTAACATGAGCGAGGGACTTCATCTCAGGTAGAATCTCGGCTAGGGCAATCACTTGTTCCGAGGATAAGGAAACATCAGCGAGGTGCAGCCGCCTTAGGCTATCCAGTTGAGGGAGGTATCTAGGAGAAATACGTTAGTGATAGTTTGCGCCATCATGTTCCTATTTAATCTTACCGTCGAAGCAGGGAAATAGCATTAGGTTCTGCTTCAAAGAGAGCGTGATTGTGTGAGAGATCAAAGAATTTGAAGTTGGTGAGCTTCAATAACTTTGGTAAGAGTTTGCATAAAGAGGCGGGGTCCAAATTACAATTGGCAAGACTGAGCGCCCATAGGGAATCGTTACTGTCAATGGCGCCAGCTAGTGCTTCGAGATGATCTCTGAGATTATTCCCACCGAGGTCGAGGCCCTCGCACCGGGCTTTACGTAGATACCTCGCTACGTGCCCCACTCCAACAGCATCGAGGTTATTGTGCGACAGCCCAAGTCTCGACACTCCTGATTTTAGCATCCCATCGATGATACATTCGAGTTGACTTGACGTTAGTCCTGTTGCACCTAGGTTAAGGAGTTCGAGTTCCGGGCCGGCTAGACGATCTGCGAGAGACTTCGATAGCAACGAGGATAGATCGAAAGGCGCAGGGGCACTATGTCCATGATGGATAAGATGACTGTGAGGCGGTTTGGCCGGTTCTACTATCGCAGGAAAGCGTATACTTGAAAGGTCAAGACACTTGATAGAACGGCACATATGAATAAACAAGCAGATATGCTTCCAGCCATCTACGCCAATTTTGTTGTTCTTGAGGACCAGTCGCTCAACAACACCACCCTGTGGTACCAAATCGCCCGGCTTCATTATCGATCTGCGGTGCTTAATATTGGGCTTCCGGGCTGCGAGAAGACCCGCTAGAATAACACGCACGCCCTCATCCGTTAAATCGCAGTTTTCTAGACAAACTTCTCTAAATGGAACCACGGCGAGAAAATCGCCTAGAGTGATTAGATCTGATAATGATAAGTAGTAGCTAGTAAGATCCAGTTTCTCAATGATGCCATCAGTGCAGCCTTCGGTGGTTTTCGGAAGTTGTGCCGTAACCTTGGTTAGTATGTCGGCTTCTCGTAGCTGACAACATCTTCGGTATATCCTTCCCGGGTTCACAGTAGGTGTCCCCTGACGCCGCGATGAGCGAGTTGACGTAGACTTGTCCTCGGTTGAGGAATCACTATCGAGATGGATCTCCATAGGAATAGCCCCTTTCTCTAGAGCCTCTTTCCGTTTCTGTTCCTTTTTGGCTTTTCGCTCAGCCTCGCTTTTCTTTTTCTTTTCCCTTTTCCGTGACATTTCCTTTTCAGGTTTCGATTCTTTCGTCGGCTCGGAGGGTGGTTCGTCCTTTTTGCCGTTGACGGCCGTTGTACCCCCCTTTTCGGGGTCTTTAGGTAATGATTCGCCGGTAGCTTTGGCGGCGCCGGCCTTCTCTTTTTGCTCCTCAACAGTCTTAGGCTCTTTCAAAGCTAATCCCTCACTCTTTTCGGCCATCTTTAGCTTGTCGCTCTTTTCTGCGCCTGTCTTGGACGGCGTCTCGTCGTCACTGTATTTAGGCATTGGAGCGATCTCGACATCGACGCAGAATGCGACTCGGCGCAACTTAGCTTGGTTTAGCTCGTTCAGACGACACCTTTCCCGGTTTTTGTCGACGTTTAAAACCCTCCGCTCGACGAGACCATGGCTAGCTCTCGTGCCTGGAGTGACGGTCGTATTAGATGACGAAAGGCGACGAAGTACACCAAAAATACCCGGCTGACCGCCTCTCGGAGGCGCAGGAATGTAAGGGGCATCCCCGCTTGGCCGTGCCGCATGAGGAAGAACAGCATTTTTATTTGGCGTGATCTTAGGTAGAGGAGTTACATCATCGGCATCGGTATCAGGCTTAGGCGGTGGGCTCGTCACCTGACTCTGGTTGTTCGAAGGTGAGCCGGAGAATTTAGAGGAGATATTGGAAAACCAAGAACTTCTTCTCTGTGGTGGTGTGCCATTCGGGCCCGCTGGTGAGTCATTCGACAGGCTCCTCGTTCTACCTCGTTGGGGAATGGGTTTAGCAGGCGTTGGCGATTGCGTAGAGCTCGCACTTGGTAAGGGTGTTGTGGTGGCAGGCGAAGACGAAGGGGAATGAGAGGTGGCTTTTCCGTTGGCTTTGCTTGAGGTCCCGGACTCCGGAGGTTGGGGCGAACTGGACGTATCGTGATCGGGTTGGGACTGAGGGGTTGAATGATGTTCGTTTCTGTGAAGGATATCTTTGACGAAATGGGATCTAGTCAGCGCAAGTAATATAAATGTATACATGTACGGCAGAGATCTATTCGTAGACGAGCAGGCGACTGTACGACGAAGAGAAATTCACATACCTTTACCATGGGTCATCCAACTCACATCCAACACATGCTCCATCTTGATTTACGAGAATAAAATACCCATGCAAAGGTTAACTGTTGAATGAGGACACGGAGATTGTATGTAGACGATCTGTCTCGCAGAATGCTTAATCACCTAGGATTAACACGACCTAGCTGGTCAGTCTCGATCTACTACTTAGTATGTAATTTATCCTGACTAAAAGAGTCCGGGCAGTCCGGGGTGGTTGGACTAGGTAGTAAATACCGAGAGTATCTTCTATGTAGCAAGATGGCGAAAGTCAACGAAGCGCAGGGTCTCGGGTTAGGTTTGGAGCGGTGGCGGACCCAAGGACCAGGGATCGGGGATGGGTCCCGCGACTTTAAACGTATCTGGACCGGGACTGCAATAGGAGATAATGGAAGATGGGCGGTACAAGTGCGAATTTACCAAGTCTAGGAGGAAGCTGTTGTCAAGAGACGGGTAAACAATGCGCACGTGTAGACACCATGTTTACTGAGGGCTTTTGAGGGTTACTTGAAGTGGTGGTCCCAAAAAACTCACGATGACGTTCCTGAGAGGCGGGCTGTGGTTAACGGAGCGTGTTGGAAGTGAATTAATTGTACGGTATGCTAAGACCCAAGACCCACGACCCAAGGGGACCAGGGCAGAGAACCAGGGCTGTACCAGGGGTCTTACGTACATGCACGCGCTGTACACTAGCGGTAACCGTCGAGTAGTAGAGTAGTATAGGTTGGGTTATACCTAGGTCTAGGTCGTCTAGGTCTGCAATAATGGCAATAGTGGGCTGATAACAGCATGGAGCATGGGCGAGTCTATGCTGCCCGCATGCTGCCCGCACTAGTGTACTACGCGGTACCACACATAAAGTAGCGCAAGTAGCCGTGGCTAAGACAGGCTTCGGGATAGGCTTCGGGACAGGCGACAGGACAGGGTCGGCACTGGACTGGCGCTGAACTGGACTCAGTTAACAGGCAATCATTATTCCCGGATAAGGTAGGATAGGTACGCTAGTAATTGGATCGAACCTGTTGTCGGCCGAGAATGGATGAGGTGAGCAGCATTAGCAGGTGGAGTGCAGGCGGGGAAAATGACGACTATTCTTTCAACCATTGCTAATACCTAGATCTACTAGAGCCCCCCGCCTCCCAATGAAATTAGCCCCCTAATGAAATCAATTTTACACCAAAAACTCACCAACTTTATAAATCTATAATAAATTAACAAAAATACCTAAAACAGATTAGTTAAAATTTTTATATAGTAAATTACTTATATTTTTTATATTAACTAAATTTATATAAATTGTCCGTTATATAAAGTGGGGTACCTAAGTAAATATATAAAATAAATGAATTTATACTTTAAAAACTATTAATATATACATTTAATTAAAAGCATTAAAAAAAATCGAAAAAATATAAACTTTTATTTTTAAATTTAAAATAATAAAAACATTTTAAAAATATTTTATTTTATTTTATTAAGTTTTTTATAAGTAAAAAAAAGCTTAAAAATAAATTTACAGGGATTATTACAAAAAATATTTTAATATATTTTATTTTTTACCTTTATAAAAAATATAAAAAATATAAAAAAAATATTTTAAAATCCTTTTATTATTATAAGCTTAAAAACAAAATTTTATATTTTTTCGATTTTTTTTAATGCTTTTAATTAAATGTATATATTAATAGTTTTTAAAGTATAAATTCATTTATTTTATATATTTACTTAGGTACCCCACTTTATATAACGGACAATTTATATAAATTTAGTTAATATAAAAAATATAAGTAATTTACTATATAAAAATTTTAACTAATCTGTTTTAGGTATTTTTGTTAATTTATTATAGATTTATAAAGTTGGTGAGTTTTTGGTGTAAAATTGATTTCATTAGGGGGCTAATTTCATTGGGAGGCGGGGGGCTCTAGTACTACTATGTATGTAGTCATGGGTTCTGTCGTGGATTTATTATCTGACCAAGAGGTTCATTTTACTCATATGAATCCATATGAGGCTTGTTGCCGAGATGGGAATCGACAAAGAATGAAACCTAGGTAGGTAGATAATACCTAAAACTAGACTAAAAGCACACGTATCTGCCCAAGTGCATTCAAAGAATACAGTGTGGCTAGCTAGCTAGCTAGCCCACGCATGCATAATGTTTTTCTACACTACCTAGGTCATGTTTCTTCAAGGTCGCTTTTCTTGTCGGTCTGATTATGTAACACCGGTACTTGGTGTCCAGCTATAAGCACTACCTCAGGGTAGGGTAGTAGGGTAGTAGGGTAGTACTTTAAATATCGGTAGTTAGAAATCGTTGCATAACCCTTTGGTTGTAGAAGCTGCATGGTTAAGCGCTGTTCAAGTGAACTACTTCTATAGTAGTATGTTATGCTAAGATTTAGTAGCGGGATTTTCGAATAAGTACCAGAGATTTTTTTTTTCTCTCTCTCTCTCACCTTGACTGCCCTAGGTAGGGCTCCGAAACTCCGAATCACCTGTTCAGAACACGTATTACCGTAAATGCACCGCAATAAATAGAAAACAACCGTTTTCGTTCCAAAACGGATTCAAGTATCAATCTCAAGGCCTAACGTGTAGCAATTCATGTTCAGAGCGTTGCGAAAAGATTATCTAGATAGATCCAGGCTTTTAGATTGAATGAATTTATATTGGCATGATAAAAGACTTGGTTGGTGTGTTGCATATCGGTCCCCGGTCAGAGTGGGCCTAGTGGTCAAAGCACGAATAAACACATGCCTGTAGAACATGTGGTGGCTGAGACGGCCGCTAGTCTAGAGCTTTGCAGCCACAAGCACTCTAGTCCTATCTCGTGAGTCCTATCTCGTGACCTGCCACCTGCTAAGTCTAGCAGATTCAAATGGTACTTCCATCTTTTGCTAACACTTTTTAAAGATAGTTCAAGTCTACAGTAGATGTATAAGTCTCCCTAAGAGCCATTGCCCCAAGACATGTCGTTTGCGTTGTGGAAGTAAACACAGCTGGTGTCTGCATGGCCTAGAACAGCTATGTTCTAGACGATAATGTTGTTTTAAAACGCTTTACGAGATTCATATTCTGAGTTTTGGTTTTCGGCCATGCTGCTCTCTGCACTTTGCCGTGGCCTTTCCAAGCTGCTAGGGTTTTTGTGCACATGGTTCTAGTCGTCTAGTCAGTAGCAGAACATGGTATTATGTCTGGAGTCCTGTATTATACCTCTGAACTTGAACCAATTCTCGATCTTTCTCTCATTCCCTCAGATTCTACAACATGCTCACTGCCCAAGGCTTCAAGTTAACCATCTTGCATTGGGATGCGATTAGTAGATTTCTGAACAATAACAGATGGCCACGTGTCTGACAAGCATATAGCCCGTGGGACATTCATGCCAGCCTCTGGCAGAGGCTCATCGTATAACCAAATCAAGCGGTAGCCTATTATAGGTGCCGTCAGGTTCGAACCTGAGGATGACATAGTGCACCTACGGTGCTCTAATCCAGACTGGCTGCTGTCTCAAGAGTCGTCCAGGGTATAATGGGACTTGGGAGCATTGGCTGCGAGACTCATCAGATCCCGTGCTAGCCGCGCTGTTCCGGACTCTAGGTTTCTATCTTTAAGTACTGTATTAGAGCTCTGCTCATTTTCGAGTGACGCAATTGGATATGTCGGGTCCAGCGGATTCCCAAATTCAATGCTGTCTAGCTTGCCACGTTTATAGTCCTGAAACCTGACATTCAGAGAGGACTCCATATTCCGAGTGTCTTTATTACTACGGACTTAGCGTTTATTCTCATCAGTGTCAAAAAACGCCTACCGGTTGCGCTTTCACTTCTTATGTCGGCAGGCGTTTCCTGTAACGGCAACTACTTTCGTATCCACTCTCCCATCCAAGTATGCTTCATTCTTGTTTGTCAGCGGTAACAAACTAGAATATGGCTCATGAGGCTCGTTTGAAATAGAGAGACATAAATACCTATACTTTCAAACCCTCCAGTAGGATGCACGACAGCTGCGTACCAGGACTTTGAGGGTATCCAATACGTACAGTACACCTTTCCCACGATTAGGGTAGCAACGCAATCAGATCCGGCCGCGGCCATTCCTAGATCCTTTCCAGTGTCGCTATGGTGATTGAGATCGGTGGTCTCTCGGTCATTGGCCCATCCTTTGAAGATCGCATTAGCAGCGTTTTCAATATCCATCGGCGTGTTTAACATCTGCTAGCTTTGTTCAACTTGCTGCCCCATCCTCGTACTAATAAACTACACGACTTAATGTGTTATCAATCGCAGATATATTTTCTGGAAGGAGTAGAACAGTTCACCTTAACGGCGAAACTTACATTATACTCAGAAAGTGTCTTAATATAGACCTCAGTCTTGTCGTATGAACTTGCAATCATTAACAGCAGTATCGTAGTTGCTTTGTAATTGTTATCACTTATTTCGATGCTTTCGAAAATTAACTCCGGCTTTCAGATTGCTCTATCTCAGTGTATTGCAACTTATTATATAGTTGGCAGAATCCGCTGTGGCGTATGCTACCATGCCCCTTCATGAGAGTTGCCAAGAATTTATACAGACATCAAGTACCGAACCCTAGCTTACCAGCGCATTGCCTAATCTATACCAGCTGCCCATCTAAGTAGACACCCTACCACGGCTATTGGCTATACAACTGCTCACTTCTTGTCCATGTGGATAACAACTCCACGGTTCCAAACTGTCGGGTCAAAATATTCCAAAAAGCAACACTGAACATTGGCTTTAGTCAACATCTGCTAGAGAAATTATGGGATAAACTCGGGGTGCCCGCCTGCATTCAAGCTAGCTACGGGGATGCAAGGGTAGGATGCCCTTAACGCACCAGTCTTGATCACATACATTCTAAGCACGTCTCAATCATCAACCAAAAGCTTCTTTTAAGTTGCTTGAAGACTGTGCTCATCCGACCTATCACGTATGCCCTCGATCCAGCCAACTCTCACTACAGATTCATGTCGGGCAAATGCTCTCAGTGGGAGTTGCTAGTTGCCCGGTCTTTGTCCTTACTAACTACAAAGCTTAAGGTAAGACGTTTTTGGACGTGCTCTTGGAGCCGCGAGGAAACCGTATAACAAATAGTCAGCTTTCAAAATGCGACTTTACAAGCCTCTACGTCTAATTATCCAGATGCAGAACGCTGCAAGGCATCGAAATTCTTAGTCTCATATTATCACAGAACCAGAATTGCGTATGGCATAGGGCGCAGGGCGCAATACAGAGTCACACGAACACTAACACAGAATGTAGTGAAAACAGGACCTATGCGAGTAAAACAAATCGAGAGAGAAGACAATGGGCGCCCATGGTTGGACTTCTTGCAGGCCAGCTCTGGCTTCCGCTATGTGTAAGGGGTCGAGTCGGATGCAACTGGACTCTACGCCCCCTCATAACGAGTAGTCACAAACAACAGCTAAGAGGAAAGCTGGCGGAGGAGAGTACACGAGAGGGCTTTACGCACCTTTAACCCGAAGAAAAGTGTGCTTTATCAGCTCGATGCACAACTGTGCGAAAACGACGCGGTTATTCCGTGGTCGGGAATAACTGTATAGACGTACGTGATATTGCATAACCTTCAATTCGGAAGGTTGTTAGTGATATTGTAGTAGCTTCATTAATATTGAGGAGGTGTGAGAGCTCAAGCCACCCATCGCCCCCTTGCATTGCGCCCATGATCTCAGCCTCGATTATAAGCAGAGAATGAGTATAAATAGCCATCCCTACCCCTACCTTGCTCTTTTCCCAACAACTACCATATTCACTTCATATCAAACTTCAAGTCTCCATATTAATATTCTGCAACTAGACTCCTTTTTTCTACCACATCTTGGTTATTTATGAGTATGGCTTCTGTATCCAAACAAGCGTCGAATGCGCCGGCAGATCCCCCTAGGGAAAGTCACGTTGAGATCTATGAGTCTGACACTGGCGTTGTGAGAACTTATCAAACGGAGAATCTTAAAAGTATGAAAGTATAAGGTTTACCACCGAAGTAGTATTATAAATGCTGATGTATTCTATAGACAAAAAGCTCTCAGATATGTTGAAGGTTCCGGTGCAAAAATGGAAGATGCACGCAGACGTTATTCTCCCTGCCGACCATGAGTCTGGAGAAGGTCCGGTGCAAATTGCCTCGGTACCAATTCCCCTTTCTATGGCCATGAGGAGATCTATCCTAGGCCAAGACCAGAATATTTACGTCACAACACGAGTATAAACCTACCATTGCGTGTGTCCTCTTCTTGGATAACATACAATTTCATGTTTTACAAGTTGCTGCCAATGTACCGTTGCTATCTTAGCAGGGGAGGGAGGTTTGGACATGAGTTCCTTCATACTGTTTAGTGTAATCAGTCTGTTTTTGTATTGCCGTTGTGCAACACCTTCACACCTTGTATGATTTGTTATACTCGATCGGTACGTGTATTATCTTGGTTGGTTGACTGGTCGGTACTAATGCTACTAGGTGTATAGGGGTATAAAACAGATGTTCTCGTGGCAATGCGCCACTATCTACATTTACGCCCATTGAATTGTCACAATAACCAAGGTACCATAAGGCGGGGGTTCGGTCCCTTGCTTTGGCAAAATATTCTGTATTTTCTAGAAGTCCTATATGATGTATGAGGCTAGACTGACTTGGTAGGCTTGTTTCGCTGTTTGCGTCCCCTTGCAATCATACGGAGCAGTTGTAGCCTTGCTACCCCTCCCCTTTGCCCCTTTTCATGATTCGGAGACTCAGGACTCCACTTAGGTAAACACCCTAACTGCATTGACCACCCTTTTGAAGCGGCCCCTCTTGGGCAGAGCCTGGGCTAAGAGGGAGGGGTCGATATTGGATTTCATTCAGCTTCTCACTCACTATTATATACTATATTCTTTTGGGTCTTCAACTGGGTATGGTCTCATTATATACATAGTCTTTGCCATTTGGTATTTCTCAATGAGCCAATACCTATTCTAAACCTAACAGAGGCGGCATAGAGTATACAATACCATAATAAAACGTGGACAAAGCCTATTGACTCATATAGTGCCTAACTTCCAACATTTATTAGGTGCTCATGAGGTGAAACCCTCATGTAGTGTTTCTTGCCGGCTACGTGAGCCGCCCCTCCCTCCCTAATGTACATATGGAGAAAGTTGCCAATAGCTGTAGTCGTTTGACGGCCCATCGGCTTCGCCAAACTATGCTGGTATCCTTATACCAAGGCCTTATAAGTTACATCTAATTGTAATCCTCCATGAATCGTCTACCGTGCCAGCTTCTACAACTCCTCCTCTTAGTAGTCGCTTTGCTTCGGCCAGCGTCGGCAAAATGCAGCATCACCAAACGAGGGCTCTCAAGGGACCTACTATTGATAGGCACCGTCCTCACAAGTGAAGGTGCATTGGAAGATTCTGCCGTCTTCGTCCAGTCGGGCAGGATCGCCCACGTCGGCGATATCTGCGGACTGGGCACGAGAGGCGGCGATGCCAGCGTGTTGGACTGCACGGGGTCCGTGATATCCCCAGGCTTTATCAACACCCACGAGCACATCAGCTTCTCCACCGTCAGCCCCTTCCCAGACATCGGGGAGCGCGTGGGCCATCGCCACGACTGGCGACTGGGCACCCGCAATTACACCATGCGGGTGGTGTCTGTCAATGGCAGCGACGTCGTCGCCACAGCGTGGGGCGAGCTCCGCCACTTATTCTCGGGGACCACGTCCATCATCGGCGGCGAGATGGTTCCGGGCCTAGCCCGGAACCTCGATTTCCGGGATGGGTTGGAGGAGGGGCTCGATGACCGCGTCGTCATCTACGACACGTTTCCTCTCAAAGACGGGCTTGGTGTGATGAGGAACGGCGACTGCGATTACGGGCCGAATCCCATCGATCGGGACACGGCGATCGGCTATCACAGGTATATCGGCCATATCGGCGAGGGGATCGACGTCGAGGCTGCCAACGAGTTCACCTGTTTGTCTAACGTGACCTTCGACACAACGCCCGCTCTCGCCGGTGGCGGGCTAAGCACCGACATCATCGCCCCGAATGTGGCCTTGGTGCATGCTCTGGGATTGACCCCGCAGGACTTCGATATAGTCGCGGCCCGCGGCGCTAAGATCGTCTGGTCGCCTCGTAGCAACATGCATCTTTACGGCAAAACCTTGAACATAAGTTACTTGCTCGAAGCCGGGATCACGGTGGCGCTGGGCACAGACTGGCTTCCATCCGGCTCGGCTACTATGGGGAGAGAAGCGGTATGCGCCGCCTCTGCCGCAAACGAAAGTTTCGGCGTGGAGCTCCGGCCAAAAGTGTTATGGGAAATGGCAACGGTCAATGCTGCGATAGTAGCAGGGTTTGAGGACCAGCTCGGCTCCCTCGAAGTCGGAAAGCTAGCCGATATTGTAGTTTTCGAGGGTGGGTCTCGGGAGGATGGCGAGCATGATATAGGTACAGCCGACCCATTCGAGCAGGCCATCTTTGCTCCCCAGGAGAAGATCGAGCTTGTATTACGCGGTGGGAAGATCTTTCTAGCAAGCTCCGAGATCAAGGACTTGGTTTCGGGGACCTGTGAACTAGTCGCTTTCGGCACCTCGGATAAGATTGTGTGTGTCGCAGACGAGCTAGGTTCTTCGTTTAAAGAGTTAGAGGCTTCACTTCAGGGTGTGTATCCCGTTGTGCTACCGGAATTACCTCCCGATGAGCCAACGTGCCACCCGGCCGTATAGCCAGATATGATCACTATAATTTAGGTAGGTAGCTATTTATGCAACATATCAAGAAGTTTCTTTAAGTGCAATTGCTTGTACTCATGGAACGAAATTTTTCGCCGTAAGGGACTATTGGTCTTTTTCAATGAGATGCAAACCACGTTTAAGCACCCCTGCCATAGAATTAAGGCCGCACCTATATTTCATACAACAACTACGCATTAAAGAGACCTGACGGTTATGATAGAGCTTCCAATAGACTAAAATATATATTGAAGTGAAACTATATGGCCTTGGCTAATAGTAGTAAGAATGGCTGGCAGAAAGAAAGTGGTATATATCTCTGAGAAGCACTAGGAGACGCCGCACTAGAGAAGAACAACACACACTTGTTGAATCGACTCTTTATTAAATTATTGACTCTACTGCACCTTGATCAATTGATTCCTCAAGTGAAAACGAATGTGAGCTATGTAGAATTGTAGTGTTGGGGTTCACCACTATTAAGTGAGACCGTCATATCGTTTCAATATATATAACGTAGGAAATAGATCATAATAAAGGAATTGAACATAGCTCCGGCCCTCACCATCCCATCTCCCACAGCCCGACAGCTTGAAGAGCAATAGTTCCACACTCTCATTGACTAACGATTAATAAACCCCATCTGACCACTTCCAAAACCAGACCAACAAAACAAGCGCCTGTTTAAGGGGGAGAACCCACGTCTCAGTGGGATAAAACTAGGTATACACGCACTTACTACGTACGGTGAGCATCCGCCACATCGTGACGCAACCGAAAAAGGCAGAACGTGCAGATGCAGTAGAAGCTCAACACATCTAGGCATGTCATCCGTGGTTGGTAATTAGAGGAGCCACGTTTTACCTAGCCCACTCAACTAGAGCTGAACATGGCATAACACACCTACCTAAATGGATTCATGTTGAGATTCCGATCCCTGCGCTCGAAATCCATGTTCACTTCAACTGTTCAATACCTATTAGCAATTCCGCGTCTACAAGTAGGCACCAGTAACGATTCCAACAAATGCAATCCTATAGAGAAGGTCAAAAATTATAACATAACCACAACATCACACGCGAGTGCTCCACAAGATAACTCTGGTTATGCTTAAATCTAGTTTTTCTTTTTAACGTAAGTCAGGTCATATCACCCTCTGCTGACACAGAGAAGCATTAGTTGATAGGTATATACAGTTTTTGGTACAGTAGTAATGCGATTATGGTGCATTTGGACTCACAGTATAGCCTGCCTGCCTGCCAACGCGGCCAGCCATAGTCCCTAAGACCCCCAAATCCTTCCTTCCAATGAGTGAGCGGAATTCGCCGAATTCGCGAGAGCTGTACAACTTAACACCTCCATGCGATTTCGTCAAGTCATCCTGCGCCAGTACACATGCTACAAACTAACAAAGGTGGGCGGGCAACTACCGGGACCGGAGTAGTCCCCGCCGAACAAATCTGAGTCCTCAATGGGACGACCTAAGGAATGGCAGGAGGAATTCCACCATGTAACGAGGGGCCGACGCCCTGGCCAATACCCTGCAGCTTAGCTGCAAGTTGGGGGTAGTTCTCCTGGACTTGGATTTGGGTCCTGGTTGCCTCAGCGTAGGAGAGGGCATTTACAATTTCTCCCGGGGTTCTCGCCAACTCAGCCGCTCTCTCGAAATACTTTAGTGCGTCGGTGATCTTGCCCTGCTGTAATAAGAGCTGCGCCATGGTAGCAACAGCGATATCGCACTCGGGATCAACTGTATAAACTAGTGAGCAAAGAGCGTTTAGTACATAGTCATCAAGGTCACTACTTACTAATCAGGGCCTTCTCGCATAGTTGCTCCGCCTCGGTGAACTCAGATTTTTGCTGGAACAGTGTGAGGGCTTTGTTGATGAGGGGTAGAACGTTCATGGACATGGGCTTAGTCTGCTTCTCCATTTCCATGGCTGTGTCAAACTGTTGAATGGCATCGTCATACTTGCTCTGGTCAAGCAGTAGCTCGCCGTAGTAGTTATAGACATCCGGTACGCGGCTGAAATTCTTAATACACCGACGGAAAGTAGCCATGGATGAGACGACGGAGCCCATCTTATACTGTGTCACACCAAGTTGGATATGCGAGAAGATGAATGCGTTGTCAAGGTCAATAGATTTCTGGTAGTCCTTTGCCGCGTTTTGCCACTCGCCGTGGATGAAATGGAGCTGGGCACGATGGTAATAGATGTCGGGATCATCTGGATTCTGTTTGATAGCGCTTTCAATATCTGCAGCGGCCTGGTCACGATTACCTAGATAGTCGTCAGATAAGGATTCACGTAGGGTGGGCGGTTATCTGTGTCTCACCCGTCTCTAGATGCATGCTAGCACGTTTCACATAGCTCTGAGTCATGGCAGGATCAAGCTCAATGCTCTTATTCAAGTCATCCAAGGCCTGCTCTTGAGATCCCCTCAGACACCTAAAGGTACCACGCATATTGTAGGCGAGTGCTTCGAATTCTCCCAAGTCACCCAGCTCAAGAGCTTTCTCAAAGGCGGCGGCAGCCTCTTCATAGCCGTCATGCGTCTTCTTCTCCATAGCTCGGAGACCAATTTGCAGCTGACCCTCGCCGGTATCTTCAGAAGACTCCGCGGAATCATCCAGGCCAGCAGGTCGGGGTTTCTCGCGGAAGCTCTGAATGTAATTGGAAACAAAGGTTGGGCTCGGGAGCTTGTTGGGGCTCTTAGTCTTCAGGATCTCCTCAGCCTTCTGTTCGGCAACCTTCTTGAGCAGCTTTTCAACCGATGTGGCACTATTCTCGTTCCGGAACTCGTCGATGATGCAACTGGCGGTGAAGTCCAATAGAGACTCGCTGTATTTCTCGAGATGCTCGTAGGCATTGGCACGTCGGTTTAAGGCTTTGACGTACATGGGATCGAGGTTGAGAGCGGCAGTTGTATCCTCGACGACCTTCTCCCACTCGCTGAGTGCGTTGTAGCAGGCAGCTCTGTTAGAGAAGAATATGGGATCAGGTTTGCATATGATAGCTTTCGAGTATAGGTCGATAGCTTTGTTATAGTCCTTACTGCCGTATGCCTTGTTGCCAGCGGCCTTCAACTTCTGGGCGAATTCATTTCGTTGCTCGGCGGTGAGAGCGGCGACTGTGGTCTCGTCAATATCGGGAAGCTCATCAGCACTCTCGACGGTGGCAGGCTTGGGTTGTTCTGGGGCGGGAGTGGCGGACTTCTCGCCAGCCTCGGCCTGGCGTTCTGCCTCCTTCCTTTTCCTTCTCTCCTTCTTGCTTAGCTTGGGTTGCGTAGGTCCTTTGGCTTTCTATCCATGTGTCAGATAACGATTAGCTCAAGAGGGTGGACGCCTTGACGACACAGCAGCGAAACACAGAATGGTGAAATAGCTTACCACGTCACCGTTAAGGTAATATACAACACCAGCTCCCGTCACTACAACTGCTACTCCAGCGATTGTGTAGACCAACGCCTTATTCTCGGATGCCCAGTTAGTGAGTCGGTCCCAGACCGAGGATTCGACGGGAATAGCAATGGGCTTGGCCAGATTTGGCACAGGCGGCGGTGCTGCTGAGGCGCCAGACATGATCAAAAAGTGTAGAGTAATGACAGGAAGAAGAGCAACCGTTTACGACAATTTGTTGCTATAAATTGGGGACAAGGCCGTGAGAAGAGGAGAAGAGGGGAAGAGGCCGGCGGCGTGTCGGACAGATTCAGACAGGGAACGAAAGATGTAGAGGTAGGTAGAGTGCGTATGTCGATAAGGTAGGTGTATGTACTATGTAGGACGGTTGGCGGCAATGATGCGCTTTGGAGGAGAGCCTGCTTGATAGAGCGAGCTTGATAGTCAAAAAAATTAGTAGCGCGCGACTCGGGGCTTCCAATTGGCACTTAATCCACCTTCGGGCTCCCGGGACTTGTGGCTGCACTGTCGTACCTAAATAAATTTCAATACTTGTGACAGAGGTATACTGCCTAGTACCTACTATGGGGGGATACCTTCCCACCCACCTATACAACATTAACCCCAGCCGAGTCACGTATGCGTTCGCTGATTGGTGTCTGATAAGCTTGATAGGGTAGGTATTTGGAGGTATGAGCTCATACCTATCTACATAGTACCCATAGTAGGTAGACAACTCCATCTAGACTAGCTCGCCTTCACTCTGCCCTACTACTGTATAATTCTATTGCTTTGTAATCTAGAATATAGGATTTCAAGTTCTTGAAGTAGGATACAAATTGTAAACATTATATTAGATAGCTCTTGGAGTACTGTAGCAAATAAGAGCGCATTAGGTCGGGCGGAGGATTAGGTAGTAGATACCTTCAAGCTTCCTTTCAAAATACTTGGCTTGTTCATAAGTGCCTATATAAGACACGGTGAAATCAAAATTATTCGGGACATTTTTCAGCAATCACCATCACCAATCTACATCTACTAAGACAACATGGACGGACTCAAGCTCTTCACAACTATTCGATGTGATCTAGAGCTTTTAAAGGTCCCCGATGTGGCGTCGCCCAACGTTGGTTGGAATCAGAACCCCTCTCCTTTCTACATGCTTGACTTCCACCGCGATCGTATGCTCAAAGCTGCCATCCACTGGGGTTGGGATGCCGCCATTAGGACACTCAATGGGGAGGATGGCCTAAAGAGCCTGGAAACTTTTTTACGAGAAAATGTTACAGAGCTTGCTGACACGCCTTATTCAGCCAAGGTTCTCATCGATAGAGATGGCAACTTGAGCATTGTAAAAGGGCCAACGGGACCTGTCCATCTAAACAATCTTTTCCCTTTATACCTTCCAGCACCGCCGGGCCATCTCGCCGAGGATTCTTCTAAACTCGGCAGGGTCCCAGAGAGGAATTTCGCCTATGAGGTTCTGGTAGATGAGAAGACCACAACAAAATCCGAGTTCACCCACTTTAAGACCACCCATCGACCTATGTATGAAGGGGCAAGACATCGAGCCAGCATCAACAATATCGCCGACAAGAAAGAGGTGCTTCTTGTCAATAAAGACGATGGATCCATCATGGAAGGTAGCATTACAACCCCATATTTCTGGAGGAACGGTAGATGGGTTACTCCACCAGTCGCAAGAGAATTCAACCTTGCACAAGGGAGTGGTGGTAATAGTGGCACAACTAGACGATGGGCACTAGAAAGGTAAGTTTAATATTCTATTGATCCGTATGAGAGCTCGGGACTTAGACTGAACTCAGTAGGAATCTCGTCATTGAAGAAGTTGTTTCTATCGATTCGCTCGTGGATGGAGAAGAGTGTTGGATCAGCAATGCCTTGAGGGGTTTCATTCACGGCAGAGTGAAGCTTCTCTAATCATACACTTATTACAACAGCAAATAGTCGCTCTCGACAGATTTTAGGGGTCGTGAACCTAGATAGCGGCTCCCATGCAAACGCTTTTACGGCCGTACAACCACACCCTCCGTTCAGCCTATTGGCCATTTCCGCGCCTTTCTAGTCATATTCTATGAATTATAAAAGGATATATGGCTTTATAATATTCTTTTTTACTGTTTACACTGTGAGTTGGATGATAAGTTATCGGTATTCCCGATATTTAACGCATCCGATTCAAGAGACCGTCCCATTCTGTAGCTCTTCTACCACAAATGCCACCAAGCTTATGCAAACTCAAAATAGGTACCTCATAATAGGCGCTTGCATTTCGGTTATGAAGCTAATTGGTAAGGCGTTACTTCCAGGCCCTGTTGTCACTCGCGCTCTTCTGAAACACGAATCGCACGTGGCTTCCTCAAAAGCCTTCCAAACGAAATGGAAAGTAAAGAGGATAGAGCACTCGGGCCTACCTAGCTTCACACCCAGCCTAATTCATACTTGAACGTGGAAATTTTGTCTCCCTCTTGTTCTCTCGCGAAGGCATCACAATACACCTTATAGATTAAGATTAGTTCTCTTCTAGCTACACATATCTCTATATCATTTATCCTGTAATACCTATAACGAAACGTCAAGAAGCCTGACATAAGATATTGTGTCTTCCGTTCGGCCACTTGAAGTCTACTGAAGTCTCGCTATAACGCCGCCGATAGAAATGACCTCCTTGTTGCCAAGAACATCAACTATGGATGCCATCTACGCAGCGCAGGAGAAGTTCAAGGAAGATCTTGGCCTAACCAAAGTCAGAGCCGTCCATAATCAAAATTACAAGCGCCATGGAACCAAAGTAAGTAACATATATGGAACTCTCTTCTTCCTACCCCTATCACTACCAGTGATAACTGGTACTATTCATGCAGGTTTGATTGTTTGAGGACTCTGTTTCCTCCTTGAACTCAACCCGATTCTTCTACGGGAGAATGCTAACCTCTTTATCAACATAGTCCTACGTCCGTTCTCTGCTGAGATATAACATCGATCCAACAAAAGATGGCCCCTATTTCCGAACGAGTAATAACAAGAAGGGAGGCCTTATACCCGTAAAACTTATAGCTGCCCTTGGTGGTCGTGTCAGCGAAGAAAAAGTCCTCGTCAAGAAGCCTAGCCCTGAATCCGATGCTAAACATGGCGAGGTCACCGCTGAAGACTCACAGAATGACATGCTGTAAGTTCCCTAGAAGCTCCTGAGACTTTTCCTTAGCATGTCTACTCTCGGCTTCTATTTGAGTTTCTGGAATAATTTGATGACTCACTTCAACTCTCATAGTTATCTGTGTAAGGTGACAGTCGGAACCCCTCCCCAGGAATTAATGCTAGACTTTGACACTGGCTCCGCCGATTTCTGGGTATGCAGCCTAACCTACTAGTATCCCCTTTTCATCCTGCTAACAAACCACATAGGTGTTCTCTTCAGATCTAAGTTCATCAGAGGAGAAAGGTCACAACATCTTCCGCCCTAAAGATTCAAGCTCATACGAGCCGTTGTCCGGCAAGACTTAGAAGATTGAGTACGGCGATGGCTCTTATGCCTCGGGCGAGTGCGGCACCGACATCCTCACAGTCGGCGGTCTAGCAGTAAAGAAGCAGACAGTAGAGACTGCCAGCGAGCTATCAGAACAGTTCGTGAGCAGTACTGGCGATGGGCTCCTCGGTCTTGCATTCAGTACGATCAACACGGTGCGAGACGGCGGCAAAGCTGACCCGCAAGCGACACCTATGGAGAACATGGTCAAGCAGAACGACATTCCAAAAGAGGCAGCTCTATTCACCTCGGCGTTCTATAGCTCGCGAGACGCGACTACCTCGAAGTCGTTTTACACTTTCGGCTTCATCGACCAAGAGCTAGTTAAGAAGTCAGGCGAGGAGATCCACTGGGTCGAAATCGACAAATCAGACGGCTTCTGGGCTTTCTCTTCAGAGTCGGTGTCGATCAACGGTGAATCTATCCCCTTGCCCTCTAACATGGCTATTGCCGATACAGGCACGACGCTCTCACTCATGTCCGACGATGTGGTTGATGCCCTGTACGAACAGATCCCCGGCGCCACCTACGACTGGTTCAACCAGGGATGGATTTTCCCCATCAGTGTCACAGTAGATGACCTCCCCGAGTTCAAGGTCGCCATCGGCGACAAGGAGTTTTTGATCCAGAAGGAAGACCTCGCGTTTGCGCCCACTGAGGATGGCGAGAGTTGGTACGGCGGCGTTCAGAGCCGTGGCAGCTTGCCTTTCAATATTTACGGCGATACGTTCCTGAAGAGTGTTTATGCCGTAAGTTCTATCTCATATCCGTAGTGGAAGGTCCAAGATTTTGATTACCTACCTATATACCCTCCGTGTTATCTATTGTTCCTAGTTCTTATACGCGCAACTAATCACTAACGCATAATACTATGATAGATTTGGGATCAAGGGAACACCCGTTTCGGAGTCGTCCCCAAGCTCGAGAAAACACAAAACCTAACGCCTCCCACGGCGACTGGCAACGACGAGGCCAAGACGCGGGTGACCAGTGTTGCCATGGCGGCCGCTGATTTCATCGATCCAGTTAGTGTCCCACTTTAGATGGTGAAGAGTCATCATTGCGGTTGATGTGACAATGTCTCCCCTTGCTTGGTCTTTATGAGTAATTGTTCCCTGTTATCGCGCTCGGGTTGTTTCTATTGGATGTAAGGGATGGGGCTGAAGGCTTGAAAATTGATGAACTCTGAACTCGGGGCGGGTAGGTAAGGGGGGTTGTGTTGTGGTAGGCTATTCCGTAAATATTGACCTCAATTCTCATGGGCTAGGGCAAAAGAAAAAGAAAAGAAAAAAAAGCCTTACTACTCCTAAATAGATCGGAGGCAGATTGAATTAAACTAGTATACCACCTCCTATCTACTCGTCTATCGTCATCCCTTGCATTGTCATAAGACATTATTAAATTACCTACCCTAGGTTCATAGCTTGCAGCTCTTGTTTTCAGCCATTGATATACCAGTAGATAAAGTTCGGCTTCTTCCATGCATAACCTCACACCATACTACCCTGCTATACGTCAGAGTCTTGAAATACGTGGACCTTACAGCCAAACGGTTCGCCTGACTTCTCTCTTACTCCGGAGCTGCTGATAGGCAGTACATGCCCAGTCACCATTTTCGCCTACAAGAAACCTGGCGCCTTTATAGTAGCCAGCCACAATGGTCAAAGAAAAAGCTACAGACTGAAGGGGGGGTTGGCTAATTCAGGAGGCTACAAACACAGTTGTATTGTATTTAGGTAGGTAGGTAGGTATAGATACTAGACTTAGAAGGGGGCAGGGAGAGTAGTCGACGCCTTGCTAGGTTAGCAACTAAGCCTCCTTTCATCGCCCCTTCTCCCCCCTCTCACTCCCTTTCGTCCTTTGCTCTCTCTCTCTCCGATCTTCTCAGATCTCTCCGCATGCAGCGGTTTATAACGGGCAGGCCCATTCTACTCTCGAGAGACAGAAGGAAAGACAAAAATCGTGCGTCGGATGACGGATGTCCGAATCCGGACTTTTCCGTCTTCCTCCCAAAGGGGGAGATGCGACCGACTGCCTTCTTACCTCACCAAAAGTTTGTCCAAACCAAGCAACAGAAAAAGTGAGCCACCCTGTGCCTTTAATCCCGCCCACCCAACACATTCCGCCGGGTAGAAAGCCTGTAGCTATAAAAAGCAAATGTAAAACGTGAAAGAGAACTCCTCCAACGCCATTGCAGAATGACCCTTCCAGAAACTGATGGAAATGGCAAGAGCCAACGCCGAAAGGACCGAACGTAAGGGTTGAAGTGGGGGGGGGAGAGGCTGAGTTGCCCCCCTAAGAGCTATTCCATGTAGCCAAGATACGATGAGAATTCAAGCGAGTATAATCGGTCGGTGTATTGTAGGGTATTATACGAGTATGATCAAGAATGGGTGCCGCGCCGAAGGTCGGGGTCCCTCACGCCCGGCGGTAAATTCATACTGTGACACTTCGATTCTTCTTGATCCAGCGGTAGATAATCGTGATTAAGGGGCAGAAGAAGAATATCTACTGAGGGTAGTAGACTCCAGGGGTAGAGTAGTAATATCCGTCTGGGCTAGGTGTAACCATACCATTGATACCGACGTTAGGCATAGGATAACCCTGTGATGTGGGGTACGGATAAGGGGCCATGGGTGCTAACTGAGAAGCATCATAGTAATAAACCATTCCGTTGGCTTCTTGCGCAACAAGATTGGGATTCTGTGGATTTGGTCCTGCAGATTGGGCATTTCCAATTTCACCATGAGGCTGTTGGCCTGGCTGTGAACCGGGAACAAAGGCGGTTGCAACCGGGGGCATGGTATTGGGATAGGGAACAGGTGGATAGTAGTAACCTTGCTGTGGAGGTATCATTTGGTAAGCTGGGTAAAAACCTTGTTGTGAGAATTGATTTGGCTGGAATGGAGCGGCGTGGATAGCACGTTCTGGTATCTGTGATAGGGGTGTCCCGGTAGAGTGCTGTGAAGGGTAAGACGGGTGGCGAGCATGAGTATCCTGGCCTAAGCCATTAGATACCTGGACAGGAACTTGTTGGTGGAAAGCTTGGTGATAAGAATTCTCTGGGGATTCGATACTAGCAACAGAAACAGTTTTCTGTGGGCGAGGCTGATGCATTGGAATGGGAGCGGCCCGGTTTTCGACGAATGGGGGTTTCGGAGGGAGAGGGTGTGTCTGGGCTTGGGGTCGTTCATTGAGAGCTGGATGTGAATTGTTCACAGACATCACGACCGGAGCCTCGCTTGCAGGAGGTATTCTCTGATCTTGGCGATTTTGGGGTGGTAGTCTAACAACGGGTCGAGTGCTGTCATATGGAAGTGCGGGGCGAGACACAATGGAGCCAGTTGGAGAGGCAAGATAATCTCTATTCATATCCGGGGCGATGGATGAACGGCGACTAAGGGCAACGCTGGGGGAATAGGCGCTTCCGGCGTAGACACTCCCTCCGAAAACGCTGGTTCTTCTCGAAAACCCTCCAATCGATCCTAAACCGGATCTCGGTTTGCCTCGCACCCGCTGATTTGGTCGCATAGCACGAGGAATGAATATGAAGGACCTATCAATAGCCGGGAAGACATAACGATGTGGGAAGTCGGGCAAAGAAATTCGAACCGGCTTGTCGCGTCTCAAGGGGGGCCTGTGATCAGGTAGTTTGGTATACTGTTTGATAGGTATACCGGAAAAGACGATGGGGTCCTTTAGACCCGAGAAGAAAATTCTAATTTGAACGTTTCCTAGTAACTTTTCTGTGGACATCTTCCGATTAATGGGCGTAGCGCTTTGGGGGCAGGTTGGAATGAAGCCATTGCCATTAGGGGGTCCATCGTCAGTGAAAGAGGACCGTGGTGGCCGGACAGGCTGGGGTTGCGTGACAGTTTCGTGCATGTCATGGGCCCAAGGGGCAGATATCGTAGGGTCGGCAGGGCTATGCATCGGGTAGCTATCAAGAGTTAGTAAAGAAAGAAGATTGATCAAGGCATGGCGCTTACTTGGTTGGAGCAAAGGGGCCTCCGATCCCACGACCTCTCCCACGAGAAGCTCGGCCAAACGGGCGAAATCCGTTGGCAGACGGTCCAGCGTGCCTATGGTCGTGCATGAAGAAGGAACCCCTATTAGGAACAAACGAAGGATCCTCGTCACGCTTGCGTCTGTATTCCTCATGTTCGGTGCGGCGTCGATCGCCTGGAGGGCCCTGTGAACCGTCCCGTGCCGGAGCCAGTACAGAATTTGAGCTGACGACAATGGGCGCAGAGGCCTTCGCGGGTGATTTCGGAGCATCTTTAAAATCGACCTCTTCTACAGGGGCGTTCTTGTCAGAGATGCTCAAGCCGTTCAACATGAACTCGGTGTCGGACACGGCATCGTTGCTCGACTTTGAATGCCTCTGTACAGTAGAATCGGGCGTAGGTTTGGAGTGGGTCTTCCTATTGCCGTTGGTGCTAGCGGTACGGCCGGCGATCTTCTTCTTCACCGGTGGACGTGTGGGTGAAGCGTCTTCGACGTTGCTAGTATCGCTGTCATCGGCGGCATCAACGTCGTCGGAAGCCAAGGAACCGTCGCTAAGAGAATCATCATCGAGGTCGAGCTGGTCCAGACCACCCTCATCTTCACCTTCATCCTCGACACGGCGTCTATGGCCGATTAGCTTTCTCCGTCGGATGCCGGCCGCCATGTTGCGAGAGGGTTGCAGAGGGGGCGATGCGCGAGACTGATCGACAGTAACGACGGGTGGGTTTTTGCCCGAGCTGCCAAGGGAGACACGAAGCTACCACGAGGAGCTCAACTACGACGTTGGCGTCGTTACCGATACTGATGTCATGCGTTTCGGTACACGATGAACAACGGAGAAGGAGGAGTGATTGGCAGTCAAGTGAACAGACAAGAATAGTAGAGGCGAAATAACCGCCGGCGGTACAAAAAGAACGGAAAGGGTGTCGAGACAGTCAATTAGAAAGCCAGAATGCCTATGATTAATACAATGGCCCTACGTAGAAGTAGAGTCGCGCGTCTCGTAGGCCCCCTCGTAGTGTCGAGTCGGGTCGAGTCGGGTCGAATCAAAGCAACGCAAGCCTACAGTAGTTGGAGTCGAGGCGATAGTTACCAGACAAGACAAGACAAGACGACAAAGTCGATAGCAGTAAAAAGAAACAACACAAACTGGTTGATGGATCAAGAAGAAGAGAAAGGCCCCGCCCAATCCAGGTGAAGGCAGCTGTATAAGCGTAAAAGAAAAGAAGGGGAGACTTTTACTGTGATTTTTTGCCTCTAGGAGATATAGTGGTGACGGAGGAGGAGTTGTGCGAGATGGCCGTGATGGATAGAATCCAAAAGTTTCGATGAGGTTGTCAAGCTGGCAAAGAAAGTGACGGGGGCTTCCTAGCGTGGGTGGGTAGGTACACTACTAGGTTGGTAGGTAACCAACCGTAGTAGGTTAAGTACCTAGGTAGTCGTTAGTGGCAGCGAGCAGCCAGTGGCCAGAGCAGGGAGGTACCTAAGGTATCCTACCTTATCCTACCTAGGTACCTTGGGTAGTATAGCAGAACCTCTCCCATAGACGGGAACAGGAAGAAGCTGGGGCGATACCGTACCAGAGCAGTGCCAGGGTGAGGTACAGGTAGGTAGATACTTAAGAAGTAAGGGTAGGCAAGACTAAGTGAGGTCAGCCTGAGCTGCCTGGAACACCTGGAAACGGAAGCAATCTCAAGTCAAGGCGATTAGTTTGCCGGCTCCTTCCCAGGTGCCGCCAGTCAGACAACAAAGCTCCTCATAGATACTTAGAATCCTAGGTAGGTAAATAAACTACTGCCTATCTAAGTCTAATATACAGATAGAGAGAGAGAGAGACATACACTAGACTGAAGACGGATTTGTGGAATACTATGTAAAAGAAAAAGTCAAGTTCCTCATAGCCTGATACTACTCTAACCTTACGATACAGGACATGTATACATATATCTAGGTATGTACCTACACTATATCTTCACGTTGGGTTGGGTATATGTATATATGTATACTTGCGGGCTGTATTGGCATGCCATCGTAGTGTTCTCCATGGCATACCTACCTACTTAGGCGGGTAGTTGTGTGTTTGTTCAAACATGTACTTGGTAGGAACACTTGCTGCCTTACATACTCGTACTTCAATACAAAACAGTAAATGCCGCATGAAGGATACTACTCAAATTAAATGACTGTTTGTCTTCTCTTCTCATACTGCTCACATCACTCATCCTCACTTGTACGAGAAAACCCCACGCCACGCTATTGGCTGCTGCGCCTCTACTGCACTGACAACATGCACCTCATGTTATTGCATTGACTGGCTATCAGTGCTTGTCGAGTGAGTAGCCTGGCAGGTTCGTTAACGTATTCAATCGAACAGCCCTTCTCTGCTCCCCTCTCTTCGCGAAACGCTCAAGCCGCAACAAATAATACAGGTTCCCGGCCCGGAGAGGTTGGGTTGTGCGCAGGCGCAAAAAAAAAAAACACACACACACACACACACACACATACACACGCGGCAGCCTCCCAGAACTCCGAGTCCTTGGTCCAATCACCACGATGCACGCGGATCCAGTCAACAAATATTACAGCCATCAAATCAACACTGGTGGTAGGTAGCTTGATCCCAGCCCTTGTCTAGTCAGTTCTATATCCTACATATTTCTTCAATGAGTACCTCCTCCTCTTATGCCTAGGTCCCCTGAGATTGAGATGGGTCAACAAGATTTCATCTCGAAGTACTTGTAGTTGCTATAAGCAAAAAGGCAATCGACCGTATAATAACATCCAGAGAGATGATAGATGGTAACATTGTATCAAGTCAGCCGTGATATCCACGTCTACGCGATTTTGCATGTTGTTCTGGAACTGGAGATAGCCTCCGGTATTGCTTACTGCCACGAATAAGGTAGGTAGCACAAGTCAAAATAGACTGGCTGCCGAGGTCCTCTTTGCTTCTTTATTTTGTTTGGTACTGAGAAGACGGAAACAATCGGGTTGCCTCCAGCTGTCTTTAAAAGCCTAACATTGAAGCTATAGGCTAATGGCAACTAAGATGCTTGCTTTCCTGGGACTTGTCGCGAGTCCTTATCTAGGATCTGGTCTGGGTAAATGCGCCATGCATCACCCGCATAGGTAGTTGGCGTTTGAAGCTGGGGGCAAAGCACGCTGTATCCCACATCCCTAGGTGGCAAGACTGCAGACGATCGGATTGCCATTGAGCAATTATACAAGACCAAGTCGGCTTAATCGGGTGAACTCAGGAGTCTTACCCTTGCGATAATTATTAAAAACAAAAAAACAACAACGACACCTTATGCTACTATTGATCATTTAGTTAAGCATGCAGGTTTCTTTTATTGATGCAACCTTGAGGCCACTATACAGTTCTTCTACCCTGGGAGAAAATGCACTTCGAGCTTTAGTCTTACCGAGGAACGCACCACGTTTATAGTCAGGTGATTCGACAAAAAAGCTGCACACTATGGGTTGTATGATGCTACCTAGGAATTGTTTATGTATCTGTTAGATCATGATGTTGCATAATGTGGGGTGTCCGTATGTTTGGTTCTCGACTGTTTTCAGTGGATACAACATAAGCAACAACTCGGAAAACGTTGGGGGCTTAAATCACCTTTCCTTTTCATAATGAAAACACATGGTAATGCGGCTCGAGAAAACCAAGCAATTATAAGCGGGCAGACTTATTCCAACCCCGAAATTTATCAACTAATAGTATTGTAAGTCGGGGTTTGAAGAGAAGATATACTAGTAGTACACTAGAAGACGGGCGACTCGCAGCCCCTAGTCGATCGAAAAAGCAAAGTCAGATGACAAATCAGAGCCTCAGGATAATAATAGTGTACCAAGCATGAGTACACGAAGACAATGAATGGCGGGCGGTCGCCGGCATTTTATTACCTATTTCCTCTGTAAATCGGGGTGAAAATCGAACTATAGAAATTCTCGAAAACGCTAGACGATTGAGGTTTGATTAATAAGGAAACCAAAAGCTCTACAGGCTTTACTATCTAGGTTAGATAAGTATGGGTTGGCAGTTCATCGGGCGGCTCTGTTAGCATGGATGTTTGAGGCAAAATGGATGATGACGCCGGACTGGTGGCTACCTAATGTTCCAAGGACCCGGATGAATGCGAGACAAACACCGTTACCTTACCTACCCGGATGATAACTTTCATTACCTGTGAGGAATGGGAAAGGCAACTGCCACTAAAACGCCAGATTTTTAGCTATTATTCGTGCTTTTCTTGCGGGGCAAGTCGACTACGTGGGTTTGAGATAGCTATGATAAAGGAGTAGGTAATGACAGCCTCACTGAACCACCCAACTAATAAGACTTGTTGATACCCGATATTTTAGTTGTACAAGAAAAAGTGACCAAAGGTAGAAAAAATGGCAGGCACATAAGCGTAAATCAAATCCAGGTGCCTGCCTACACACATCTATACTGAGAAATGCTTATTTGTATGAGTACTAGATTGGAATATCATGTATGTTAGTTGTGTTCAAAATGTACCTAGGCCTAGGTAGATATAAGCAGACCCCTACCACCCCAGAAAAACATGGGAGTTCATACCCGGATAGCTAGCCTGTGTTAGGTACTTATATTACTTCTCTTCCTTAGTACCTACCTTAGTACCTACCTTAACTCTCCAGGTAGTTTAAGGGAACAGAACCTTAAATAGGTATCTTAGGTAGGTACGTAGCATGTCTACCTTAACCTTCCCGTCTCAGGGTTATACCGATACCTACATATGGAACTGGGGCTCTCATTTTGTACGCGGAATTTATAATCAAGGTGTTAGGGCTAGGTGCTGTTACCATTACTGTTACCATCACGGTATGTGCTTAGCTTGCGAAAACCATATCTGCCTACGAGTGGCGGGCGGAGATACAAAGATAAATACCTGCAAATTCGCTCATTGATGCGACTGCATTTTATTTCAATACAGTCTGCTCAAGGGTTGGTCTTCCGGCGTTCATTGCATTAAATTTATTCATATGATCAAATATTTCATTCAAGATACACTACCTACTATATTAACAGTTTGAGTGTACGTATGAATCTTCTCATCTTATCACCAGCATATCTACCTTTCGGTTAGGTATATAAGTAGGTGGTGTAGTGTAATGCCTTAGCATCCTCTACCACCGCTCTTCCAGCCGCATGCATGTCTCTCCTCTATCCCTGCCACTAAGTCGGGTACATTCCTATAGTATGTACCCAAGGTACTACTAGTAATGTACTGAATCAGATCGGCCTGGTGTCGCCGGATAGCCTGCTCTCTCGTACGAGCACAGCTATTAGATGTGTACCTACTTACGCAAGTCTTCCATCACAAGCTCTCCTTCTCCTCTTTCTCCTCTTCCCATTGAGAACACACCAACTACATCATCTCCTTCCTCTCCCCTCGTCATCAATAGGCCACCATTCGATCTGTCATCGTCCCAGCTCTTCTATTGTATTATTTATTGTTTCTGAGTTTGCTGGCCTTCCTTTTTTTCCCTTCTCGGTCCGTGCACATCAATCATTGTTCATTTCTCGATTGAATGAATGACCGATTGATCCATTGACTGATTGACTGACCGCCTCATTGACCACCTGCACTACGGTACCTAGGCTGACAACAAGTTCAGTCTACACACTACCCAATATTACAGGCTATCTACGTTAGTACCTACCTCGTCGTTGGTACACTACTGTAGCTCCGACGGTGATAAGCAGGGGGAAAACACCTGACCACAAGACATCATCATTGTTTGGCCGCCTCTTCCCCCCAGATAAAAGTACCCAGGTACGTAACTGTACAGCAGTGTTCCATTTATTCTAGGTGCCTTGCCTACCAAGCCAGTGGGTACTACACTACCGCCTACACTTAATGGTGGGGTTTGCCTAGTGCACCCGAGCAGAACCCGAGGTACTGTGGGAAGTATATGGACTTGTCCCAGTGGCCCCACCTCCGCTTCTTCTAGGTCCTGTTCTAGGTACCCTCTCCACCTTGTTGCCTGCGCTACTGCACGTTCCATGCTCTCCTCCCGGGCCACCTACCACATCTCGTCACCGGGTCCTGAAATGCAGCACTCTCTCTCTCCTTCCCTCCTTCTCACTCCTTCACTTCTCCCCATCTCTGGTGCCCATCCATCAAAGAGAACAGGCATCATCCATCATCAATATCGTCATCAACCTTTCTCCTAAAGCATCAATAACTCACATAAACAAACCAGATATAGTTTAAAATCGACGTCGTTGCTTTGGTGCCGTCGGGCCTGTACTCAAGATGGCCTCGTCATCCGTGGCTACGACCGCCGATACCCTCATTAACCTGAAGGTGAATCTTGATGGTACTACACGTCGGTTCAAGCTTCCACTGCGGGACCTTGGTGCCAATGTTTTTGAGGATAAGGTTTGTTTCACTGTTTCCCCAATGCGTATGCCTGACAGCCTTCCCTGACATGCCATACTAGCTTCGAGCCTTTTTGCATATACCCGCTGATACCGCCACGGTCGTTGAAAGATACTCCGACTCCGCCACCTCCTATGTCACCCTACACCAGGCAAACGTTGCCGTCTACAAACAACTTTACCGAGCCGCGAAGGCTAAGCAAAAATTGAAGCTCCGTGTCACCACGAAGCCAGCCGAGCCGGTGAAGGAGGTGCCAGCTCCTAAACCGGTAACCATTGAGGACGAGCCCGAGGATAAGATCCCGGACCTGATTTCAACTGAGGCTGTCAAAGAAGCCCAACAAGTCGAGAATGAGACAGCTGAACCATCGGTGGCTGAACCTTCCACAGTTGTTGAAACCGTCGTCGCTCCTCAGACTAACCAAGATTTCCCCCCGTTCGTCCAGCAATGGCGAGCTCGAGGCAATCCTCGAATTCATCTGCGACGGAACGGTGATGGCGTGGAAATGATTGATTTCCTTACATCATCGACTACCAAGCCTTCCATCACCCCTGATGTTCCAGAGGGCTCGACTTCTGCCCCCTCTCCTGAGGGCAAAACTACCTCCATGGCTAGCCTTATGCGTGACATCGAGCGAAAAGAAATGGAGTTAGCTCGCAGGGTCGTTCCAAGTCTCCGTGATAGACTGCAACGAAAAGGACTAGCGACCTCTGCTGAATTAGACTGCCTCTTAGACAACACAAACGCAGAAATGGCAGCAGTTAGAGAGATGGCTACCGCTGAGCAACGTGAGGCAAGGGCTAAGACGATGAATGAGATTGTGGCAAGGTCAGCAGCATTGAGGCTGAGCAAGATCGACTCCAGAGACCAACCCAAATCCGTCGTCGATCCAGTTATGGAGGGAAAGGAAGTCAAACATACCGAGGCGGCTGGTCAGCAAGAATGCATGAAGCGGCCGTTCACCGTTTGCTGCAACAGTTGTGACCGAGCTGTCCCGGAGGCCCATTTCCACTGCTCAATATGTGATGAGGGCGACTTCGACCTTTGTCAAGAATGTGTCAACCGCGGCATCTCTTGCTATGGCGATGGGCATTGGCTTATCAAGCGAACCGTCGTTAATGGTGATATCAAGTGCAGCAGCACTCACATTGCACCCAAGTCCGCTCGATCCACAGTTCCCAAACCTACAACCCCCAAACAGACCTCTACTTCCGCTGTTTCTTCTACTCTGAGCCTTCCCATTCAATCTCTAGGGGGATTGGCGGCATGTGAATGGAACTCGGATTATAACGCCCGGACTTGTAACTGCTGTGTACAGGAGTTCCGAGAGGAGGAGTTTGTTCATTGTACGACCTGCGATGATTATGATTTGTGCAAAGGTTGTTTTGCCAAAAACCAACACGGCCATCATCCCAAACATGGTTTTACTGCTGCAGTGAAGGGCACTGTGCTTGATCAGCCCGTGTCTTCTCGATTAGAGCCCGGACGTAACGTCCTTCACAATGCCATATGCGATGGTTGCGACAAATACGTCCGAGGTATTCGTCACAAGTGTCTCGACTGCCCTGACTGGGACTATTGCTCAGATTGCGCGAAGGATGCAAGTTTCATCCACCCTAACCATCGTTTCGTTGCCATCTACGAACCATTAGCTGACCGGCCGTTCCGCACTTCCTCGCGTGCTACTCACTATGGCATCAGTTGTGATGGCCCATTGTGCTCGACTCGTGAGGGTGGCTGCAAATATATCGTGGGCGAGCGATACAAATGCGCTGTTTGCCATGATACTGATTTCTGCGCCAACTGTGAAGCTAGCCCTGCCAATACCCATAATAAGACACATCCTCTGATTAAGTTCAAAACGCCAGTGCGTCACGTCAGTGTTACAACTACAGGTGAACACGAGGATGGGCAACGTCTACCTACAATGGGTGACAGGTGCCCTCGTTCGCGCGCTTCTACACAGTCACCCGAGAAGCCTGCCTCTCCAAGAGAAAAGATAGCCGCCACTCCCGTGCAGACTGTTGTCGATGTTCAACCCACTGAGCAGCTGATGGAGCAGCCGGCGTCGCCGTCTCCAAGCCATAATGATGACGTTATTATTAAAGAGGAAGGAAGCGAGATCAAGCCACCCGTTCTCGCGCAGTCCGATGAAAGCCCCGCAAACACGGATCTTGTAGCGATCTTCAAGTGGGATACGATTCAAGATGGTTCCGTCCTACCGCCGAACCATACTTTTGAACAGACATGGGTTCTCCGCAATGAAGGTACACTTCCTTGGCCTGCGGGATGTGCTGTCAAATTTGTCGGTGGTGACTATATGGGTGCCGTTGACCCTACTCACCCTGCGGGTATCCATGAGCTAGTCTCCGCCTCCGAATCTACTATTTGCTACGACGCCTTGAATCCCGGCCAACAGTTCCCGTTCACAGTGTTGATGCGCACTCCCGATCGTGACGGAAAGGTGATCTCATACTGGCGTCTAACCACGCCCGACGGCGTCAAGTTTGGTCATAAGTTGTGGTGTGATGTCACCGTCCAAGCACCATCCAAAGTCGAGCAGGTCAAAGCGCCGGTTCTAGATGTCGCCGAGTCTGAAGTTAAGGCAGAGGAGACAACTTCGACGACTATTGGTGAAAGCCGCATGATCATCCCTAAATTAGAGCACGAGTCTCCCTCTGCCAGCATTCTCATGGATGACCAGCCAGAGGTCGAAGTTGAGACGGAGACGGACACCTTTGTCCCATCAGCCGACGATGATGACTTTGAGGATTGTGGACAGGATGATTGGGCTGAAGAATCAGACAATGGCTTCTTTACGGACGAGGAATACGATATACTGGATGCTTCGGATGAGGAGTTTCTTTTCGAGCAGCAGAAGATGCTCTCTAAGAAATAAGCAAGGTACCCTTACTACAGGAAAAACCTTTCGGTGACTATTTCGGTAGGCCTTTTCGAGTGGCCGTGAGAGGCACAGGTTCATTATTATGTGTGATAATTTCGGTTTCTTTGTCACTGTACCGGGTTTCATGGATCTCCTTCTTCCCCTGATCTCTCCTATCACAGTGGGCTCTGTACTACTGGAGTTGCCTACTTGATGATATGTATCGTTGATACGCTCTTTAACATGATGAATTGTGGCTAAAATACGTTGGGCTGCTCTGGTTTGATAGGCACCGAAATTGAGTTCCCTATACAATATTTATCTCTTGCCTTATTAGTGACATGTCTACCAAGTTCGTAGTCGTATTTCGCCCACCACATTAAGCACAACCACAAGAACTACGAGAAAGCTCTATCAAGATTCTCTTGTCAACTTATCGATACGCCTACCCGTCTTACCCCTGGGGTAATTAACTGGAGGGTAGGCATCGAGAAAAATTAAACTTGGTAGCATTTTGCATTCGACGTTTACTACTAGGATCACTTAATTTCAACGCCTAAGATATATAACCTACGGATTGATTGCCTAATAGTATTACTCTTCTACTGACCGAGTCTTCTATACTAGCCTATTTTTTCCCCCGGTTATGTATCAATAGACCGATAGATTAGACAGCCCGAGGAAGTTTTTTTTTTTTCGAATTTGTTCTTTTGTCGTTCTACTTGTTATGCCCGTGCATAACACCGTAGACAATAGGAAAGGAGTGCAAGTGCATGTGTGTGTATGAGGGAGAGAGAAACAGCTAATCCCATAGACGAGCTAATGGTAATAAGTGACATTGAAGAATATACATTCCTCGACGGTTCTCGTTTGGAATCTATTTCGGTCTTATAAATACTTGAAGGTGAAGAAGGGTCGGGTATGCTACGCAGTCAGTTGCGGAGGCGTACATTACAAATCGAAGGGCAGGCAGGCAGACACACATTGCATCTGTCTCATCTCATCTGTCTTTGTGAATTGAAGCTAGCCAGCTCTTGGGATTCCCTGACCCGTAGGGTTGGTCGGTTGGTCGGTCGGTGCACATCACAATCTCTCGCATTGACGCCCCAGTCTAGTGGTACTGAGTATCAGAATAGAGACAGCAGCAGCAGCAGCGTCAATATTTCTATCCAGAACCCCCTTTCGTATAATCTCGTTTCTAAATTTATAAAACATGGGATGTGGCACGAGTCCAGACCACACAGCGACAGACAACGTCTTTGTGTCCGTCTGTCTGTCTGTCTATCTATCTATGCAAAGCTGAGGCAACCTCCCCGCCCCCGGGAAGACAAAACCGAAGACTGCTCGCTTCACTGGGTTTGTTTACTATTTCGCTCGTCGAGGCCCCGTGGGTAACGATCGACAGGACCGAAGCGTCTAATCCTATAGGGTAGGTGAAAGCTAAAGAGTTAAGCCCGTGGGCCGATGAGTTCGATCGCGCGCTTACGATTGCCGTCTTGAGACGTTTGTCGCCCGTTCGCTCGCTTATTATAGATGCATGCAGTAGAATCAAAGATAGATATATAGGCACGTTGTATAAATCTCCAGATAGATAGACAAAGCTATTGAAGCTGCAGTGAACAGTAAGCGCCCTTTCATTTCAATTCAAAACAGTAAATAATAGACAGACCGGTCGTCTAATCTGTCTCGCTCTCCGTGGGTTACCAAGTATCCTCGGCATCGATGCACATGCCAATAAAGCTTCAAATGGCTTCCGGGCTCAATTACCAGGAGGACAAGACAAGTCAGGTCGTCGCCTCGTATCTCGTTCCCGAGCTCAGACCCCTTCCCCATCCCATCCCTAAAACCCCTTAAAACAATATTACTAGACAAAACACGAGGCAAGACAAGACAAAACCAGAAAAAGGAAGATCTATTCATCTTAGATTGGAATTTCATATGCGATCAGCAAAGCTATATTAGAGAGTGCAAAGACCTCGTTCGGGTCCGTCATTTCGCGCCAAGGTAGCCGCGGCGTGATCACAACATCTTCCCTCCCGACACACCGGAACCGACCCTCGGTCCCGGGAACGCTTTGTCCCCCCAAACTGTCATCTTACCCTACTAAATCTCTCAAACCCTAACCCTCTTATCTTATATTATTATTATTATTATTATATCCTGAATAATCAATAATCAGCGGCGATCGAACAAGTACTATTTCGGGGAAGAAAGGGGATGACTGGATGTTTCGTAACCACGTTTCTTTTCTCTCCCTCCCTCATCCCTCCCTTCTCCACTTACCTACCTACCATTATCTAATAATGTCAGTCGATGAACGGTCCCAGTTGTTGCCGACGTCTAAACAAATCCGGCAATAATTCGCTCCTTGCATGCTAAAAGGAGCACGCCGAAAGCCCTACGAAACTCGAAACCGGCAACGCCTTTTGGGATCGGCTCCTCCAAGAGAGATGCCTAAGGATTTCAATTTACCCCATTGCAACTATCCCATTTCGGCGTGCCTATATCTTCCTTCGGTATTCCATGCAGTAAAAGGCTAAGCGAGGCGACCGTAATAGTATCCATGCGAAGCTAAGAGCCGCGACGAATGTGATGTGCCTAGGTATGCGAATAAGGTATCTGCATAAATCCTATTTGGGTAGTTATGCAAGTGGTCGGAGGAGCCCATGCTTAGCCCCAGACTAGTTGGACTATGTATGGCGCTTCTGTTTTTGGTCACTTCTGTGCCATCCAGCGGCTTGATACGTCAACTGTTTCTGCACGGGCAACGCCTCCCGGAATAAGGACCAATAGGAACCCCCAGGGCAGCTGAAGCGGCAAGGAAACGTCGCATCCCAGGATTCTATCATACTAGACTAGAAGGAGATGAGAGAAGTTCATGATGACTAGATGATTTCTGACCCAGGAGCAAGGAAAAGCCGCCCAGACGCTGCACAGTTGCGGCGCGATTTCCAGCTCGATTGAGCGAGGGATATCTAGGGTTTAAATGCCATTGTTACCAAGCGGTAAGAAGGATCACCAAACCTCGCTTCCACCGTGGCACATGGTCTATAGGGACCTTGCATGGTCGTGGGGGAGGCTCGGCCCGTACGAGGAGGCTGATAAAACCTCGGACAAGAACAAATATCCTGTTTGCCCGACCGACTGGTTATGGTTGGCCCCACGGCTTCTTACTATAGAGCATTGTAAGTTTCCTTACATGTACAAGCCCATTCTTAGATTAGACTGCAACTGTAGCGCCCACCCACACAGTACTTGTAGCCAAGAGGTCTTCGATAAGCCTCACGAAGAGATCGCCCACTGGGTTCATGATCTCCATACCACCTCCAAATCATGGATAATTCCCACGCTACAGAGCTACTCTACGTGGTATCTCAATATCTATATATAGGCGGAAAGAGGCAGTACTTGTTTCGTCGTGCCAGTTACGCCATATGAGGTCTACGAAACGAGATGTTCGTGCACTTCCTGTACGGGGAGGCCATGGCGATAAGTCATCTCACTTAGCCGTTTGTTTATCTTTTTTTAGTTGACAGCATTTCTTGTGTTGCATGGTCGTACAGCCCGACCCCAACCCTTGTCAGGCTCCCTGCTCGATGTGGCAGTAGTTGAGTTGAAGAGAAGGTTCGTGTAATACATTCATATTACACCCGAGGATGATGAGTAATAGCTCTAGTATACTATACTGGCAGTCTTCAAGGGAGACAATGGTTTATAGGAGAAAACCCCGCCGAGTCTAGTCAGCAGATATATACCCTTGGTTGCGCACCGACCCAGGATCTTAGTCTCAGGCGATAGCTGTATAGTCACAACGTTGTCTTATCCAAAACCTTTCCCTCACCTTCCGCAGATTGACCTACTTGCCTACTCCTGCACTCACATATAAGTAAAGGCTTGACGATCACCAAGAGCGAGAATGTCTACACCAGGCGGCCGCCGTACTAGCGGAGGGGGGCCATCAACGGCGCCTGACCCGACCCTGGATGACGAGTCTCTGGAAGAATATGCCGACATTTTTGCCCATATGCGTAGTAACGACGAAGCTCGCGCACGAGCAGGTGATGTGTCCGGCCTTTGGACGACGGCCAATAACACAATTTCACACCTATCCTCCCATTTCGTCACGGAGCCGCACGTTGATTTTAGCGGCGGCTGGACCTTCCAACTACAAAACTTATGGCACCTATATTATGTTGCTGGCAAACACTGCTCGGAGCAAGTGGTGGCGCCAGTTGTCCTTCTGCTTATCGAGACATCCCAGCGAGGTCTGCTGGCGCGAAACCGGATTAGCAGTAGTGGCGCTGTGGAAGTAGAGCATGCGCCCGTTATCGTCCGGGTCGGAAGCCACATCATACAGCAGTACCTTTGGCAGGACCTGCCCTTTCTCGTCCCAGACATGACAAGTTACTGGGTTCAAGATTGTGCGCGAATGAGCTCTAGCCAGCGAGTGAGGATCAACTTCTTCTGGGCGTCACTCGTTGCAAGTAGCACGGCGCCTTGGTCGTACGGGCTTTGCAGGATCGCGCTCATTGTTCTACGTGATACGCTAGAGACACAGCGGCGACTTGTGAGGGCTGGTGTCGAACCAGGCGGCGAAGATAGCGAGAATTCTGGAAGGACGATTGACATGCTAACGGTAGCGGACTTGTTGCATGCGGCCAACGCGTGGCTCGTGCGAGCTGGGGGCAGAATCACGCAGCTCTGCGAGGCGGGTGATAGTAATACAGCCATGGAATTGATGATGCCGGTACCGGAGGAAGTGAGCCAACTGGGACCGTTGGCTCAAGCAGCAGGCATTCAAGCGGTCCCCGGAGGGTTCAGTTCACAACGATGGTTTTTTTGGTTGAGACGTCTCGATGAGATAGGGGCAGAAACTTCGCCCCAGGGACTGGCGGACAGCTCGGTCATGGGTATGACGTCGCCGTTCATGCAAAGAGTACGGGAAGAGAAGCAGCTGGCTCGGCAAGTGACATATAACATGATTTATACGGCAAGCCAGTCGAACTCGAGAATAGTACAAGAGTTAATGAGGATGAGAAGGGTACCGCTATGATTGATGACTTGCTTTAGTCGGAGTGTTATCTAAAGAGGACGGGGGGGCGCTTGGGTTGTCTGCGTTGATGAGGTTGTGAGGGTTAAGGTTACGGGAAGTCGAGTAAGCGATATCACATAGAAAGATTCTCGTATAATAGAGACGGATTTCAACTCGATTTTGAGCGGATTCTTTCTGATCAAGCGTGCCAAATATCATCAGGAGTAGGTTATTATAGTAGTGTAGAGGCAGTCATAGTTCGTTGAAGCTGTTGAAAGAAGGTAGGTAAAGTACTACCTGCCTCAAGGACTACAAAGACTATTTAGGTACTTGCCTACTTACCTACTTAATGTTAGGTACTGTCAAAAGACACTGCCCGGACAGATGCCGGATTGATCTAGTACTGCAGTATATAAGGTATATGCCAACAGGTACTAAGTAGGTAATACCCAAGTTGGTGCCTTCACTCTTAGTCACCAACCGCTGCCAGCTGCTAATAGTTAGATAGTATCCTCCCTCCTGCGAAGCACAAATTATCTACACTTACCTTGGGTACAGATAAGACAAATAAGTACTATACGATGTGTAAGAGGTAGTGTAGTCAGAGGCAATACATAGTAAGAGGTGAAGTGGCTTATTTCTAAGGTAAGTAGAACTAGGCACGCCAAGACACGCCATGCGTCCAGACCAGCGGACCCTGCAGTTAGCTGGTGGGACAAGTGAAGACAGGGATAAGAATGCCTAACCTAGAATGAAGGTGCATTGAATTAGCCAGTAATAGAGGCTGGATGAAAGCTGTCCTCATTCTTTTGCGACCTACTGATGCTCTCTCTGCATCGCCTCCCTCGTCTAGGTATCTTTTCCTGTCCGTGTGACGCTCATGAGTCCCAGTGCCCCATAGACACGGAGGATATTTTCCATAATTGATTTGCACACTATTAACCTCCAGTTCCTCGGCATCCCGCGCATTCGTTCGATCCGGCCACGTACATCCCAGCAGATGCCGCGCAACACCCGCGCGAAGGCCAGATATAATATCCGATAGCCCACCCATCCCGGCAGCCCGTTTGCTTTATCGTAGAATTCGAAGCTAGGCAACATAAGATATAAGCTTGGGGAACGAGAGAAACGTATCAATTTACGCGTGGAATAAGGTCAATTGGTACGCCTAGCTTGCTCGTGGAACGGCAACACTAGGCGGCGCATGCGACGAGGGCACCAAGCCGAGATTTAGAGCCGAGTGGTTGAGGTCTGTTTTATGAATACGCAAAATCGACGGCAATTAGTCCACCGCGGCCATGATGGAAGGCTACAACGAGAAAAGTCATTACGATGACGAGCCCACTCCCGGCAACTTTGTGCGCGCATTCGACGCTTTCCGTAGGAATACCCTGCCTAGTCCTACCATTCTAGCTCTTAACCATACATATATATCCGAAATACACAAGCTAACATTCTAATTTTTCCCCTTTGGTAGCAAAGGCAAAACCCCAATACGTAACCCGCACATCGGGCGGCGGGAAATGGACCGTCGCCATACTCTTCGTGTCAGCGATCCTCTTCTGGTCGGAGCTAGCGAGGTGGTGGCAAGGCGAGGAGGACCACACTTTCAGCGTCGAGAAGGGCGTCGGACACAGCATGCAGATCAACCTCGACATCGTCGTGCGGATGGCCTGCAAGGACCTCCACGTGAACGTGCAGGACGCCGCAGGGGACCGCATCCTGGCCGCCTCGCGACTGCAGGAAGACGCCACGCTGTGGTCGCACTGGGTCGACAGCAAGGGCATCCACAAGCTCGGCCACGACAGCCAGGGCCGCACCGACACGGGCGAAGGGTGGCATGATGAAGGCTTCGGCGAGGCGCATATTCATGACATCGTTGCCCTGGGCCGCAAGAAGGCTCGCTGGGCCAAGACACGCCGTCTCCCACGCGGCGTGCCCGCCGACAGCTGTCGCATCTACGGCTCCCTGGACCTGAACAGAGTCCAGGGCGATTTCCACATCACGGCGCGTGGCCACGGCTATCAGGAGATGTTCGCCGACCACTTGGACCACAACGGTAAGTAGACTAGACCACAGCATCGTCAATCGCTAGGAGTTCGCTAACAGGAACCATCCCAGCCTTCAACTTCTCCCACGTCGTCTCCGAGCTCTCCTTCGGGCCGTACTACCCGTCCCTCGTGAATCCTCTCGACCGCACGATCAACATCGCCGACGCGCACTTCCACAAGTTCCAGTACTTCATGTCGGTCGTGCCGACCATCTACACGGTGGCGGGCGGCAGCGCGAGCACCAAGAGCATATTCACCAACCAGTACGCCGTGACGGAGCAGAGCAAGGAGGTCGGCGAGCGCATGGTGCCGGGCCTCTTCTTCAAGTACGACATCGAGCCCATCCTGCTGACCGTCGAGGAGCGCCGCGACGGCATCCTCATCTTCCTCATCAAGGTCGTCAACGTGCTCTCGGGCGTCCTCGTCGCCGGCCACTGGGGCTTCACCCTCTCCGAGTGGCTGCGCGAGGCCATCGGCAGGCGCAGGAGGTCCGGGCGCAGCGAGGGCGTCATCGGCGCCAAGACCGGATATGATGAGTAAACCAACCAACCCGACTGGGTTTGAATTTGAGAGAATGGGGGGAGAAGTTGGTTAACCTATATCAAGACACCCTCCAAATCACGATATAAAAGGAAGCATTGAACAGGGCTCATTAAACAGGAGTTTAGGTTGTTGACGTTTTTGTTGCTTTTATCTCTGTCTTATCTACCTATTACTTACTTACTGGGTTCTTCTTCATATTCAGTAGATCAATGGGCTAGACACGTCGTAGCGAATCTTGAAAATCAGTTGAAGAACAGTATCCGCATATTTCCCATCCCCAACGCCCACCGAAAGGGTGCCAAAACCATTATCTGATCATCCTCGGAGGTAAGAGGGTAGAATGAAGCCCACCATCGGCGTAGCCGTTTCGCCAATGTGGAACAAGCGCCGCAGGCATGTAGTTTTTCTACGAAGTGAATGAATAGCACGCATAGAAGGCGTTCGTCGTGGTGTGTAGTGTATGTGCTATGCGCGGGAAAAGATGTAATAAAAGTCTCATGCACGGTGAGAACACACCGACTTCTATTTCGAGACGAAAACGGGCCACGCCGATGCAAAGCATAAAGGGGATAAGCTTGCTTATGTTAGCTGTAACATGCTGAGAATAGTGACGCGCCAAGAGGAATGGTGAGGAAGGCACCGAGAAGCCAGTAGCGTAGAGACAGCGTAATCAATTATGAGAATAGAACAACAATATATCTATTCAGGTACATCAAAACTCGAAACTCCATATCTGCTTGCTTGCGGCGAGATATATGAGATAAGCCCTCTGTGCGCTATACTATAAATAAGTAGCTAAGCAACCAGGAAACTAAGCATCGTGACACCAAGACTCTAAGGACTCAAGTCTCCAGGTCAAAATATATGTATACCTTTTCTAAATAACGACCGTCGACATGCCTGGTCTTATATTATGTTCTTACACTTTAGCACTCGCTGCACCGCCTCCTATAAACTATGCACTATTGTATCCTCTTTCCTTTCAAAGAATGGCTTTGGAGCTTGATATAACATATTTTACTCTAACAACATCGCGTCCTCATCTAACCGACCAAAGAGGCCTTCCAGTTCCTTCTCGAGGACCTTGAGTTCCTTCGCCACCTGACCAGTAACCAGGGCATACGCATAAAGCAGGGCGTAGTCAGGCTCCTCGAGCGTGACGTCGCCGATAGCGCCCAACATGGGCGTACTTTCTTCCCCCGACGCCTTGTCCATCGATGCATTGTGCTCTTTCCTAAACCGAAAGATCTTGCCGAGCAACTTGTCCCGTATTACCATAACGCTAGGAATGGCGTCCGTAAGAGGGTATTCTAGCATGATACTTGATGCAAGAACCTCGAAAACGTGGCAGATACGGGCGCAAAGCTGAGCACGCTCTTCTGCTGTGTGGTTAAGGAGCGCTTTCTCCCCCTCGCTAAGCCGGCCATGTTTCTGCGTCACCAGGCTCATAGCATGAAACGCGTCGAGCACGCGTTGTGTTGACGCCATGATACGACCGTATGCGGCAAAGGGAAAGGGACCGCGCAGCTCATACTCATTATTCGCTGCCGCTCGAAGGGTTTGCAGCTGCGCAACGTATCGTTGCATAGCGGCCTGCTCACCGATTTTCATATAGCTAGTAAATGTCGCATCGTTGCGGAGTAGGATAGCCAGTGGCCCTCTTTTCCAAATGAGACCCATCTGTAGATATAACACAGCCAGGCCCTCCTTGAATTTCTTGCGCGCCGGCATAGCCCATATAAGGCGGCAGATGATGAGACCCCAGACGATACCGATAGTCACGCCGACGACTCTGTGGAAAGCGATATCCCTAATCCTCGGATGAATGCCGCCCTCGTCATCATCGTCATCATCGACGCTTTGTGAAAGTGAATATGCGTATAACGAAGACACGTTGTAGCTTAGTAATATGAAGCGACCGAACGGTGCGTTACCACGATCCACCATGAGATAGAAGGCGCCGAAGGAGACAGCCCAGCCCAGGATGGCTAGGCCTACAGGATTTCCATCTGCTATCAACCAATTGATTACCACAAATGCCGCGCCTAGAATTGTACCTGTGAAACGAGCCAAACCAGTAGCATTGGATGCTCCTACGGTCATGGAGCAGACAATCATGAAGGATAGAAGACCCCATTCTCCGCGCCAGTGTCTGTACGTCTCCATCGTCTCAGGAATGAACGCGAACATGGCGTAGAGAGTAGCACCGATACCAACTTTCAGCCCAAAACGAACTAGGAGAGCGTTAGCTAATGACGTAGCGCGTAGACAAGGGAACATACTGTCGTCTCGCGCAAGAAAACTGAGAAACCTCCAAATGACGGGCGATGTATTTCGAACAATGATGTTCCACGCCCCATCAGCAGGTGCATTGTGCCATCGAAATGCCTCACGGCGATTTGTGATGGCCCTAGGTATCCCTCGCGGCATTTGCGACTGTCTCATGCGTTTGACGGGTTTTATCAGCGCCTGTCCCTCGACATCCTCTTCCGCTTCTCTACGCGATTTCCAGACAGCTCCGATCTTATTCCAGATCTTCAACCAGCTCCACGTACGCTTATTTTGGTCACTTGTGTATTTCAACTCTTCGAGTGCATCCAGGTACTTCTTCATCTCATCTGCAAAACTAAGGAGACTGAAAGAGAAATGCCCACATGCTGCTGCTACCTCCTCGAAGTCTGCTTGGATGGACTCGGATGTTGATCTTGCACTCTCAATCTTTTTGTATAGCTCTTCTAATGCTTTACCCCTCGATTCGTTGTATAAGCTAACCGCCTCGCCTAAACTATGTTTAAACTGTTCATTCAACTCAATGGGCGCACCTGGCGTATCAAATGGTGGTTGTTTGAGCATCTCGGCCATTGTGTACACAAGTGATTTCATAGACGGCCCGAGAAGCGATATGAAGAGTTCGAATATCTCCGAAGGCGATTTAGGCGCAAAGTCTAACGAAGCGGTGGAAAGTCCTAAGGGGGACTCTGCCACCTGGGTGGGAGCTGGCTCATCCTCCCGATCGCTTCTTTCGTCAGAAGCCTCGTCAATAGATGATAGGCGCCCTGATGGGCGGGTGGCTTTGAAGGAGGATGAGAGAGACCGGCCGAAGATGGGCGAGAAAACATTGGAGGTTGGTGATGCCGGTATGCTGGCGGACAAGGGCCCCGTAGATATTTCTTTAAGAAGCTCGAATTGAGTGTTAGCAGCACTCCTTAAACCACCGATAGATTGAGCCAGGTTTTCCATCGACTTCAGGACAGCTTTGTCGTGGCGGTATATTTGCTCCCGCCCCAGTAAGTAATATTCATATTTGGATTCCCTCGCGTTCTTATTCATTAGTGTTAAGGTGGATGTGAATGTAGCCGAAGCATCCGTAAAGGATTTCGAGGTGAACTCTTCCTCGACACCGCTTAAAAACCCATTCGAAATCATGGATAACATCTGACCAAGGGAGGTTGAAGCGGTGCGCATAGACTTCCGCAGCGCATGTCGAGCCGATACAGGCCATAGAAGTAGATTGACTAGGGTTGATATTACAGTTGCCATGAGTAATATTTTGAGGTATTGCACGATCTTGTCGGTTGAAAATACGGCGTTGTGGACTGAGCCTTCCTTTGTGATGATGGTTATAATACCGATGGACGCTATACTGGCACCGACGCTCACTAAAGGGTTATTGAGCTTCTGTTTGACCCAGCCAACAAACCCTAGCCCAAACCCGATATATAGTATAAGGATTAGAGCATAAGAGAACTTCTCCATCTCTAGTACGTCGCCGAATAATACTGACGTAGCCATCGAGCAAATTCCTATGAGCATAGCATAGCAGACAGCTATGATGGCGATCGCCACGGCCTCGATCTGCGAGCCGGTTGTCCTAGCAGGATGGAAATAGGTCACAATAGTTGCCACGATATGTTTGCCGTCCATCGGTCCCAAAAACTTTGCGGCAGGGTGCCAGAAGGTGCCCATACTAGCCAGCAAGTAAGCAAGAGAGCACTTGATGGTTCCCTTTCCCTTTGGAGATTGTGACCACGACCATAGCAACTTGGCAGAGACGGTCACGTTATGCCATGCGTTGCGAGCCTTGTCGCGTAGAGTTTCGCCGTCGGCGAGGGATCGTATCCGGTCATCGTCATCGGGGCCATCGTAACTGGGGTGTCGGAGTGTGAATTGGCGTCTCGTTCGTTCGCCCGTACCAGGTATTATCCAAGTTCCATTGCGCAGCTTCTGTCGTCGCGAAGGCATCGCGTTAGCACAGAGAGCTCCTTGAACGCTTGCCGGGTTGGCAGGGGCGTGATGGAATGGCGGAGGAGAAAGGGCGAAAAAGCCATCCAGGTCCTCGTACCGCCGAGAATGATGGTGCTTATGAAGGGACCCATCAGGGCCAAATTGGATGGGAACTTACACTGCGGACCGGCCGCCTAGTCCGGCGCGGCGATGTGGGTGTGGGTGTGCTCATCAAGGCGCCGCCATTACGACCGCCATTATCATTGCCAATACCCCTGTTGGTACTCGTGCTGCTCTTGGCGGCACAGCTGGTACTGGTGTTGCCGTTCATGTCTTGGACTATTTCTTGTAGCCGCCTTTTCCTCTGCTTACGGGCTTCTTCCTAAAGACGCGCTTTCAGTATCGGCGTCAGCATCGTCGCGAGATATCCGGCAGCCTTGCTAGATGCGTAAGGTCGGAAAGAAAGTAAGTACACGCTACAGCAAGAGAGTAGTAGGAGGTAGGGGTGAGGGTGTGAATCTCCAGATGCTTAGTTTCACAGGATGTAGATCAGTAGTTCGAATTCGAGAACAAAAGAACAACAAGTGCTATATACTACCAAGACAGGACACGACACAACTCGAAGATGAGGTAGATGGGAGACAAGCAAGTCTCTACCTACCGTACCTATCTACATGTAAGTGGTGGTGCACATAGAGGATGCACGTGTACCATGTAGTAATACACTTGGTACCGGGCTGTGGGTACCTACACCTCTTGAGGTAACTGTCGGGATATGCTACAGGGGGTTGCAGGTTGCAATGGCTTACATGTACATAAGTAGGTTGCGAGGTAGGTACTCTACTTAGTGTACTATATGTACACAGTACATCAAGGAGAGTGCAGCTAACCCCCATCCTCTGTACTCCCCCCACCACCGTCATCCCGCATTTAAAGTACACCAGTGCCTAATGTAGGTGATCATCATCATCATCATCGAGTCGAGGTGGGCCATCACATAACGCCGCGCTATATAGCATGCACATTCGTTATGTTGCATTTGTCCACTTACATGATACATCGACCAGGCAGATAGCCAGTTCTTTTTCTCCAAAAACCTTGGAAGTCAGTCATCACGAATAAATTCCTCCTCAACTTGTTATCCTACCGTCATCTCCATACAGCCTGCATCCCTGGGAGCGGACGGCAAACGGATGAAAAGTGAAACAAGCAGGTTACATGAAAAAAAAAATCTTATTAACATAAGTAAGATAGAAGAAGAGGTCCTTGTGTAGCTTTAAATACAAAACTTCCCAATACCAACGCCTGCAATTTCCTAACTCCAAAAAAAGTCTTGAACCTCGTAAAGCGATAAATCAGGATCTTCCGAAAGGCTCGTCCCTTCTACTTCCTTTATCGACAGCTACTTAAAAAAAAAGTCCTTCCTTGCACCCAGATAAACAGAGCCAAGAATGGATCTCCCCTCTCAACACCCAAATCTAGCCCTCCACCTGACCGACCGCGCCCTCACGCCTCTGATAACATCCGGCCGCGACGACGAGCACCACGAGTCCCTCGCAGCCCTCTCGCACACGGCGCTGAGCGCCCACGAATCAGCACAGCGACTAGGCCTAGGCGCCCTGCAGCGAATAATGGTAGAGCACGATGACGGCCCCGTTCTCCTGCAGACCTTCCTAAGCCCTTATCCCCCGACCTCCATCTCATCAGCGCCCCAGCCTATAAACCCTGCAACCGGCGCAAACGCGGGCGCCACCGCGCCGCAGCTGTCCTCGCAAGACTCGCGCCCCAACCCGCGACAGCATAAGGGAGCACTCGCTCTTGCAGCCGAAAGCCGCGGTGCCGGATCCATGTCTGCCTTCGAAACGGCGCATCTCCGCGGCGGCGCAGCCCATGACGACGATGACGACGACGACGACGACGACGACGACTACGAAGAAGAATATGAACACCCTATTTTCCTAGGAGACAGCCCAGGAATAGACGACGAGGATGAGAACCCGAACACGCCGCCCATGCTAGTCGGCATCGCAGTAGGGGCGACCTCGGATGACGCCCTCGAGGCGCGTCGGGCAGCGGCGAGGCTGGAGCGCGTCGGCCGCGAGATCCAGGGGCGATGGTCCGATTTTCAGGGCCTGAGTCCGGCTCCTCGGGGGCGGCGAAGAGCGGATGAACCGCAGGGAGACGCTATTACTGCTGACTGAACGGACGAGTTATGTCTCGAGACCAGGGATTGTTTTTCGACCCAATGTTCGGCTGGACAGGAGCAAAAGAGGGGCCGAGCACGAGAAGTATAGGGCTCAACTACCGAGGATATCGGCGAGGAATCGCACTATTGAAGGGAATACGCGGATCCAATCCACTTACCCTCCATCAGCAAGTCTCGGAAACTTGCAATATCCCAAGTGTCACTCTGAAATGTGATTGCTTGGCTACCTCACAACCACGACAAAGACGGCAGCCGGAAGGAATATCTGGGTCCAGTCGAGGCCCCATTAGTAACAGCCACTTGGAGGTGTTGCTTTCAACGTCTGGCTTGGTAATATCGACGAGACGTCTTGAAATACACTACGAATAATATATGCAGACAAGTTGGCGTCCAGAAGACTCCAGCATTGATGCGGATATATGGCACACCATTTCACAATGACTAAACAAGAACCCTAAACCCCTCACTAGTTGGTTCCTATAATTTTGTCCTTTTGAAAGTTTTATTTTAGCTCCTGTCTATAAATCCTGTGCCCGCACTACATCCGGTATCTGCTGAGCCTCATAAATTACGCTTTACAGTTGGTATCACTATTCTTCGCGCTTAAATAAGCTGCTGGAATGCACGATTGATAGGCGAGCGGACGTTAGGCACATCCTTCCAGAAATCGATAGTAGCGACAGCACGCTTAGAGATGCCCTCTGGGGTAAATTCGAACTTCTGTTTGTAATTATTAGCATTCAGATTCTCGAAAAATTAGAACATCTCGAACTTGCCTTGTAGACATCCTTGTAGGCACCAGAGGCACCGAATCGGTTTAGACCGAATTGCTCATGTGTATATCGCTCCCAGCCCATTGTGCTCATGACCTCAACAGATAGAGACGGGATGCCGTCAGGGAGAACGCTGAGTCTGTACTCCTTGGATTGTGTGTCGAAGACCTCGAAGCAAGGGATAGAGACAACACGAGCCTTGATGTTGTGCTTCTCAGCCAAGTACTTGACGGCATCGATGCAAATGCAGACTTCAGAACCGGTTGAGACTAGTGTTATCTGGGCACCCTCAACCTCGTGCAATACGTAACCACCCTTGATGGCCTTCTCGATAGTCGAGCCCTCTAGCTGAGGCAGGTTCTGCCGGGAGAGAGCAATGATGCTTGGTGTGTGCTTCGAGGTCAAGGCGACGTAGTATGCAGCCGAGGTCTCGTTACCGTCGGCGGGGCGCCAGACCATGTTGTTGGGCAGCGCACGGAAGTGGGCGAGGGTTTCAATAGGCTGGTGGGTAGGACCATCCTCACCTAGACCAATAGAGTCGTGGGTAGCGACCCAGATGAGACGCTCCTGGGACAAAGCGGATAGACGAACAGCGCCGGCAGCGTAAGAGACAAAGTTCAGGAAGGTACCTCCGAAGGGGAGAAGGGTGCCGTAGGCAGCAATACCGTTCATGATAGCGCCCATAGCATGTTCACGCACACCGTAACGAATGTAGCGACCAGCATATGTACCCAGACCAGTTGAGGGTGGCTGGAAGTCATTGGCGCTCTTCCACCGGGTCAAGTTGGAGCCAGTCAAATCGGCAGATCCACCAATGAGCTCAGGAAGGACACCCTCGATCTTGGAGAGAACAGTCTCAGAAAGCTTTCTGGATGCTATCGCCGGGTCACTAGGAGTGTAGACAGGGAGGTGCTTCTCCCATCCCTCGGGGAGGTCCCTCTTTACACGGCGGACAAGATCGTCGGCCTCGGCCTTATACTTGCCAGCGTAGGAAGCGAACAGCTTGTTCCACTCCTCTTCGGCGGCGGCACCCTCAGCGGAGTGCTTGTGGTATAGGTCGTAAACTTCTTGAGGGACAACGAAGCTCTCCTCGGGGTTGAAGCCGAATCTCGTCTTGAGCTGCTTGATGTCATCAGCCTTGAGAGCTGAACCGTGCACGCTGTGGGTGCCCTGGTTTAATGAACCGAAACCAATGGTGGTCTTCAGCTTGATTAGTGTAGGCTTGTCCTTAACGGACTGAGCTTCCCGGATGGTCTTCTCTATGCCCTCGAGGTCGTTGTCACCGTCGTCAACGACGAGAACTTGCCAGCCGTAGGCTTCATATCGCTTTACGACGTCCTCGGTAAAGGCAACGTTGGTGTCACCATCAATGGTGATGTGGTTGTCATCCCAGATAGCGATCAGGTTGCCAAGCTGCAGGTGGCCAGCCAGAGAAGAAGCTTCTGAAGCAACACCCTCCATCAAGCAGCCATCACCCAAGAAGCAATATGTGTAGTTGTCAATGATCTTGAAGCCATCCTTGTTGAAGTTGGCGGCGGTCTGAGCCTCAGCTATGGCAAGACCAACAGCATTAGAGATACCCTGACCAAGGGGGCCGGTGGTGACCTCAACACCGGGAGTATCGTGGGACTCGGGGTGACCGGCAGTTATGCTGTCGACTGTCTGTAGTTACGGTTAGTCGATACTCTACTTGCCTCGACTGAAAGGCCAGGGAAACATACTCGGAAAGCCTTGATATCATCTATGGTGAGAGCATAGCCGAATAGGTGGAGGAGGGCATATTGAAGCATGCAGCCGTGACCGTTGCTATACAGATTATCAGTGATGTTATGGCGTCACCAGGTAGCGATCAATAGTAGTTGCTCACGAGAGGACAAATCGATCGCGGTTGACCCAATCGGGGTTCTTGGGGTTGAATTTCATGAATTTGTTGAAAAGAACGTGAGCAACAGGTGCCATGCCCCTAGAGCTGTGTAAGCCATATTGTGCATCTGAGGAGTTATCGAGTAGGAGCTTACATGGGCGCACCCGGGTGACCCGAGTTAGCATGGGCGGTAGCATCAGCCTACGAATGTCAATCATGTCAGTTGAGTTGAGTTTCCATCTTTGTTGACTGAGGGAACAGGATGTGCGTGAAAATCGAGCTATGGGCGGCTTCGCGATGGCGGGGGTAACAAAGCAAAACAGCAGCGAGACGAAGCAGAGCGGGGGCGGGGTTCTTACCGCAAGGATACGGATGGTGTTAATGGCAAGCCAGTCTGTCTCTGTGTACCCCATGATTGCAGATTTACTTGAACGATCTCTTGTCTATAATCAAAGGAATGAGGAATGAGGAGAGAGGAAGATGTGAATATGAGGAAGAGGGAAAAATAACAAGAGAGGTGAGTAGGGGAGGAGGGAAAAGTTGTTTCTGCGTAATAAGAGGTGGGCGTAGGTGGGAGGTGGTAGGTGGGTTAGGGACGCCTCTTCCTCTGACACGATTAGTGAGATCGTCAGGTGGGGTTGTTTCCAGTGCAAGGTACGTAGGTTATCACCTAGGTTAGGTGGGTAAGTATGTACCTGACTACTCTATTCTCAACAAGCACGAACAGCGACAGCTACTTTATCTATCAAGGTACTTACCTACCTCGTAGGTAATAGTAGGAGGTAGTCAGTCTACAGCACATGGCCAAGGTTCAAATGTTCTCATTTCATCAGCACCTATCTATACTATACATACACCACACTGCGCTATACTGTTCTATACTACACTACAATGCACTACTACGAGCTCCCTGTCGTGTCCTTAGTAAGGTACACACAGCAATTTAGTGGTTAGGTGTCAGTAACGTCCCAAAACCCATTGCCACCGACCTGGTCAACAAGTGAACAGCACCGCAATATTTACGTCACGAACCCATAATATCTACAGATCACGACCACTACATATGTCCCAAAGCCTAGACAGACATCTAGATTGGCTATCTGTCCTTTTTTTCGGTTGATTCGGCAGCAGCATGACGTTGCTGTCTACACTAGCAGGAACCTTTGTTTTGCCTGTCTCAGCTCTATTCACCAATTTCCTTTCACGAGCAGCCTACGTATAGACTTACTACAGATTCGAAACAACGTCAGGGTCATCACAACAGCTCTGTGCAAAATTCCAAATATTTGCGTTCTTTCTGTCAACTTCGTATAGAATCAGCATACATTAGACTTCATGGTCAATTACCTATCAAGTAGGTACATAAACTGTCCTTTTGAAGCCAAGTCAATGTCCGGCCAACGTGACCTACTCTGTGTGATAACCTCGATGGTATATTTACTACCGCCGTTACTAAGATGGAGGTGGAGGCTGACAAACTCCTTGGCCTTTGAGTGCGGGCATTATTCAATCCTTTTACGGCCGCCCGCTCACATTTTAGGTTGGAAACACGGCGGGAAGGCCGGGTTTTGCAACCATTTGTTACGTATACCCCGAAAGAAAAGTGTTACATATGTCCTTTACCTGGCCTAGTATCGGACCAATTCTAACAACGGCAATCCGAGTTATCCTATCTACTTATGTTACTCCGACACATACGCTGAGGCAAATCATTAACTTTCCCCTGCAATTTTTTTTTATTCTACGGACCACCTGACTGGCCATCTCCTACAAGTTGCAACTCAGCCTTAAACTACTGGCACTCTACTAAATTAGACCCTATGCCGTACCCACGTGCGTGAAAAGCTAAATCTGATGGAGAATCAAGAGCCTATTGGGAGGGGCTCCTCCTTGTGCAGCATGCTGTGTTTTGATTTAGCCTAAAATGTCAAGGTAGATAGGCGTATTCTCTATGTAGGTGCGATACTACGATGGGAGGTCGATATTTACTAATTGTCCGGTCTCGCTGATGATATTGGTGACCCCCCATGATATTGGGGGTCGCCAAGCAATAGTTTCAGTCTGTAATCAGAATAAAGCTTGTAGTTAATCCAGACCTAACATATGGTAACAAATCAAACCCGAAAGATTAACACTTATCCTAAGCCGTGATAGTTACTAGGGAATGGATGGTTGCCGCACGAATAATATCTCGTACCCACACATCCATCCTATTAGTCCGTCTTCAAGTCGAGATACTTGCTTCGCTTGATACCGTCTTGAACAAAAAGGGAAAAAAAGAAACGAACCTCCTTCGCCTTTACAACTCCGAGGAAGTTGGCTGGCGCGAGGAAATGAATATTCCGTGTGTCACGCTGCCCTTTGTTATCAGCGCGATTTTCTTGTCCCTGCGTGGGGCGGATCGAATACCTAAGTCATGGGCAAATTCACCATAAACACACTAAAACCCCTCAGGCAAATATAATAATCTGTTGGAAGAGTGAAGCTGTTGAGAGGCACGACGGTTGCCCTGTTCGCTACTCTTTTATTATCACAGATAGTATATACACCATGGTTGGAAAAGATTTGGTGCAATTGCGACCCAACACACACATCAACACCTCACAAATACCCCGCCTTTACACGCGTAGACTTAAGTATTGCGAGCATTTTTACTAGTGATAAATAATATTAGTATAATTCGATTCCTCAGTCATAAGGTATAAGGGAAAATACACAATATCGGTGATTTAATATTTTCGATTGCTACGTGGACGGGTTGCGAGTATGATACCGTGTAGTACAATACTGCGGATTTTTAGATTCGCTAGAAGAAAAAAAGTTTCAATCTAGAAGAAAACTTCAAACTTCCATCTATCACGAATTTTTAGTAACGTTTGAAGCAACCCGTACCTTATTCGAAGCCTTTCGCGGTTACCTAAACCCGGAATAAACTCATCCACCACCACCAAATAGATAAATAAATGGCCGGCAAAAAACAACCATCCTCGAGAGGAGGAGGGGCCGCCAAATCCACCAACCCAACCTCTTCACGCACATCATCCAGGAACCAAAAACCAGGTCCACAACGAACCGCAACACAAACGACGGAAAAGGTCGAATCAGAGGAAGAGTTAAGACGCCAGCAGACTCTGCTCAATGTTTTCAGCAACACGTTCCGCGAGGTGCTGGAGGCCGAGGACTTCAGCTCCCAGCTCCAGGAGTTGAAGACGGCGCTCTTCAACCGCGACTTCGAGGGCGCCTTTGCGCGCGAGGCGGCGCTGGATGTGTACGCGGCGCGATGGTCGCCCACGCGCGCGCTGTGTTACGGACAAGTCCTGCACGGGCTCGATTCACATCTGAAGGGCCTGGTGAGAGACCATTCACCTCACGGTGCAGTAGACAAGGATGCTCCCAGTCACGGCGATCAGGATGAAAACGCCGAGACAAAGCCTAAGGAGTCAGAGGCATCAACTACGGCGACAGAGCAAGAAGATAGCGAAGGCAAAGAGAAGATCCAGCCCCTTAGAATCCTCGCCATAGGCGGTGCCGCGGCCGAGATCGTCGCCTTCGCGGACTATATATCAAGTCATGACAACACCAGCAGCACCACACCCCCACGAGCAGAAGTGACGCTCTTCGACATCGGGCCCTGGGGCTCCATAGTGCAGCGTCTGCACGCAGCCCTAACCAGCACGCCGCCCATATCTCGGTACGCGAGTGCCGCCGCGCGCGAAGCGAACAAGGCTCTCGTGGCACTAGAATCCTTGCAGTCCAGCTTCGTGCAAAAGGACATCTTATCTCTAGACCAAGCGGACCTCGCCGCGCTGATCTCCGGACGAGGAGAGCAGCCCATGTTAATCACGCTGCTCTTCACGCTCAACGAGCTCTACACGACCAGCGGGATAAAGCGCACGACGTCCTTCCTGCGTCTGCTCTCGGCCCTCGCGCCGCGGGATACCTTGCTCCTCGTGATCGACAGCCCGGGGAGCTACTCCGAGGCCGCGGTGGGTAGGGAAGCGAAGCGGTATCCTATGCAGTGGCTGCTTGACCACACGCTTGTGCCCCCGGCCCCAAATCCCAGGAAGCCAGGAGACGGCCGAGAGGACGGTGGTCAGGGGCCGGACGTCAGGTGGGAAAAGATTGAGTCTCATGACTCCGTCTGGTTCCGCGTCGCCGAGGGCCTGCGCTACCCGATCCCGCTGGAGAACATGCGGTACCAGATGCATCTATATCGCGCGTCTATCGGCTGAGCCCAGCCAGCTATCTCCAAGTTCGTGGGTAACCAGATAGTAGATAGAGTATATATTTCTCCAGAGCACGAAATGTCCACAACAATAATAACGATAACCGGAAGGTCACAGGAATGCAACATCAGATCACTCAAAGAATATCTTTATATCTATAATCTCAGCGGATATATATACGTACGACACTCTATTTTCCTCTCCGCCGTTCCCACTATCCCACCATCATCGCAATGCAAAGCAACCCACAACCTATCAAGCCCAAACCAATTTCTTAATGGTATGGCCCAATTGCTCGAACAACCCCGTACTTTTCTTAGCCTCTTCCAAGGAGATGATATCATCTCTGCGAATCAAGCTACTCTCCCCCATCTTCCCATCTCTTCTATCGCCGGGTGTCCCAACACTAGCATCCGGCCTTGTATCCGGGGGGGGCGGCTGACAAGCAAGTGCAAGACGTTCGATTTCCGCGGCAATAACATTGGCCTGTTCGCCCTCCGTCATGCGCTTAATGCCTTGGGCCTCAGAGATGGCGGTATGAGCATACAGTGCCTTGAGAGCAATTTTTCGTGGGCTGGGGTCCGACGTCGCTTTACCCGTGATCGAGCTCAGGATGCCCTGGCTAAGGACACCAGAGGTGGTTTTCGCTGTGGCTTGCCCCGGCAAGCTGGACAACGACCGCGTATTCGTCCGCTTTACGTCCGTCTTGCCCGGCTCGTACGTGATAACGATGCCCACATTCTTCGCCTCGTCGGCATCTACGGGCGAGATCGTCGAGGTAATATACGTGCCAACCTGGATTCCTATAACGTGTGCCAAGTCTACTCGCTCGAAAGACGATACTTTGTCCAAGTTCCAGTCGAATCTGCAGAGATATAACGCCACGTCCGTAAGTAAGAAGACAACCTCTTCGAAAGGAAATGCCTTGATCGTGTCCGATACGGGCGGACTCAGAAGCGTCCAGCCACCAATGAAGTCTTCTTTATCGTCCTCTATAGCGATCTTTTGGGAAGTTTCAATAGCCAATTCTCGCATTTTGGACGTGGACACTCCGGGGTCTTTGGTCATCATATTCGCTTCAAACTCATCAAATACTAAAGAGGTCACATTTCCTAAGAAAAAGTCGATAGCGGCTTGGCTAAAATAATCGTTCACCATTCTAATTATACCGTTAGCAACTAAGTGAAAATCTTCACATAGCCAGTCAGCATTGAATTTCTCACCCATTGTAAAATCGTGTAAGAGAGAGACCAAGATCATTGACCATTCCTCGATAGTCTCTCTTTCTTGTCCTGGTATAATCACCTTTCATTGCAGCCGTCGAAGCATCTGCGTACAAGGGTTGGTCAGCAACAGACATGTATAAGGTGTATACTGCACCTAAATAATCGACTTTCTAGAGGAGGGGAACGCGGAACGGCTTACATTGCTTGGAAATTGCATCACCGTTGTCGGCCCACAACGTGTTAAACCAAGAATTCTCTTGGTCAACTTGAGCAGACGTATCGAAACCTTCCTCCCTGAGCTGCAAATCGAGCATAAATTTGCCGAACGAACTCTGGCAAACATTTGTACGGTCTAAACAGTCCATACAATTTGTCCTCAAAACTCCATTTTGCTTACGGTTCACCTGTCCGTCTAATTCCACGGTACTACCTGTCTCCTCAATCTTCCTCCCTAGAGTGTCCAGGAGTTGGCTTACGTTTTCAAATTTCATCCCACGACAAGCAGAATGAAAATCAAACCACTCAAAGGCCAAATATTGTGTCCTTTCTGAAATTTGTTCATTATATCTCTCAGCATTCTTTTGGTACTCGTTGCCGACGATCGCCTCAACACCGTGGCGCTCGACAAGATTTACAAGCTGCATAGAGCCGTACTTTTCGCCCATCATATTGAAATGTTTCGAGAAAGCGCGAAAGTTCGCTTCCGGTGAATGCTGGAGTACTGGAATCGGTTTTAAGGAATAGGGAGATTGGGTGAAGAAAACGGGTATGCTGCCTCGAACCTGTACGAAAGAGTAGATTTTAGATGAAGGGTCCCACGAAGGGGTCGACAGTATCTGTTCTGTCTCAACTGAATTGGCTGCGAAGCCTTCGTCGTCGATTCCCCGGCGGAGATATCGCAAACCCGCTCGCTTGACCGATCTCCGTGACACCACGGTAATAACGTATTTCTTCTCCGATGGGCGAAGATCAAGGGATGCTCGTTCTTGTTGTGGCGACCCAGACATAGATCCTGTCATATCGTTCATTTCCATCGAATCTAACTGAGAATCAACTTGGGGCGGGCATCGATCAACAGTAAATGATCGCTGGCCAACAAAACCCTGCATTACAGGTAACAGGAGTGACTCGTCACCCGAAGTTGTGAAGGGTTTTAGTAAACTTTGGTTCCAAAAGAATAAAGCGTCTGCCACCCTGTGCAGTGGAATATGGGATGCCGTATGGGTCCGACTAGCAATACTCCTCGTGAGATCCAGATCGTACGAGAAGAAAAAGCTTTTTGAGCTTCCAAACCATATATGTGCCATGCGCAGTAACTTGGGAGTGAGGCTCTCGCCAGCCGTCGAGCCGGGCAGTGTGTCGACGTTCTCTCGCACTACTGTTTTGCTTAGCTCTCTATCATCATTGTCTTTCTTGCTGCGCTCCCCTTCGTCTTCGGGTTCAATTGTCGTTGCCGCCCCGACGCCGAGCCTCTGCCGACGGTTTGCCATCCAACCCTTATTGCTGAACCACCTCTGGGCGAAGCGACCGTAGCTGCCATTTTTCTTGAATACATCCTGAGCAATGCGCCTCTGCTCTCCTAGATCTCTTGTCTGCGATACCTCGCGATCGCTCTGCGCACCAGGGTCGTCAGTGTCCTCGACACCCGTAGCAGAGGGCGGTCCGTCAACTTCGCTCTCAGTATCTGTAGTTTCTTCGACAGGCTTCTCAGCGGAATTGCGACGTAATTTGAGCGCCGTGTGGCCTATCGCAGTTTCGGCCTCGTTTTGGCTGGTACATGGTGTAACTGCAACGTCGGTGATAACGTAGACGGGGTAACCGCGGATCTGCGCAACCTGTTGCCGGCCGGTGATGGCGATGAGGTAGCTAAGGCGAGCGGCAATGAACAATCCTAAAGCGCACGAAAAGTAGTAATTGTCAGTGATGAGGATTTCCTGGCGGCACCGATATTTGTTGGCGGTTTCAAGATGATGATCCCTAGCCAGCAAACTACCCGAGTGCGCACGCACCTATAATACCGAAGGCCTCGAAGGAAGCATTAGGCGGCGTAGAGTCTGGGGTTGTAGCCTGGTCTCGCGGTGCTGAGGTTACGGTCGCATCACCATATTTCACCTTGACGGGAGTTGGGTTCCGCGTCTGTCCCTTGGTGGCAAGTGGTTGGATTATGAGACCGTCGACGGCGGCGCAGATCAAGAGCTTCCGAGCAAGACCTGGCATTCTATTCACAATACGATATTATGTTCTAATACAGAAGCGTGTGTTGGCGGGGTAGACGATCATGGCATAACAAAAGGGCCGGGATAATTAATCGAGACTCTAATAATAACTTTTATCTTGCAACAAAACACTTTGACTCCATTAAATAAATGAATGAGTAAACAGACGACGGCAGCGCTCTCGAACTGAACAAGTCAGTAATAGCACTCATAGCTTAATATGGCTCGCCGACTGCCCGATAATGATGATGTCTGTCTAAGGCATGTCAAGTGGATGGAGTGGGTGAGTGGATTGCTGGGCTGAGTGTCATTGCTGAATCTAGGAATTGGTGGGGGGTCTCATGAAAGATTGGTCCCTTCTGACGTCGTCATGCCGCTCAGGACTTCCCGCTGTCTCTCAGCAGCCCGTTCCTGGTCCGGGGTCGGCAGTCAGAGCCATCACATGCATGAATGGATGCATAGGGTGACATTCTCAATCTAATCAATCATTGGCACACTGATGATTTTTTTTTTTTTTTTTCGACTTTTAATTTATTCGAACGACAAATTCGCATGGACCTATGTTTCGTGGATAGGTAGTGTATCAACCAAGTTTCACTGGAAAGTCGAGTCGCGAATGCACACCACCGAAAGGTTTTATTATTTATAGTTTTAGTTAAAGAGAAATCGCAACGGCACTTTTTCAAGACACCCTTACTTTTTCACTTTAGATGCTATTCTAATTCGCCATTTTTCCGCGTCTCTACTTGTGTTGCTAACCGAGAGAATACAACAGAAAGGGCAAACCCCATATTGATCATGAATGGTTTATCCCACCCAACTAATCCTCAACGGTGTATCCCACCTATCCTGGAAACACCTCTTGTCCGATCCCAGCATCTTAGATCATGAGGCGCTCAACCTTGTCCTTGATCGCGCGAATCTGGTTCTGGAGTTCACTGGCTTCATTGGTGGTAATGGAAACACTAAGATGTCGTTAGCAGACCCTCAGTACGGCAGAAGGTGCGTTAGGCGAACTCACGCAATCACAGACCGGCTGACATTGCATGCACGGCCAAGGGCTACCTTGGAAGGAACGTAGACATATCTATACACCTCTTAGCTTTAGACTCTGACATCTGGGTCGGTGGGGAGCGGTCGTACGGGACGTTCTTGTCTAAAAGAATGGTTAGTTATCATTATCATTATACTAATTCGGATAAAACTTGCCTTCGCAAAGCAGAGGTAAATGTAGGAGGATCGAGAGGGGAGTGCAATCACCAGCGAGGATGATGATCTCCGAGACACCTATTCAATACCAGAATTAGCACATCATGGCGTAGCCCATCGGGGTCGTCTGACGCGAATAACTTACCGCGAGAGAGAGCCTTTGTGGACTCGTTGGCTCCCTTCTTTAGTTGACGGTCTGCGTATTATGTAAGTAGTGGAATGACACGAGAGAAGTTGACTCTATTTACAGTGCTGCGATCGAGGTTAGCCATTATGCCATACGATGTTCCCGTATTGGCTTATCACGTACACTAGCTTGTTGGACCAAATCCAAGAGCTCCTGGGTGAGGCTCGGGTCTGCCGAGGGCCATGCTGTTAACCAGTTAGTATCGGTAGGATCAAGTTGAATGCTTCGGGGGTCGATTTCGGTCGGTGGGAGGGCGCGCAGGCGGAAGCGGTCGACGAGTTGGACGAATTAAAGCAAGGAACTGCTAACTCACCAGCACTTTCTTGACCAGACATTTTGTCGATTTGGGAAGGAAGATCAGGGTTCCTTGCGTTGGCTCGCCCTGTGCGAAGAGAAGTAGAAAATGAAGTTGGTGGTTTGGAACGTGGGGGTGAAAGTTGAGATTCCAAAGCTCGAAAGCTTCAATGCATTAAAATTCATGGGAGCGATGGACTTAGCGCTGGGATCAATTTTTGGTTGGTGGGACTCATATTAATCCGATCCGGGGTGGGTACGTCTTAGGTAATCGGCCAGATCCCCTGCAGCCAAACCAAACCTGGGCTGGGAGCTTTGGTCCTGCGAGAACTAAACTAACCATTCAACCTCGAAAACAAGCACTTTGCAAACCACCTCTCTTCCGCCTTCACGGTCATTCCTTTATTTCATCCATCTCATCTCGATATCCGACCGATCCCGACACACCGACCCGAGCTTCTCGATTCCATTATCGCGAGCTTTTTTCCAATTTTTCCAACATAATAATACCATCACAATGGCTGAATACACAGAAGCTTGGTACGTAATTGACTGCGCTTCTCCTCAACCTCCTATTCAATTCAGCCTTCATCATCATGAGCTCCTGCGTCATCACGAAACCTCTCCTGATGCTCGCGCGTGCACTTCCTATTGCTATGGCGCCATAATCGCTAACATGACTTTCCATTTAGCCCGGTCTACGCGGTTCGTCTCCCATCATTTCCAACGTGGTGAAGCTTCACGGGTCATCACGAATGCCGCGTTGCAACAAAATTTCTTTTTTTCAAAACACTAACATAAAGGGTAGCCGTTCTTCGGTGCTATGGGCTGCACTGCCGCCATTGTCTTCACCTGCCTAGGTGCCTCATACGGAACCGCAAAGTCCGGTGTTGGTATTGCTGCTATGGGTGTCCTAAGACCTGACCTTATCGTCAAGAGTACGCCCTTCACTAATTTGGCCGCTGGTTAGGGTGTGATGCTAACAATTTCTTAGACATTGTTCCCGTCATTATGGCTGGTATCATTGGTATTTACGGTCTCGTCGTCTCTGTCCTGATCTCCGACGGCCTAAAGCAGCAGCTTCCCCTGTATACCGGCTTCATCCAACTCGGTGCCGGTCTCGCCGTCGGTCTTGCTGGTATGGCTGCTGGTTTCGCTATTGGTATCGTCGGTGACGCTGGTGTCCGGGGAACCGCACAACAGCCCAGACTTTTCGTCGGAATGATCTTGATTCTCATTTTCGCCGAAGTCTTGGGTCTTTACGGTCTCATTGTCGCCCTGCTCATGAACTCCAAGGCCTCAGTCGATGTTAGCTGTTAAGCTGCTCGGTTATCGCAAATATCAAGGCTGGTTCATGGCCGATGCAGACCAAGGCATAGGTGCCAAGCTGTACCTAATCCGCGATCCTTTGCCTCGAACGATCGGGTCATCGAGCATATTTTAATCGGGGGGATGCATCGTAACGACGAGGATGGTTGGGCCGGTTAGGTCGGGCACTTCTGTCAAAATATTGTTTTGTTAGAACGATGAAAGAGGAAATAAGTAATGACGGAGCGGGGACTGGTATCTGTATCACTGGTTCCGCATCATGCCTTATACACTTATGGTCGATTTCGTATCATAGACCAACGGATGGCGAATATCTTGTACTCTAGGTTGGTAATTAGGTTTCATTGAATGTGTTGTCGGAGTTTCTCGAGTACTATATATGGCATGAACAATTTGCAGCTTGATGAGAACAGGTTCTCCATTTGTCACAATTGATTTGCCCTGTGTTATCTTGAGCCTGATAGGACTGAACTCGAGACGCGGCGAATCAATACACCACGTAAATATGTTAGGCACCATGCTTCAGTTCTGCTAGGTGCAGGTCACATATTTATTCCATGCAACCAGCTTTGTGGTTCTCTCCTATGCTAGCCGTAAGTCGAGAGATACGAAGCCCATAGTTTATGATTAAGCGTAAGTAAATCTTTAGATATACTGCCGTTAGCTATTTGATATCGTAGCAGAGAGTACTTGCAGTGACACATAGTACTATCTGACTGGTTATAAGACCTAGCCTTATACATAGTCCAGATATTTCTATCTCTTGCTTGTCTAGATCTCAACTGTCTAGTCTTATATTCAAGTCGAAACTCTCCTGAACTACGTTCCTCGGCGTGGTACTTACTCGTGCTGATGATCTGGTGTATCTTGGTTGTATTTTTTTTTTTCTTGTCTCGTTCGTTGACGGTCTTGTTGGCTTCGGGCTTAATGGAAATACACGTGTGAGTGCATGCTAGACACACCGCATACTGAATCGTCTACCGTCCGATGCTAGTAGATGATGGTTCCTCCTACGCTAGCATAATGTCTGTCATATAACTCGTTGGTTGTACAGTTTATATCTATATTGGCTTGCGTGAGGCAGAGCAGCAATAATGAGCGCTGGTGGACAGCTGCGCCTGGGACTACGAGGTTAGCTGCGAGTTCGAGGAGATATAGGTAGGTGTAGAGGAGAGAAGGGTATCGGCGATGAGAACTGAGTGAAGATGAACTAGTGGGATCTTATGTGCTCATCGAGAAGATGGGGACAGTTCCCAGTCTGCTCTCGCGCTGGATCGAGAAAATGGATTAAAGTCCCATATGTATAGATAACAAGAATATTGTTAGCGGAAGAATCCTGCCACTCAATTACGATTGCGTTAACTCGCTCTGTTGCCGACAACGGATTATGAGAGTTATATAACTCGGAAAATTCCAGGGGAATGGGATTGTCCAACGATAAGGACAACCCTCAACTCTGGATGATAATCTGTTTATAAGGCATATGTATATTATGACACCGTGCTTCATATACATATACTAGGTTAACTTCTGTCAACAGAGAGCATGCGAAATGTGTTGGGACTCATCAAGACTATCACTCTAAATGGGTGGTCCTTGTTGGAGACTTACAACCCTCGTTTCGGGAAACCATTTATATGATTCGCAATGCCGTTTCATCGCCTACACCCACTGCCCGGTATTATGAATCGCGGTAAATGTCATTGCATCGATTTGCTTTGTTCCTGGTGAATGGTCTAGGCATTTCTCTCTTATTAGATTACCGGGGTAAATTAACCTACGACCGTCTAGTGTAAAACTCTTGTTTTCTATACCTGGACCAGTCCTAGAAGTTACTTAGTGTGTAAAGACTGTGCCGCAGAACTACATATACTACAGACCCACGATGCGATTCTAGTGTGTAAGCCGGGATACATCTCGTCTTCCTAGTACTAGAGCAGGGGATAGTCTTACATCGCGATGAAGATCGAGGACCCATGCGGCTGTACTATACCGACTACACGTCTACCTACGTAATATACTCGGTTTGGCAAACGCTTTCCCAATGCTTTAAGCATCCTCCCAAGTATAGCACTCACATTCACTCCGTAGTCCCGTAGCGGGCTAGTCCCCATGTTGGATTCTATCAGCCTTAAGTGTTTTCACATTCACCTTGCCGCAGCTATGCCGCTATGCATCACAGATAAAGGCTTGGGTGGATGGTAATGACGGCTCTGTATTTATTTATAGAACCCGAAATTATGTACCTCAAGATTCCTCCGGTTGTCAAGTGGGTTGTTTGATGCCTCACTTGTCACCTAAACATCGAGGAACCGTCCATCGCAAGTGGATGTAGCGGTGTCCCCAAGGAGGTCCTGAATATCTACAAGAATCGAATACGCGACGTAAAGGGGGAAGGCTTGTGATCGCCCTTCCACCCCATTTCTATTCTATGTTTGATTTTCTGTCGAAGGCCGCCCATTCGTGAGGTCTTCGAAAATTGGTCTTCAAGTCCGGCTTTCTCTCCCCTCTTGGCTTCGCTTTTCTCTATTCCTTCCCGCCAACGGACTCGTGTTGTTCTTGAGCGCGAGGCAACCAGCCTGAAATAGATCGGATCCGGCCGTTCCTCATCTTAATCCTCTCGATTCTGAGTCGTCGGTGCTGATGATGAAGATATTTATAGGTTGATCTTCTCAAAGGGAAGCCACCGGAGCCACTTGGGGGCCGTGGGCATGTTGCGCTTCTCGGCCGGAGCTGGTCTGTTTTCAGACTCAAATGTGCGAGGTGGGGAAGGGGGGCGGTTAGGGAAACCAGTTGGGAGCGGGTAACCATTGTCGGGGAAGCCCGTGGGAACTACTGTTGGGAAACCCGTAGGAAAACCTGTCGGGAAGCCGGTAGGGAATCCAGTGGGGAATCCAGTAGGGAGGCCAGTAGGGAAACCTGTCGGGAATCCCGGTGGTAGCTCTGTAGGGAATCCCGTTGGCTCTTCGGTTGGTGTGGCAGTTGGGAACTCTGTGGGTAGTCCTGTTGGGAAACCAGACTGCACGGAAGTTGGCGAGTACTGTCTCTCTTCGACAATGGGCAGAGACGAGCCGGCCTGGAGCAGCGCCGCTACGAGTAAAGCGAGGGAGAGGCGAGCCATTTTGATGACGGTATGATATATGCGCAAGACTAGCAGCGAGAGTATCGAGTATTGTTGATACCAAGGAGTGAAGATCCGGTTTCAAGTGAGAGATACAGAAGACCAGCTTACTCCCTTCACTTGGCCATGGGCGACAAGGCTGGGAGGCGCCACTGATATACTCATAGGACTACTATGAGCATCGGCCTAGGCGATCTACGGAGGCCATACCAACTTACCAAGAAAGAAAAAAAAAACCACAGCCCGATCTCGACGAGATGGCGTAATGTAAGGGCCCTAGTATGTTTCACGAATCCGGTAACTTGACCGTTGGTAGGTTCAATGAGAGGAAGTGCCCCTTGTTTAGCTGTGATCGCTCGCGGCGAGTTTAGTGTAGTGAGGTAGGTATTCCAAAAACCACGACGGTGTAATCATTAGCCAATTTGGGCTTCCCACCTGAAGGACTCTGCAGATGGTACGCGTAAGGACATAATCAGCCCGCTTTTAATGCGTTGGATAGTATAGCCTCTTGTGGAACACGACGGGGGTATTGACAGAACAAGGGTATAGTTGAGGCTGTTATGATGAATGGTGCAATTGGATCGACGGATTTGTCCGTGGACTGGGAATTTATGCCTTTGGCCTGTGAATCCTATAATTATGGGCTGATCAGCATATGGCTTAACGGATTCGCCACGGACTTTTGATCGCTATTATGTCTAAAAGGAGTGAAGTCGGACGTGTATCTAGCGAGCTCGGCTTCTGCTCGACGTAGACATCACCAAGGATACGTATACCACTCCTCTGTACACTACGTAGTGTAGAACGTTGGCCTGAATAGGAAAAGATACCTAATGTATAATTTGATAGGTATCCCTGTGTACGCAGTCGTTGGATTGCATATGCGAGCCATATTCGGCTACGCGAGTAAGGGGCTAAAAGGAGCTAAGCATAGCTAAGTCGAGGTGGCTCGTTGGGTCGTTGAATTTTGACCTCCATCACCAAAGTTGTTTATTCTACTGTATACTCGTAATGAACACTAATAAACGCTTCTCTTACTAGAAGACTGTTGGCAATGGCCATTATGTAGATGAATGGCACTGTATAGCCTATAGAGACTAGGACCATTGACCCATTGTGGGTGCAGCCCACAATGGGAACTGGTTGCTAGGGTTGGGGTGGGTCCCGTACTGCGCACACCCACCTTTGGTGGGCAAAATACTTTTATTTCCCGAACCTACTACTTTCTTCCCATAGTCAGCTACGCAGATCAGAGAATACAGTATTGTTCCACCAATATTACAGTGATCAGTTTCACAAAGACTAATAAATGAGACGAAGCGGAGACTACCGTCCGTTTGGTCTCGAATTCATTAGGACTAGAGTTTGCTACCCGTCAGCACCCCGTCTCCGGTTGGGCCCCGGTACTGCCCAGGGACCAGGAACGGTCCGCGGTAATAAATTAATTATTGATCATGTTCCCATCTAATCTAGTCACCAAGGCTGCTTTCGTCAAGCTGAATAAAGATGAAACTCCCCTCATTCAAGAGATCAACGCGCCAAGAAAAATATACTATGTAGATTGCGGTTTCTAGAACAGGTTTCCTCTTTGATCCTCGAATAAATTAAAAATTCCGTCATTCATCTTCCTGCATCTTGGAACTTGGTTCACTGGTAATTATCGGCCACGTTATCTCGTATGCTGAGTAAAAATCCCCTGTCGATCAATGTCGATCCAAGTACCGACATTGGTGCGGTCTTTTTAAACATGTTCCCACATCCAACCATCCAACTCCCCCATTTGTCATAATAGACTTACGTACTAATAGCGTACGGCTGGGCCTTGGAATTAATATGGGGGAGGGTCTGTTTAGACAGTACGCTAACTAGTTAGAGAGTTAATTACTCATCCTATACCCACACACAACATTGTGCCACGCGTTGCGAGCGGAATCGAAGCGCCACATGTAGGTAAGCAAAACGGGAATTTACTGTAGGTAATCTGTATACTAATGCTCACCATTAATTGACTTCTGAGCTTCTCAAGGGGTAAAGGGGGTTCAGGACCTCTATATATATCCAGTACCACCAAGATAAGCGCCCCCAAGATCCCTATAGATACTATGTAATTCACCTTACAGACTGATGGCTGGAGATGGTTATAACACAGAGTGAGGAGCAGTATCGTAACGTAGGGTCTATTGCACTATACAAGTAGGTATAGCTAAAACCTGCGTTCTTAGAAATAGGTGATTCGATTGGCCCTATATACCTAGGTAGGTAGCTGGCATCGTAACAAGTCCTTCCCCGCACCTCGTAATGTACTGCACATTATCAGCGCCTGGCATGCCTCTAATCTTCCTGTTTAGTCTTCGTCACTTAGACACTGGACACTAATTCATACCGTCATCCGAATATATAATTCTCGAGCTTTTGAAACGCTTCTTCGATTTTATCGTTGACAATAACAATATCATGAACTCCAGGTGTTTTAGCATATTCCAGTTCAGCTTGGGTCTGCATCAGTCTCTTCTGAATGCTTTCCTCGGTTTCTGTACCGCGGCTTCTAAGACGCGCTTCCAGCACTTCCATGCTCGGCGGCTTGATGAAAATATACCGCGCGTCAAATCCGCTATGCATTTTCATTCGCTTCAAGCCTTGCATCTCAATGTCTAGTAAGACCACCGCACCTTTTGCGGTTTGCTCCGAAATAGTCCGTTTGCTTGTACCGTAGTAATGGCCGCTGAAAAGAGTGTATTCCACAAATGCATCGTGGGAAATAAGAGACTCGAACTCCGAAACGGAGACGAAGTAGTAGCTTACGCCTTCAACTTCGCCGCTGCGTGGAGTCCGAGTTGTGAGAGACAGTTGAAGCGAAAACACCTGGATGGGCATCAAACAGCTTTTGAGCAAGTGTTCCTTTGCCAACGCCCGAAGGCCCGGAGGTGACAACGGGCCGGCGATCCTGAATAGTTTGATCTTGGTCTTTGGCTTGAGGAGCAGTGAACATGCTGGGAGCCATAGCTGAAAAAGGGCTGGCTGAATGTTTTGTCTGGATTCAACGAAGCCTTCCCTGGTTGTCATACACAATGCAGCTCAGCGCGTACCCCATTTTAACATGGACATCTTGAGTATGCTTACTAATTTAGGCCTAGCACCAAGTATGATTATCCAAGTATTTCGAATATGGCATGCATATGCAATCAATCCAACAACTACGCACACAAGGATGTCAGATCATACCTACCTTTCCCCTCCATGCTGATCAGCCCCTTTATTCTGCGCAGGACCCCTATTGTCAATTTACAGATGCTAGACACCACGAGGTGTAACAATACGTTCCAGTGCCCCGGTTAAGGGTCTTGTTATTTTAAATGCCCATGTCGTTGTACCAACCGCAGTCGAAAAACTCATGATTAGATAGTCGGCCTAACCAGGCGCCGCCTTACTGCCGGTACTGCCTCTGAGGTGCCCTGTGCCGCTTTCTCTTGGTCTGATAGGGAACGCGGACGACCTTATACTGTGAAGGACCCGATTCAGCCGCATGCGAACGTCATGTCGTGCGTGCACACGTCAGCCAGCGAAGAATGCGGATCGCATCAAGCCCATTCGAATTTGTTAATTTTCGCGGAAAATCCCGTTCACGCATCGGGCCCATACGGTCAGCCCCCTTAGCAGTTCCCAGTGTGACGAAGTGTCGCTAGTAGGTCGCACGTAAGTCGGCCGCCTAGTAAATAGGAGTGTATACGTATGAGTCTACACTCCTCATCGGGATTTATGAGACGAGTCCCGATGGGAGATGAACAAAGGACCTCCTATTCATGATTGTTGTTGGCAGTGGATTTCATCCGTGCAGATTAGAGTGGGTGACGCATACACTGCCGAGGAGGCTGATCTGGATTCATCGAGGATAGTCAGCGCCCTCGGCGCATCGTCCGAGGGATGGACTGACCCCGAAGAACCTATCCACGCATTGCTAGCAAATATCAGATTCCATGATATAGCCCTAATGGACGTTGGATAGACTCACCTTGCCGCAAAGGCGTTATTTTCTTTAGCGCTACGGCCGTCCTCCTAAACGCAATCCTTGAGAAACAGGTCGTTATGTTGTTGGGAATCAAACCTGAGTTGCCCATCTTTAGTTGGTGCCTTTCGTCGTGGTATCATTGATACTGAACCACAATGGCGGTTTGTCGCTTCGACGCCTATACAGGGCCAACTCGTTCCAGTAACCAAAAAACAACCAAATGTTGAAACCTACTACATCATCGCTCTTTCTTCCGTTCCCCCGTTCCTTGCTGCGTAATGTGCCCATGTCGGAGGAATTGATGAGCGCACGCGATAATCATGTCCTGAACATTGAGGATACTTGTCTGGAAAAGTCCTTTGCTTTACCCTGATGACCATCAGCGAATAACCGGTTAGTCACTCAATCTTGGATACGGATATCTTTATCGTGTCCACTCGCACATGTGAACATGCGCGGCCGGCCTTGCAGAAGTTCGTCTGGGTCTGGCCAGAATCGTCCGGGACCGGTGGCGGTTGCCTTAGCTGGGGAACCGTTACACATGAAACATCCGGGCCGAGTCTTTGCGGGCCGACTGTATAAGCGGCCGCGTACGCTTCTCTGATCTTGGTAATTACCTGGGCCCTGCGTCGCCAAGCTATGCAATGAGATGATGCCACTTCCTTCGTTGGACACTCGATCGGGTGACAAAACGAGAGTGAACTCGCCTAAGCCAAGTATCAATAAGGGGAAACGGCCGTGGTCGGCCATAACATCACAAAAGCACGGCACCGCTGATCGTCGGTCGTGCATTCGGCAGTACGATCCCGACTTCGACATCCAGGTCAATAGGTCGTAATAAATAATGTCTCGTTCCATAAACTTTGCGGAGCTCGCCGGACGGACTGCTACCAGCCATTTCGGCTCTTAGCACGCGTACTAGTTCTGCCAGATATCTATCAATTCAGACACAACTCCATCGATTGCTTGTCCTTTTAGAATGTACCCGATGTCGGACTTTGAAGTCCAAGCTTTTTTGTATTTTCTCTCTATCTTCGCAAGGCATAGCCTGCTAGCCCGAGCTAGAGTTCTAGATGTACCTTCCCTAGTCGTAGGCGGGTTCATTGCCCCTCATAACCTTCCCATTGCGTTTTCTCGTTCCCTAAACGTTTCCTGACGTTTTTTAATGTCATTTCCCATATTTACGTTTCACTTCATCCCTGGAACTTGGTTCTCATGACCAGGTTCTGCTGGGGAATCAACCCCAGTATAAAATAGAGAAATGATGAGACTCCAGACAAACAATCCAACCCAAGAATCCTCTCTACCTACTCAGTAGGAAGGAAAACAACAAAATAAAGATAGCTGGTAAAGACTGGCGAAGAAAGAAATGGGGGAATTGTGATCCACCTCGTCATAGAGCCTAGTAAAGAACTGAGCGCCTAAGTTTGTATTTATCATTTTGACTTTCAGAGTTTGCTGCCTTAGCAACGTATGGTCTTACGCCATGATGTTCCTTCGTAGGTTCGGCAGCATCGGCGGTAACAGTGGTGCAAACGCAAGTCTCGGGAGCACTAACTGTAGAGATGGATATCATCGTGGCTGTAACGACGCTCGTAACGGTCTCGGTGACAACACCTCCAGCAACCTCTGTTACGGTTGACACGTCCGGTGGGGAAGAAGTCTGAGGGGCCACGGTCATAGTCAACGTTGTGACTTGATCGTCGGAGCCTCCTCCGCCCATGGTGACAGTGACAACTGTGGGAGTGTGGGTAGTCGTCGCGGAGGCAGAGACGGTAACCGTGCTTATTACTGCACTCGCTTCCGTTCCTTCTCCTACAGTGACGGTGATCACGGATACTACCGGTGTGGCTGCCGGCGCTGTAGTCACGGTCACAACACTTGTGAGGATCGTGTCAGAGATAGTCATTGTGATGACTGAGACGATTGGTGTGTTACTCTCGACCGCCTCAACTAAACTTGTCGTTACAGGCGAGTCGACGGAGGCGGTGATAGTTGACGTGATGGCTGTGCCTTGCTGCGTGTCGTCCGTTGAGGAAACCTTCGTAGTTTCAACAACTGCTTCGGTAGATGGCGAAGAACTGAGAGAGGCCAATACTGATGAGGAAATGGCGGGCGCCTCTGTGACGGGGCATACGGTCGTTGTCACCCCAATTACGGTGGTGACTAAAACTGTCGATACTCCTTCCGGTAAGGAGGTTGGAACTGAAGTAACTGCTCCCGCCTGCGTGAGAGTTGGGCAATTAGTGACGGTAGCCGCACATGAAATGATGGTTTCAATCGAGGTTGCAGATATTGTCAGCGTGGTCAAGCCTGCTCCTGTGGCAGTTGTGGAAGTATTTGCAAATGGCGGAATGGTTGAGATGGCCGCTAAGTCGGTTGTCACTGTCACATTGTTCGCTGCATCACGGGTAACAGTTGCGGACGAAGCAACTATAGGAAGTTAGCGTATTGTACGTCAGAGCCTCATTTGCTTTATGCCATACCATCTGTTATAGCACTCGTAGCGGTTGTCGTATTGACAATAATCGAAGACGAAGTAAGAGAGGCGCTAGTGTCATTGAGAAGAGCTGATGTCTCAGCAAGTTCGACAGTCGTGGCAATAGAACTGGGTGCCGAAGCACTAAAGCTACTCGAGGCTATTTCAACTGCTGCCGTCGATGCATTGGCAAATAAGAACTGCTTGGGTACCGGAAGACGGGCTTGGCTCCCCCCTATCAAAGCTACAGCAGTAACGAAGATGTGGCGACTTGAGAACGGCATAATGAACGAAGAGTTGAAGAAATTTCTATTCAAGGAGTGGTGAGAATATAATGAAAAAAGCAGGCGACCGAGCACCTATGAAGCGAAAAGATAGAAAGACCGAAAACAGAGCAAGCTAAGGACAGTTGGGGTTGGTAAGGAAGGTCTCTAACTCGAGGGCAGGCCCTCCTTTTCAACTAAGATTTATCTACGTGATCTGAATGAAGTCCTGTTCGACGTTGTTGAGTGATATGTCCTGAAAAGTGGTCCCTGTACAGGACGTAGGCCGGGGTTGATACACAGCTGACTAGTATCCGCCATCGTAGCCTAGTGATATTGCAAGCATAGATGGGAGGTCTGAATTAGAGTAGATCTTCAGGTTCGCGCCCTTTACTAGATTTGGAGAGACTTGTTAGAGATCGACAAGCGACCCTGAGTTGATCCTGGACAGAAGCCTGGGCAATGGGTACTGAATGAGACCTGCGCCTCTCCAAGCGCTGGGGTGAGACTAGACATGCAGGGAAGACCGGAATCTCCTATGAATCATGGTGGTGGTAATTCTAACATCATTGGTTAGACGCGTTTCAGCCGGAAGAGCTTGTAAGTCTGATATAACAGAGAGTTCTATCATGAGTTGTTAGAATGATAGTGATGATGCTGATATGGTGATTACTATCAACGTCTGGCTACCTTAGTTAGTCGTGGCCCTGTGGTCTCATGTCTAAGTGAAGAATATGTGATGAATTGATACTTCGGTAATCTTGCACTGTTTGGCATACACTGCTATATCGACACACAAAGGTGAGGATGAGTAATTGGGTTTCAGGCGCCGAAAAGCCAAGAGGCCGCAAGGTTGCGTCTAAGAACTCGAGCGTCATGGGTCTAATATGTGGTATAGTATAGTAATGAGAAATGGCTCCCTCCGTAATTCATGCGCAAGTATACAGTAGAATAACATTAAACCAACTTGAAGACGGAGCTACTCACATGTAAGTCGTCTACACATATAAGGGACCAGGGTATAAGTTCCCGTTCTCAAACACCAATCGGAGACGTTAGCGACGATATCAGCCAATTAGTAAATTCTCTTGATACCCACGATAAGTGATAAGCTAGCTTCAAATAACTCCTGAATTTTCCTTGGCAACTCTTCGGTTGCGCTCTTTGTTTCAGCAATCTTTCTCCTCCCCCTAGTGTAAGTCCTTGGACGATGGAACCAGCAAGGCTTCGATTGACTAAGTTTCTACTAGCACACTAAGTCAATAGTAGACCCTGACATCCTAGCTGCTTCAACCCCTTCTTACCGGGAGCACCCTTAACGGGGCTTTATCTACTCAAACTGTCTGTTTTTTCTTCAATTCGAGACAGTGGCTGTGCCCTCACACCTCCGAAGCAGTGTCGGAGATTTATTATCAGGGTCGATGCTCTATGCTTCTGAAAACTAAGCAGCGGCGGGGCGCTACCTCCCCGCACGGAAGGATTCTAGAAGCAAATCGCCCAAGCACTTCCAAGGTCTTCCTACGGAACGGAACAACTAGTTCATCTGCTACCGATAGCTGGGTGAGAGTTAAGTACCTGTTCAAGGCTATTATTTCCTTGGTATACACTCGATTCTAGCTCCCGACTATATACGATCACCGGTCTCATACGCAACTCCGCCCGACTAGACGCGAAGACGAGATTTGCAGAGCAATTGATGCCACTTGAGTCATTTGACTTCTTTCACGGAGGCGAAGTATTCGTAGAACCAGATCGTCCACCAGCTGAGCGGTTCGTTGTGACATGAGGTTCGAATCTATTAGGACTCGTTCGCTCCAAAAAGGTTGTTGATATTCAGTGTGATACGACTGAATAAGGATGAACGTGCGGCAATCCATTTAGCATTGAGCTATGATTAAGTTTTCTATTGTCAACGGTTGCGCTCTTGGGAATCACGGACTTAACCCGTTAAAGAAGATCGGCTCTTTGGCTTGGGGTCATTTATGAAAACAATCTACGCATGGGTGTTACAATATGTACGAGTGTTTTCATGAGCTGGCAGAAATTATGCTGCCTGGACCGCTCCTCTCTAGCCCACACGTGGCGATGCTACCATTTCTCGGTCCTTCTTTCGCTGCCATTCGCTGATCCGTTGTCGAATACTATGAGTACGAGTAGATCTTTGGGTGGCTCCCTATCTTATACTGAATGGCTCGCCCTCCCTTGTTTCAGAGGACGCCCAATCAGATCGCCCATGCATGCAGAAAACCTCGTATCACGAATAACCACGTGAAGACATAACGGGAAGGTCACGGGTCTACCTAGTTGGAGATGATTGAAACCGACTACATATTTGAATAGATGAGGCTCCCTCCTTCGCTCGTTTTTCTTCATCTAAATGAATTCAACACCGAAAAAGATACATGTCAGATACGAAATCACCCTATAATCATGTCGCGCGATGTTTTGATAAATCGAATCACTTTAGGCCATGCGCTCCTAGAAGAGCAATGGGACTGATACTACAGAACATCAACGAGGCCGATCGTTGAACTAGCGAGCTATACTATGAAGTTCAAAATGTCAAGTTGTTATCTCGGTACACTATTATCCTATCAGCCCAACATAGTCGAAGGGGATACCCGGCCTAACGGGCAACGCAAAGAGTAAGTTGGCAAAAACATTTCTCCACTGACTTACTACGTATAGACCGAAAGCATCAATTCCTTAAACGCTTTAGCCGATAGAAATGCCTATCTAACTAGCTCCACTCATACACTTCTGTCCAGGCTCACTATCCCAACATTCCCCGTTATTGAGTTGGGCCCCAGAGAAGGATCAGGCGCAGCAATACCAGTAGCAAATTAGTGGCGGATGGCAGTTAGACGAGCGGTGGTACTGACAATTGCCCAAGCGAAATATCTACAGTAAACTATGGGCGAAAACGCTTAACCCAATTTATCAGACAGAAAACTTCGTTTGGTGAGTTAGCTGTTGATAGCTTACTCCTTTACCGACACTCCAGAACCAGGGCGGGAATATCAATGAAGGTTTGGGGTCGCCTTGATCGACTTTGAGCACATATTCTGCCGCTGCAGCATTCTCGATTCCTTCCCCACCTAAGAACCTCTAGCCTTGGCCCTTCATAATCAATCCTTTACGTTCATATCGGCCTTCTCTTGGGACTTAACGGTCTGTTGAATGACGTTTTGCAAGCTCCATGCCTGATCTCAGACCGAGGCATTAATTCCTTCGGCTTATTCGATTTGCTAGGGTCCTGCTGGAGAGTACTCAAGAACACATCCCATCCCGAGGCCCAAAAGTCATAAGATGTAATTGTGGGCTGCAGCCCGTAAGTCGGCTGTTCTACGGAATGATACATCGGCCGCATAACAGGCTTAACTGCATACAAGTGCACACGTACTGGTACCGCTTTTTCTCCCGTCCCGACCGCTCTTTATGATGATACTTGGCCCGGGGAAAACCAGACCGAACCTGGAAACGTCAGAGCTTGAAAATGACTGGAGAGTGCAACGTAACGCGATCTCATGATCTTGCTTATGGAACTTTTTTTCAACCTCATGTGGACTTCTTTCCTTCCGAAAGAGGAAAGTATCATCGCACTGGAGTTGGAGAAGAATCCTAGCGAAAAAGGATTATACACCGCGCGATCGAGGGGGCGTTTGAGCTGGTCCTTGGCCTCTCCGCACTCGTTGTCTTTTTTGGACCAATTACTCTCAAGAGCTGGAGATCAAGCGATCGGGTGGGCACAATAACCTTGTCACCTGCGTTGGGTTACAACATCGTAACAAAAACACAGGCATCATGACGAGTGTCAGACAGACCTAAGCTCAAATAACAGATGAGATCTCGTGGTATCTTTATGGACCAAAAAAAAGTCGTCATGGGAGTAAGCGGTTCTCTCGCCAAGCCACTTCCCCAGATCTGACTTCTTCGAAAGCTCGGCTGAGTGGCTTGGAGAAACCCGGCAAGAGGCGGGGAGCATGGGAGCCAAGACGCGTTTGGTCTAGTTTCACATACCACGGCCTGCGCTAGATCAAGGACTATGATGCAACACTGCGCCAAGTCGCCGAGAGCCTGGGAACCGCTCGTTTTTGATATGCTGTCCCGGCCTGGCCAAAGAATTCACTCTGCTAATTGGTACACATATCTCGTGCCTCTCGTGCGCGCTAGCCTTCTTGAATGGAGGACTTTACGAGCGTACGATATGTTGTCACACTAACAAACAATAAACGTGTCTATCGCATAGCAAAGCCAGCGGGCCCCTCCATACCAACCGGGATCTCTATTCTAACAGCCAAAGCGTCTAGACCACAGGTAGGCTCTACCAGACCCCTTAGTCTGAGACTAAACAAAGCTTGAAAAAGAGAGAGTTTGAGGCCACCCTTGTCTGGCGTTTTCTCCGCGTAGCCAGCCTGCCTGAAGATTCCTAGCCTGCTTGGTTGGCAATGGGACGAGGCGAGAGCCGAGAGGCGTGTTCTAGGGGCTTACCGGGACCTGCATTGTGGCGGCCACTCGCTTTGCAAGTACCGACAGTATGACGAGCTTTTTAGCTCTAGGCTGGTTTCTAGCTCAGTCCTCATCTGTGGAATCAAGAAGTACCTCTGAGCCTTGTTCCCTGCTTCTATATCCTATACATGAGTATATTACACCTGATCCCTGCATCGATATCTTGTCTAGTTGTCGTCAAGCACAGCTATAGGTAAGCCCCCATTCTAGCAGTAGCATTTCATTTGCCGAGCTACCCTATGAGACAGCCACATATTGCATACACAAGCGCCATCAGTAGCACGAAGATCCACGAAATCTCCGAAGCCTCCAGAGGCCGTGTGTGCCGCTAGTTGTTTTGTCCGGCGACCCATAATTCATTGGCCTTCCTTGATCACACATCAATTTCCAGATATAGAAAGAAGCATTACGACTACGTACTAGTATCCCCAATGAACCCGCATGAAAATATGATTCGATCTCTTCCAATTACAAGCTTGTGTGCTTCCGATTTCCGGTTGCTTCGAGCGGCTTGAGCCATCCCATTCCCAAACCCGTCACAAATTCGGACGTGGCTGGGCTGTGAAATGCTGACAGCAAAGCCTATCACATGGGAACTACCAAATCATACGCCACCAGCCCAGCAGCTTGGCTCGGGTGTTCTACCTAAGCGTCTATGTAGATTTATTTCGTTTCGCATATTCAATTTACTTTGGCTGGGCCTTATTGTCTGCAGTACGACCGTTTTCACTCATGCCAATGGCGTCACGACAATCTAAGGGAGACATCATCATTTTCCCCCGCGAACGGGCCGCCTGGTCCTCCAAGTCTTCTGGTTCGGTGGCTTCTACTACTGGTAGTATGATTCGCAAAGTATCGCTTCCCACAAAGCCAGGTCGGCCCCAATGCCGCAAGTTCCCCCCCTTGTAGGAAATCATTCCACGATGTCTCTCCCATGAGATGCAAGCCAGCTTCTTTGGGTCGCATGACTTAGATTTGTCTTGCCACCAGTCTTCTAGACTCGAACTAGTCTTCATGACCCTTTTCTTTTCTAGGAAACCTTCCTCATTCGTCCTGGCCATCTGATCCTGCACGCGGCTAGTTCCCTGTACTAACGGCTCTGTCATGCATGGTTTTGGCGTCAAGGTTTCTTACTCAAGCTTGGCAGTATAATAACCTATGCTTTGTTCCCGCTTCTATTCATCTCATCTCAAGGTTATCCTATCCCCACGACCGACACATACAAGGTAGCCTGATAAACTCAGAAATCTTAACATAACCCTACCTTCTCGTTTGTCCAGGTCTGCGACGTCGTCCACCATGGGGTTCAAGGACGCCCTAACTGGAGCGTTCCTCTTTGGCGGTCTCGCATTAGGAGTATCAACATTCTCTCCTGCTAGACCACCCGCGATACCGCTTGCCGTTAAAGCACCCTACCTAAACACCTGGTTGAATGCCGGGAATGATGGTGGCAACGGCGGTTACCTTGCCGGCGAATGGCCCGTGTTCTGGACGTGTGTATCCCGTTCCTACTAAGAAAAATTAAGTGTAGACCTAATCTCATCGCACAGACAACATATCACAGCCTGGACAGGTATGATTCGGGTTGATGGGACGACATACCAATGGATGGGTGCCGTGCCAAATTCCACGAACGTGGATCAGACAGAGTTCTCCTACACATCGACGAGAAGTAACTTTGTCATGAACGTCGGTGGCGAGGTGGAGATGAACATCACTTTCCTCTCCCCAGTGACGCCTAACGACTTAAAACGGCAATCTCTCACCTTCTCATACCTCGACGTTGATGTCCATTCTCTTGACGGTGATAGCCACGATGTTCAGTTGTATGCTGATGTATCTGGCGGTGAGTGAGAGCTCGGTCCTCCCAATCCGCTTTTTATACTCATTGCGCAACCTTAGAATGGGCGTCGGGCAATCTTGCTTCTGTCATCGAATGGGACTACGGAACATCTGATGGAGTTGCGTATCATAAATTTAATCGCCAAAGTCAAACCGAGATTTCGGAGTCGAGTGAGTTGCCTAACTGGGGTACTTTCTACTGGTCTACTGGTGACACGGATGGTGTAAGTTATCTGAAGCCCATGTCGTTTGATTAGGACCTAGTAAATATCGGCTTGCATCACATGCTTAGCGCTAACTTATTCCGCAGCTCACCTACCAGAGCGGTTCCGACGTCGACGTGAGAGCCGCCTTTAGGAATGAGGGTGTTCTGCCGAGCACCAAAGATACCGACTACAGAGCTGTAAATAGCAACTGGTGAGCCAAGACTATACTTACCTTTAGTTTTCAATTCCAAACTAATATATTTCACAGGCCCGTCTTCGGATTCGCTAAGGACCTTGGTTCCATTTCAGGGGGCTCAGTCAACACCCTATTCACCATTGGCCTTACTCAAGACAATGCTATTCAGTTACTAGGAGAAGGTTCCGGCCTCACAACCTACCCATCTTTGTGGACGAGCTACTTCGATTCTGATCTAGATGCTGTGAGCAAATATCAGTATTTCTCGCTAGAAGCGACTATCATTGCTGACAAACTCCTTCAGGTAACCTTCTTCTATAATGACTACGATACGGCCGCCAGCCTCGCCACCGACCTTGATAATCAGGTGGCATCGGATTCCCTCGCTGCTGCTGCTGGCCAAGATTACTTGACTATTACTAGTCTCAGCGTCCGACAGACTTTCGGTGCCTTGCAATTCACTGGAACTGACTCGGACCCCCTCGTCTTCCTAAAGGAAATCAGTTCTAATAGTGATATTCAGACTGTGGATGTCATCTTCCCGGCGATGCCCCTAATCTTATACACCAACCCCAAACTCCTAGATTATCTCCTAAAACCCCTGTTCCTCAACCAAGAGAACGGACACTACCCCAACACAAACGCTATTCACGATCTTGGTACTTTCCCTCTGGCTAAGGGATACCCTGACGGAACAGATGAGCCGCAGCCACTAGAAGAGTGCGGTAATATGATCATCATGGTTCTTGCTTATGCACAGCGAACCGGTGATAATGATTACCTCAACCAACATTACGAGATTCTACAGAAGTGGGCCGGTTACCTCATCGACGAGTCTTTGATCCCAGCGGATCAAATCTCAACGGATGACTTTGCGGGTTCATTGGCCAACCAGACCAACCTGGCTATCAAAGGAATCATCGGACTGCGCGCTATGGCCGAAATCTCAGACTTGACGGGCCACGCAGACGATGCGTCCAGCTACCTGGATACGGCGACATCATACATCGAACAGTGGCAAGGCCTCGGCATCAACAGTGCCGCAGACCCCCCGCACACAACATTGTCGTACGGAGACGAGGACTCGCACGGTCTTCTATACAACTTATACGCCAACTCGCTGCTGGGCTTCGGTTATGACTTCGTCCCCAAGTCTGTCTACGATATGCAGAGCGACTTCTACCCGACTGTGGCCCTCGAATACTGCGTACCGCTGGACACTCGCCACACCTACTCGAAGACCGACTGGCAGCTCTGGGCCGCGGCCATCGCGTCCAAGGAGACCCAGAATAACTTCATCTCGCGCATCGCCAGCTGGATTGACGTCACGCCTACCAACAGGGCGTTCACAGATCTCTACGACTGCGCCTCGGGCAACTACCCGCCCGGTATTACGTTCACAGCACGGCCCGTCGTAGGCGGCCATTTCGCGTTGCTGGCATTGCCGTGATAGGATAGGGTTAGATTTCCGAGTTGTGAATTTCCTCTCTCTCGGTTTTTCTCTTTTCTTGCTGCACAAATTATCTCGCCCTTTTCTCACCTCGCCCGGGAGTATCGATCAGATCTCTTTCAGGGGCTTTCCGATGCCAACGACCTACCCTACCAAAAACCCCGCGCCGACTTAGCAGCTCAGCGTCGTCATTGAGTTTTCGTGACTCGTTGTGTCCGGACATTCTAAGTCGTCCTTTGCCAAGACCCCGGAAGAACCATTTAACCTTCCAGCAGCCCGATGACCCATTTCCCACATAATGTGGTGTAGATATTCGCCTCGTCTCTATCTACTCGGAAAGAAAGCTTTCGTTTCGACGTTTCATACCAATCACTACTGCATAAGCATCGTCGTCATCACCTTGTCACATTGCATCTTCGCACATTAGCATCTTGAACGACATCACAATCACATAACCCGCATGAGCGACTTATTTACCAGCTAGTGTTACCTAGATAGCCGAGGGATTTTATGTGTCGACGCAACTTCTAAGCACCTACCTATCGTTGATTACCTCAACTCTCCGTATTTACAAGGAGGGCAGAGCAGAGCATGTCGGTAGAGTTCATGAGCTTGCATTAGCGGCAAACGGAGATAGACCGTCATTATAGCAGGGGCTCACTGCAAGCAAATAGGAGGAAATGGGATCAAGCATATGCTCGTGGTGCCCACGTTTATCTGCCGTAGGCGAGGGAAAGGGCCGGCGTGGGGTGTGGATGGATATCATCGGTTTGCTTTACTCTACCTTTTAACGAGATACCATGAAGATTCAATACATACTTTGATTCAAAGAGCACAACTACATTTCTAGAAGTCTTGGTGATATGTCCTCTGAAGAAGAAAGGTACTTCTCCTTGATGAGATGCCATTTACCCCTTTAATGACATTGTCCGAGTACCCGCGCTCCCACGAGGTTTGACGGTATTGGCATTTTTACCTTCGGCCTCGCTGTCATGCAAAGGTTTGTTTTTCCACAAGCATGCAACATTCCCCCCTGGCCCTTGTTTAATTAAAAAATGCGTACAAGCATGTCTGCATAAAACTTACATTGCTATGTACATACCACCACATCCCGCATGAAGCCAATCCAAGTGAACGATCCAGCACAAAGTCAGACTGCCGAAGGAGTCTAGAACCTCAAATACTGGGCAATCACAATATAAAAAGAAAAAAGAATTGCAAAAATTTCGCTCTAGATATTATATTCCAAAATAAGAAAAAGCAAAATGCCAGCGTACCTGCATATAACCCGAGAGATTACGCAGCCATACGATCGATCGTATCGAACGGACCGGAGTCAATCTCGATCTAAATCATGCAGGACATGGATAAGCCAGTCATTCACAGCCGTTTAAAAAAAACCCCGATTTTATAATTATTAATTCATCGTGCATTTACTTTCCCGTCACACATTGGCTTCCCCCCCTCCTCTCTCTTGCATATTCCGTTTCGCATGGACTCTCCTTCCGTGACTCTCCTTGCTGTACCAGAAAACCTAGGTAGATTTATCAGGTAGCAAGCATATAGTTGAGTTGGGTTTGATTCCTAACAGTACCGTAGATGAGCTAAAAGCGAATACCAATAGCGCTGTTAGGAATCGAACCCATCTCACTATTTAGCTCAGACGGTAGGCATCGTATGGTTGTTCGCTTTTGCTCATTTGGGATAGGACAGGAATAGTCAAGTGACTTTGTCCTCTAAAGCTTCTTTTTCTTCTTTAATTTCGTACATGCCTACTATACTAACTAGCATCATACCCATGCCACTACGATATTCTTACAATCTGTCCTCATTAGACCGCATACCAGCGGCCTTTGCCCGTAGCCGTAGCATTCTCGCTCGCACATCCATCTTCAGCTTCTTAGGGGGAGAGATGAAAAAAAAGAAACCCCATCCATGCTTCTCATGAGGCTAGCCATACCCTAATCCACGAGCTCAAAAACACCACTAACACCCTCGAACGCCGTGATTGTCCCACCCAAGCTCTTGGCATCTCCAAAGTACTTGATCCGATACATGCCGGCCTCAGCCCACGGATCAGCCGTCTCCCACGTGATGGCGACCTCGCTAGTCCCCAACAGCTCACTGACGCGGCGCCAGCGGAAGACGAGGTGCCAATCGCTATCCGTCCGAACGGGCTGCCAGTCAGGCGCGGTGAACTTCTCGACGACGGCGTAGCTCCCCTCCAGCCGTAGATTATTCCTCGGGTTCGCGCCGACGAATTTGGCCGTCACGGGCTCGCCTATGCGATACTTGTCGCCGTCGACGTCCTGCACGACGTCCCCGAACCCCTTGAAGAACGGCGGCGCGTCCCGTATCACCGAGGGGATGAAGCTCAGGCTCCGGTTGCTGTTGTTCGGGGGCTCGGGGCCCCGTGGCGGTTGGATGGTAGATGATGAGCCGAGGGACGTGATCCAGGATAATGTGACGTTGATGTATGCTGCTAAAGTGTGTGGTCCGTAGAGTGTGCTTGCTCCCTCGTACCGCTGGATGCTATTCCGTGAAGAGTCTGTTAGTACCGGTCTCCGTGATTTGTTTGATACAAGAAGCAAGAGATGATCTATCTCGTCGCCCGTCTAAAGTGGACGTAAAAACTGAAACCCAAGTAGACGTCACAGATTACACATAACACAACGTGAACCCAATCGATGGGCATAACAATAAAAACTCACCTGTACTCTTCCTCCGTAGCGATATAATGTGTGTAACTATTCGCCGGCCCGCCCAGGACAACGACCGGCGATTCAGAATTCTCCTCGCTAGCGAACTGCGCCTCGACCTCCTTCGCAACGGCGTTCTTCCACCGCCGGCCAGCCATCGTCGTAGCCTCGCCAGGGCTCACGATGATAACCAACTGTCCGACCCGGAAGGCCTGGACGTCGACAACGTTGGGCGTCCACTCGTAAGGCGTAGAGACCTCGCCCACGTCAAGAAGGATGGGCTTAGGGGCGTGGCACGCAACTTGTTCCTTCGACGGCGCCTTCAGTATGTTAGAAACGACCTGCCACACGGGCGACGTCGTGTTAGGATTGCCGTCGTGCTGCGTGAAGTCGAAGGCACCAGGGCCATCCGACGTGCCGGCGGCGAAAGAGTAGCCCAGGGCCGCGGGACACGTAGTGGCCTCGGTTCCATTCGGGAGTTGAAACCGGAAGTTCGACATGTTGTGAAACGTATGAAACGACTTGACCCAATTTCCGCGGATAGGGTTCGGGGACTGATTCAGCTCGTCGTATAGCTTCCTCGCGGGTTCGAATTGCCGCTTGCCAATCTCGAAACATGACGAAGTCCCCTCGTCGTCGGCTCTGAAGAACGGCCCACGGGCATGGCATTTCTGGGACCTGCCGTCGCTGCAAGTGCTGTTTTCAAAACTGCACATCTGCCCCGTGCCGTCTTCACACCAAGCTCCCAGGACATTGGGGCTCGTATCGCCGACATTCGCCTGCGAAAAGCCGGCTACGAAGCCTTCGGCGGCGGTCTCGTCACCTGCCACACTCTTCTCGAAAAGGTACGCGGCCACGCCCTTGTTGTCACCAGAGATGAGAGTGTTGTTTCCAAGCACCGAGGTGCCATGGGTGGGAAACCACGTCAAGACACCGATGTTCTTCCCGTCAGACGATCTCTGGAATTTGAGTAAAGTCAGGTTCTTTTCCACCGACCCGTCATCTTCGGTGCTGAGATTATATTCTGCGCGTTCCTCTTCAGGGTTCGCGAGGTAGGCGAATAAGCTTCGGTTGATGTTGGCGCCAAAGACTTTGGTTGATCCAACGCTAAGATGGCCAGGCGCTAGACTTTCATGAGCCCTCTTAATAGATAACACGGCGCCGTCTACGATGGCCTGGTAGCTCTGCCGATTGAAGCCTTTGCTCGTAATCTGGGGCAGCAGATAGTTCAACCACGCCCCAGGCCCTGAATGAGAGTGAGTACCGGTCACGGCTAGATTATGATGACCGTAATCCGTATACTCGGGGCCCAGCGCTCGAAGCCCGGATAATATGCCATACCGAACGGCCGTGTCGCCGGATTGAGTGTCGAGGACAAGGTAGATGAACCTATCGGAGGGATTTGAAGGATCCGCAACGATGAAAGCACGTGAATAAAGCCGTTGCCTCAAACCTGTGCCGATCTGATTTGGGTCAGCATAACCCATCAGATTAATCTCTACGCAAGGTCTGTAGGGCGGGTATCAGCTGACTGAGATCTAATCCACATAGCGCAGAATGTTGAATCAATAGCATACCCGGTGATATCAGCCTTGCCTACTCCCAAAAGGTACTCATCCCCTTCTGCTCTTAACGGGCCCCATCCTTGTCCAGGTGGCTTATAATCCAGCCATGGCGTCAGCCTGTTCTTCAGGCTTTGTGGTGTAGCTAGAGCGAATAATAGCAAAGCAGACGTGAAAAGTAGAGTAGATATCAAGACATTGAGCCTAGTCGAGCATTTCCTCCGTAGATCCGGGAGTGGCGGCGAAGGACCAGCCTTCTTCTCGCTATCAACGTCTTGCATGGCGTTTTCCAACCAGTCTATCGTATTGATCTTATCCAGGCCTGAGCATTAAAAATCTTGACTATGCAGTATCCTTCTACAATGATGAATAACACTGCTCGGTGCCTACTAGTCAGAGGTTTCTATCCGGCTGTCTCGGAAGGACGTGGGTATAAATTAGCCACGCGAACCCTGACTAGAGCGCGTAGTGATCCTCTTGAGGGTTGGTACAATTATACAAATCTAGATGAACGCCTCCCTCGAAGGACCTGCCTATAACTCCAAAAGTGACATTGTGTGGTTACTCTACTTTATCACGAGGTCGTTGGTTATGACACCCTCATAATTGTGAAGTCTACGGTAGCACTAATACGGAAGCAGATGACGCACGTTACGTCACGGCTTATTCGCTAGAAGCTCCTATCTAGCCCCACTCTACGAACCGCACCTTACAGCACACCGTACAGTGCCGGGTGCAGGTGATGGACCTGTTGCATCGGCGATAACGATAAGGAAATTTGAGGGCCGCATCGCAGCAGCAGCAGCAACTTTCACGCGCGCCATCTCGCGAGGGATCGAGCTACTGGTGACCATCAATCGAATATACCAACGCCGATACAACAATCTCTCCAAGATCCCATTGCACCGAACTGGAAACCCGCTCTACACCCTTCAGGAAATACGAGGGGGAAACGAGTAACATCATCACCAGAAAGTCTCACAATATGACGTCTTCAATCCGCACCACGGTGCACGAGTCCTTACCATGTAAGCAAAGCCGAACCACCATCCCATGCGTTCACAACCTCAATTCTTCCAGACCACCTGCCTATTTCCCCCCTCCCCCTTCTTTTTCTCTAATCTACTGGATCCCTACGATCACTAAGCCCTAACCTAGCCAACTAACTCTCGGTACAGACATCGACGAGGAGCCAACCCCAGCCGAGCGCAGCGCAGCCGAAGCACTAATAGCCCACGAACTCTCCTCCTCGTCTCCCCAAGCAGCCCCCTCCCATCCCTCTCCAAGCTTCACCCCCTTGATCCAGGCCGAGTTAGAAAGGGTATCGAAAAAGGAGCCGTTAAACGGCATCGATCTGTCACGGTACGAGGTGCAGGACTCGCCCTTCACATCCTCAGACAAGCCCTCAGATCTGATCGCCCCTCTATCGCGTGCCTACGCAACGCACACCTACCTGCAGGGCCGACAGACACACCTCCAACTTCTCGACGCCTACGGCAAGAACGCCTGGCTCGTCGGCAACTGGCAGACCGAGGCCGACCTCGCCGCCCTCGAACGTGACCTCGCCGCCACCAAAAAGGAGATTGATATCGTCAACATCCAGCGCCGGAGGTTGCAGGACGAGGTCGGTGAGGAGCTCAAGGGTCTCGAGGAGACGTGGAAGAAGGGTGTAGGCCGTGTCTTGGAGACCGAGATTGCTACCGAGGCCTTGAGGCAGAAGGTTCTTGAGAAACAGCGCGGTGGCGAATAAGGGGGTTTACCCCAGTGCCTATATCCTACTTGCAGGACACATATGAAGAAATCCAGGTAATATCATTTCACGCTTGTGCTGATCGGCTCAGCCAAGTTTAGTCATTGGGGCGTTAAGGATACTACTCATGATACCAATTCACGTTGATTATTCGGATAGATGGACTTCTGGGCGTGTGTATGAGTATGAATGCTATGTGATGTTGTGTAGCGGTATCAATGCCTACAGCTCCAAAAACCTGTGCAATACCAGAAAAAGAGGGTAATCCCACAGAACGCCACCTAAACCTCATAACGGCATCGTCCTGTCAAAAATTTGACCATTGCCAGCCGCCCCGGTCCCCAATCTTAGGTCAACTTATGTCTAAAAAAGTAGGTACGGAAGAAAACATAGTCTAGGATGCGTGAAGGGGGTCAACATCTTCAACACCAGATACCACCCCAACGTACCTCGTCCTTCGCATGATCCCTTCAACCGGGCCTAGCAACCTAGCAAACGCATTTTTGCCTAAAGTGGCCACCTTGATCTCCGTAGAGCTAATGACGCTTGCGGCTCGTGGTGCATCATTTAGGAGGGCGAGTTCACCAAAGAAATCGCCCTTCTGATAGTGCTTGACTGACTCTGCTTGATCGTCTTTGAATGCGTCGGCTTCTCCGCTCTCTACGAGGAAGAATGATTGTCCAATATCGCCTTGCTTAATAATGGATGTTCCGGCGGGGTATTTCTGGGTCTCTAGAGCATCCGCAATCTTTGATCGTTCGTAAGGGGTGAGCGAGGCAAGAAGGGGCACTTCCTCCAGGAACTTTTCATACAGTCGCCTACGAGCAAATGTCGACTCCATGAGGATCCGGCGGAACGTTACACGATCGAGAGCCCATAGTGTACATGCTGGTTCGGCGGAGACGACAGTTGCTGCTCGGGGTGCGTTGTACATAAGGGCCAGTTCACCGAAAGAACCTCCAGCTTGGACGCTTCCAACCCTCTTACCCATACCATCCGGCCCTGGTTGCAAAGCCCCACTGTCATTGACGTACACGTCAAAAGAACCCTTTTCTACCACGTAGAAATAATCGCCCGCATCTCCTTGTGTGACAACCTAAGCATTACATAATGGTTAATAGTGATAAATCGACACGTGTGCTCGGGAAATATGACCTACCTTGATATCCTTGGCCGGGATAGGTTTTTCCTGCAAAGCACCAAGGATCTGAGCGGTTTGTTCATCATCAAGATGACTGAATAAGAAGTTTCCCTCGATAGCTTTTTGTAGCCTCTCGAGCTGCTCCGCTGATTTAGCATACGAAGGGGGAGACCAGTTGTCGTTGACATCGGCCACCGGCTTCAATGACTCGGCGGAGACAGAAGTACGTCGGCCAAAGTTGTATTGTGCTGGATAACTATCTGGGTTGGGCGGAGTTCTGACGGACGACGGTGGTCCGTCTGAAGCGCCATCACCAGTGAAAGGGACACGAAAGGCACCGTTTGCACCAAATGAGCCCGTTGTAGGTGATGTGACAGTATCATTCTCGTCTTCCTCTACAACATTCAATAATTGCCCAGACGATGTCGTCTGAAGCTTGGGCCCATCCGGGCCAAAAGGGTTCGAATTTGCCGCGAAAGGGCTCGTGAAAGTTGTCCCAGACATGGCGCATAAAATATGTGACGACGATGTATTATTTATTTGGTATGTAATCCGTTCTTCAGCAAGGCGGAGGAGGAAGTAATTGGCGCAGAATTGAAGGATATCGAAGGGCTTTCTGAGGCGAATTTGACTATTAAGATTCTCTATTTCTTTCTTGTAAGTACTTGGTAGAAACATGACGCTTAATACTCTTAAAAAGAACTGGGGAGATTTGGGGAAGTCTTGAGCCACTGCTCGATGTGTATAGTTGGAGCTGAGAGTTGATATGCAATGAAGTAGATAGATCTTGTTGGAGAAGATGATAGGAGTAGTCAAGAGGCGTCGACTTGGGAAAAAAAAAGTATGTAGCGAAAATCTTCCGAAAAGGGAATCAATTTAACGTACACGCCCCAGGCAAGCAAGGCTACAATACCGTACGCAGGCAACCTTGACTGTTAATAATAACTGGCTCCACTCGAGTTAGCCAAAGGCACGGTACCAGGAATTGGAACCGATGGGACAGGAATTGACCTGACGTCGAAGGAGGCAACCAGAGGCAAGGGCCCGGCGGCAAGACGAGGCTTAGAGCAGATTGAGCTCGCAGTAGGGAGGGGTAATGAAAGCCAAGTTGCAAACTACAAACGACGCAAAGGAGTAAAATGGTAAACAATTGAGCAAGAAAAGGTAAAATGAGCAGAGGTGTAAGATAATTTAGAATAGTAGGAGGATCGGCAAATAAAGAAGTTAAGAGTTGAATTTCGGTATACAATGGACGGAGAAGTAGGAGAGGCGGGCTAAGGCAAAGGACCAATGTAGAAAAAGTGCTATGTTATGCTATGCCTTGCTGCTATATGCTACGGTGCTATGCTGCTGGAGTGGTGGGTGTGGTGTGCTTACTTTGTCGTGATTAGAAAGCTTCCCTCAGTCGAGCTGCAGCGAGAGAGGGGGAGCTAGGATGTCAAGTTCCACGCAGGGAGGGTCCTAGTCTAGGCACGTAGTCGTGGTCGCAGGGCAGGGAGAGGTAAAGGGGATTCCATGCAGCTCGTAGGATCGTGGTTGCAGATAAAAAAAAACTTGGAAAGCTGATGTGATGGGTGGGAGAGATTGATTGATTGATTGATCGATGCTGTGCTGAGAGTACCAAAGAGGGAGCACCAGAGGTGATAGGAGATAATAATGAGAGGGGAGGGGAACTCATGTGGGTAAGGTTTATTAGTGGTGTACTTAGATGACGGAGGTACCGTAAGTACATGTAGAGTAGCGTAGTACTCCGTGTACTAGTCAAGCGGCGACGATGACTAGTTTGTGGAGTAAAGAGGGTGTAAGGTGATAGATAATAAGAAAGAAAATGAAGACAAGCAGAAGACAAGATCAAACAAATGAAAACACTTCCTTCAAATGCTTTCAATACCTAGGTAGGGTTGATTGATTATGGTACTATAGATAATCAATACCCTGCAACTTTAGGATGGACATGTGCGACATGTACCCGTGGCAAAGAGTGATGAACGACAAGAGGCAATCTAATGTAGGCATTGCATGAGAAAGTCGCTGAAGAAGGGAGGGGATTCGAGCAATTGGATGCCTGTCGCCATTCAATGTACAATGTCACTGCACGGTACCCCTACTTCTGTCCTACCATCTACATCGTAGGTACTTACTATAAGAACTTGAGTATTGGAGAGGCAAGCCAGCACTAACCAGCCTAGGCAGCACAAGCAGTGGGCGGGCAGTGAGGCTTGAGTAAGTGTCAATTTCCCCCAGGTCCGATGCCTGTTACCAAGGCTTCTTCGCGCCTTCCAGAAGGGTGCACGGTTCAGATATTGTCCAAGTCACCTGCAGCTACCCCGCCAGGCCGCCGGTTTGGTTGCTTGACCACATGTAACTACTTAGCTTTTTGCTAGCTGTACCGCTAGGTATTTCCTTAGCCACTGTTTTACATTAGCAGTACTACACTGCTTGAGTAACCTAGGTAGAATCACGGGAAATTGTCCCGAGACAGCTTGAGCATGAATATACTAGTACTAGTGCCTAGGTTATCCGCTCAAGTGTACACACATACCCTCTATCCTACACTATTATCTGGATACGGTCTTTGCTCCCGTTTCCTTTCTCCGCTCCAAAATGTTTTTAAAAAGAGAATGTTTGTCAAAGACTGTCGAAGACAGACCCTGATTGATAGCTACTGCAGATGCCCCTAGATAGTTACCTACCTACTCCAAGTGACAAAGGATGACTGTGCTGGTGCCTGCAGTGTTGTCATGATCAACAAGCTTCCTTACCTTTTCCAGAAGCTTTCGCTCGGGTTCTATTTATCGACAGGGGTTGCCGGCAATCCCTCCATTAAAAATCGACCGGGCTGGACCACCCGGTTGGTCAATGCTCCCTCCTCCTTTTTACTTTCATCTTTTGGTGGGATAAGAAGTGTAAGTACACACCGATAGGTAATTATCATTAATAATAAAAAAAGATCAACAATATCGCTACATGTACCTCTTGAACTGTGTTACTCGATAATATTGCACTTCAAGTCATAGCGTACCATATTTATCCTACACTATTGGGTTTCTGCTAGGATACATTACTCAGGCCCTTAGAAACCCCCAGTCTTATACGTCATCAGCGATGCCGTCATCCCGTCTGACTCAAACACAGACTTAACAGACGATGCCTATTAGAAGATCCAACTGTACGATAATATCGAATTAAAAACGTCTACTCAATGAGTTACGAGCTAAGCTAGTCTATATGTGAATGGCATACTTAAATTGTTGAAGGTGAAAAATTTATATGGTCTCCGAGAGGAAATTCCGCAAGATAATGGATCGCGTGACCACCAAAGGTTAACAAACGGTCTTGATGATGAGATTATAGAAGCGAGATTGAGAGACAGCGATGAATCAGACGATAATGGATAACGAGAGCAACGAGTAATATGGGATGACTCCCGCGTGAGCTTCTCGCATCTAGTTGCTGCTTTCTTTCCATATACTATTAATGTTGGTTTGCTCGACCAATCTCTTATGGTCGGCTTATTTATTGTATTACGAGATATACCAGCACGTTTCTGCTGCCTTACTCATTGACACGCCTAATTATTTATATATCTAGAGTACCTAAGTTGGGGGCTTGACCCTAGCCTATCGGAAGCATTGGGCTCACTAACCGACCCCGTTGCCTGCTATACAAAAGATTCAGGCACCTTTTTTGAAGTCTTTCGCACCATAATCAATCGTGGACACGTGTGCAACCTATTCTCATGTTTCTCAACCCAAAGCCACAAGGCGCCGGCGAAGGTTCCGTACTGATCTGACTAAGCTAAGGGGCCAAATATCTGATAACTACGCCGTTTGGATTGATGTTACTCAATATATATAAGCACGGGGCGCAATTGGCTGGGCCATACCGTCACACGTAAGATAGTTGTGCTGCCACTTGCTTTCAAATGTAACATATTGATGCTTCTGAGACTACACCGAATCCTGCGAGGCTACGCCGTCTCGATGAGACTGGTCATTGTTTTTTTTTCTACAGCTACTATTGCTGACTCTTAGTCCGTCAGCGATGATCCAAGTAATGATGATGTTAGTCAGGTCTCTTGCCGTTGGTGAAGTAATCTTAAGGCTTTGGATGATGTACCTCGAGGCGGTCGCACGCGCGCGTATAAATCTATCTAGGTCTATAGTCTATAGCGCGTCATTACCGCTTTACCTGAAAACAATCCCTTGAATCTTTTCATCTATTCGAAGTAGGGCAAAGCGTGACCAAATATTCCAATCTTCCAACACACCCAGAAATTCCCTAAACACAGTAGACGAAACCACCATTTTCTCTCTCTCTAAGACTGCGATGCATTGATCTTCTCTTCCTTCTGGCGTTGCTTCTCCTCGAGGATCTCCCTTTCTCTCTGAGCGGCCTCATCAACCGTTTTGGCGCCCTTTTTCCGCTGCCGCTCCTCGTAGAGATCCCGGCTTTTCAAGATGCGCTGCACTATGGACCCAGCATTGACGTCCCGGAATCTGTGAACCGAGATTTCCCGGAAGATACCCATCTCCTTGGGCGCCGTGTAAGGGTCGTACGACAGTGGCATGAAGGCGGTTGGGCCGTGGTAGATAGCGTCAGGCGTGCCCCAGGGTAATGTCGTGAGATATGACTTCGTGGGGGTGAACGGGGCGCCGAAGATAACTGCGTTGACAAACTACGCCAAGATTTTAGTATCGCAAGCCTTGTATGACGTAGGCTGAAAGGGTCGTAATACTTACCCGACATTGAAGAACACAGAGTCCCCGTTCGTAGATGTTCATGATGGGGTAATTGATTCCTTTCCAATAATTGATGACGCGATCATCATGCACACCAGCCACTACGAACACGGGCCCGTAGTCCGCGCCCTTCCCCAGACGCTCGTCAACAGCCTGCTTGTCGTACCACCCCTCTTCCCTCGCCAGCTCTTCCTCTGCCAAGACAACCCGACGTAAGAACTCGATGTGGCCGCTAGAGAAGAGATCGAAGCCCCCATCAACGTACACGACCCTCTGGCCCGGCTTGATTCCCTTTCCTTTAAGCAGCTGGCGGAAGGTGCCCCTCTCTTCTTCTGTATCCTCAGCCTTTGCAGCATCAGAAGCAGTCCAGAAATAGACGTCGACGCCAGGGTTCTTTCCGCCCTCATCAGTAGCATATTGGCGAATACGTGTCATCATAGCCTCCCCCTCAGCCTTTCTCTCTTCCTCAGTACCGGGACCCTCTTTTCCAGCAAGCACTCTCTCCCATGACGTGATGAAGTGTGTCTTGGTGCACAACAACATGCGACCCACGAGGTCTGTTGTGGAAATACTCGGCGTCCGCTTGACGACTTTGAAGCGGCCGGCTTGCTTCACAAAGCGGTAGCAGTCCTCGCCATTGCTGTCCGACGTGATGTCGTCGCCATGCACCACGTATTTACAGTTATACTGGCCGATGAAGGGCAGCTCCGTCACGTACGGTGCGTCTGGCACGGATTTGGTGACCCAGCGGCACGCATCCACTGCGGCGAGGCTTATAGCGGTATTAGTCGGTTAATCGTTTTAAGCTGCGGGTTTGTGTATGTATGTGTGGTATATCATGTCATGTCACATCATTTTATGTCTCGTACCGTTCATCCAGGTCCATGACTGTCGGGCCCTTGTTTTTCAGAATATCCTCATCCGAGTGCACACCGACATATAGCTCACTACCGAGTTGCCGTGCCTGCAACATGGCGCCGGCATGACCGTGATGGAAGAAGTCCCAACATCCATCTAGCCAGATTCGCTCATCATAGAGCTCCAGCTCTTCTCCGCTCATACTTGCGGATAAATTAGAAGTATTCGAAAGGGATAGGAGCTCGGGGGTGTGTCGCCGAGTTCAAGAGATTGCCGGTGTCCGTTGGGATCTGATCAAGTATTGGATGAGATACGGAGCAAGCCGAGTTCGTAACGTAGTTATAGATAGCTGTTCTTAGTAAAGGCGCCTAGATTACATGTGATAGCTTGGATGGATATTTGCTCTGTTGTCGTTGGTTAAAATCTACCCTAGCCGGATACTTTAGGGACCTACTGTACATAGTAGTACCGTATTAACTCACTAAGCTCGAACCCCGGCACTGTTACGCTATCCTCTTCTCAGAAACATTTTCTTGCCTAAATAGTATTAAATCTTTTATAAATAGCATTAAGCCCTTGTAAATCTATTTTCTGGCTTTATATACCTACCTAGGTAGGTACCTAAGCTTTGCATATGAATAAAATAGGAATATTAGGTATATAACGATAACCTGTCAAGAGATTTTTCTAACGGTGTTAGGTTCGAGTTTGGTGAGTTTTTATGGTGTACTCATGTATTATGACTGATGACGCAAGCTTGTAGCATCTGTGTTAGTTCAAGTTACTGGTCACGTATTTTTACTAGTAACACCAGGACGTACCGCGACTGGTAGCAGATGAATACAGTATATTTAAAGACGCTAGATGTATTAAGACCTTTTGGCGTTTATATCAATGCTTAGAGGGCCATGCCGATCTTGAGCAGCTCTAGGAGGAGAGACGGCGTATAGAAGAGCAAGAGTGCCTTCCTGAATCGACGTTTTTCGCGGCTCGCTGGGTTCTTACCTTTCTCTGCACCGCTAGCTCGGAGTAAGCCTATTCGCCTCCAAGTATTGGGTGTACCGTTCCGAATCCTTTAACCGCCGCTGAACGCTAAGAGAGAATTCGCCGTCCTTGCCATCGCGCTCGAAGAATTCGTTGACTACGCCCTCCCGAGAACCCTCGTAAAACTTCGAGAAGAGGCCCCTATAGTACGCGTTGATAAAACAACTATGATGTCGGAGCGTGACAGCTAAAGACAAATCGATTCGCATCGGGAGCTTCCGGTCCCATTCAGAAGCAAATTGACGACATGCCTCGGATATACCCGCTTGAAGGGCGTCGCGAAACCAGCGGTATTCGATCCGGTATTCTACTCCCGAAACCCTGTCCGGAGGAAATCCTGCAATCCATGTAGGCGGCAGAAAGAACTGCCGCGGCACTGTGCTTACCCATTCCCAATCGATTATGCCTTGAATGCGCAGGTTCTCGTCAACTATAATATTGGACGGACGAAGATCTGTATGAGCCAATACGAAGGGGCCGTGATCGTCGATATTGTTTGCTAGCCTACTCCTCAGGTCTTCTAGCCCAAATATCCCGAGCTTTGCGACCTTTTGAGATAACTTGTGGGCCGGGAGCATATAAGTCTGATTTAGGAGGTGGTATTGATGAAAAGCAAAGTCGGTAGCGGATGCAAATCTGGCTGGCAGGATGGATAATTCGCGGTTTTGGAGTTGCAGCTCGTTTAATTGTATAGAGAGCAACGGACCGACAAAAGGAGTAAGCCCGCCATCTGGGTCTGGCATCAAAGAGCCTGTATAGGGGAACTCTTGCTGGTGTAATTGAGCCAAGAAATCGACAAGCTGCGAGTACAAGTATTTCCTCTGGGCTGGATTTTTCTTCCTGAAAGCCAAGATATCTAGCGACTGGCCAGGAATATAGCTCTGGATGATGTAGGCATGCCCAGTAGGGTTCTTCTCGTCAACGGTCCCACCGCGGCCGAAGGCGTGGATACGAGGTACGGGTATCGTGGTCTCGATTTGGAGATAGCTACTGCTTGGTTAGTCCCGGTTGGAGGGCGAGGTTAAGAATCAAGATCAACCCACCGGATCGTAGCAACTTCACTCTGGACTTTATCCCAGACATTGGAGATGCAAGACTCTAATGGAATTCTTACGACCTACTGGGTACCGTCCTCAAACTCGACGAAGTAACAGACATTATAGCTACTATTCGCGGGATCTTGGAATATCCGGCAGGTCTTGGATGAATTGTACTGGGAAGCTAACCTGCAGACAGCATCCGGGTCGATGGAGTCAATGAAGGCCTTCAGGTCTTCTTCGATTTGCTCGGCCGTTTGCGGGAATTTAGCCATAGATTTCGGTAAAACGAGTTTTCAGAGGCATCCTCTCGACGCCAACGAAACAAGAGACAGGAAGAGGGCGTGCATTCCCGCGCGAATGGGTAAAGCTGATGCAAAATGGTTGGCGATTACCGAATAGATTTACTGCCGCAACCAAGGGTCTGTGCACTAGCAGGGAGCCACCAGACTGTGGCTGAAGTGCTGGTATCTTTATAATTCAGAGAATTGAAGTTGTATTGGTTTGGAATATAGCATACGGGCTTTTTTTTATTACTATTATACTATACTTAATCGATGCAAATATGTGGCAGTTAACATCTCCCTTCGATATATGAAAGCAGGGGTCCCACAGTTTGTGCCCCTGGTACCTTGAGCTTTTAGGTCACATACAGATTGGCTACATGCCTCGGCACGTGGCCATGCCCCGCCCCCGCCATCGATTCATCTATGCCTAGAAGGTATCATCAGATATTTATATCTAGAGCGTAGTATCCCGTATTCGGCATTGAAGAACTATATAAGACCCCTATTCACCTAAATACTTCCCTTAGTCGTATCGCATCTTTAGACCATATAATCAATCTACAATGTCATCCGAACAGGCACTAACAGGTGGGCTCACCCCCTCGCAACTCGCAGCCTTCGAGCGCGATGGCTACCTCGTGATCCCCAACGCATTGCCACCTACAACCGTAGAGGCGCTCCTAGCCGAGACGCACACTCTTCTGGAGGACTTCTCCCTAGCAGACCACCCCATGACCAAGTTCAGCACGGGCGAGAAGTCGGACCACGTAGGCGACGACTACTTCCTCTCCTCGGGCGACAAGATCCGCTTCTTCTTCGAGGAAGACGCCTTTTCACCGACGGGTGAGCTGCTGAAGCCGAAAGCGCGCGCCATCAACAAGATCGGGCACTACCTGCACGCGCTCTCGCCGCCCTTCGCCGCTCTACTAGACCCGGCGCTGAACCCGGATCTGCAAGGCGCCGGGACGAGCACGGGCAGCGTGGCGGCCGGGCACAAGGAGTCCCATCCCGCCGCCGTGGCGCGCGCCCTTGGCTTCAAAGACCCGCGCTGTCTGCAGTCCATGGTCATCTGCAAGCAGCCTGAGATCGGCGGCGCCGTGCCCCCGCACCAGGACAGCACGTTCCTGTATACGGACCCGCCAAGCGCCGTGGGCTTCTGGTACGCGCTCGAGGACGCGACCGCCGAGAACGGGTGCCTCAGCTTCCTGCCCGGCAGCCACCGGTGGGCGCCCGTACGCCAGCGCTTCGTGCGCGCGGCAAACGGCAAGCCAGGGACAGAATTCATGGATAATGCGGGCCCACAGTTCCCCGTTGACGGGGAGTATGGGGAGGACAAGAAGGACGGGACTAAAGACGGAGAGTATGTTATGGGCAAGGTCAAGGCAGGGTCGCTTATCCTCATACACGGCAACCTGTTGCATAAGAGTGAGAGTAATACGAGCCAGAAGGGTCGTATCATATATACGTTCCATGTGATTGAAGGAGAAGGCGCCGTGTATGACGAGCGGAATTGGCTACAACCGCCAGCTGAGGGGTTCACGAAATTATTCAGGGAATGAAACGTCCTCTAGGAGAAGGGTGGAGGATTCTAAAGGCCTGGGGTTATGGAGGGTTACTTGCTGTATTAGTAGGGATGTACCTAGTACGCAAGATGAGATGAAGTATAGTGATTATGGCATAGCGATAGACATGAATCATCAGAGCAATCAAATTATTTGAGTGAGCACAAACGGATCACAATTCATTTATCGATCTCTAATATAGAGAGTATCATGCCCGTATATACATCCCAATTCAAAACTTCATTGTCTAATCGCGATGAACCTTTGATGAGGCTTTTATCTAGGGCTATTATGGGAACGGTTAGGTGGCGTAAAAGATAGAAACTATAGAATTTAATATACAGCATTACTTAATACTCATAAGAGACAAATTGAGTGCCAGTCACAAAGCATGTAAACGTAGTTAGACATTGTTCTTTTTGTTGCTATGAATTTCTCCCGGGGCTATCCGCCCAGCTGACTCCGGGTATGACTTAAACATCGCAGAAAGCTAGCTACCCACCATCCTTTTTAAAGGCAGGCCGTTAGAACGTTACGAAGGGATAGAGATTATCTTCTACACGAAGAGGAAGATGAGCGTTCTTCATCCTCGTCCTCCTCTTGTTGGTGCCGGTTCCGGAGCTGACTTCTCTTCAAGTCTTCCCTTTTCCTTTTGTGAGAGACATCATGATCCTGAGATGCCACCTCTAGACATATTATGCACGTTGCCGTAAAGTTATTATAAGTACACGCAAATGAGCCGAAGGGTGGGTATTTGCAGAAAATCGTTGCCCGAAGGTATCGCAACGGTAAGAAAAGACATAGCCGACAGCTGGGGGTATGGTTTCTGTCCACGGATGACTTCTTTGTCGACGTTGATAGCCATGTTTTATCCGCGGTGAAAAGGGATCCTAGACTTGGTTGTACAAGGTTAATTGTTTCGCTCTTCCACAAAGAGGAGAACAGCCATCGGAGAGTCTCTAACGGCCGTAAGGGTGGAAACCACGGTTGCCTCCTCGGCCGCCTCCACGATAGTTGGCACCTGGTTTACCGGCGTTCTTAGGGCCTGTGGGGGCGTTGGCGGGGGGCGCATGATTGGGGTCGGTGGGGGTTTGGCTTTGCTGATGGCCACCCCGATTCCGATAGAAACCACCGCGTCCACCACCTCCCTGACTATAATTGGGCTGAGGGACATCGTCATACATGCCCTCCCAAGATGTCGGGTCACCACCACCCACATTCCCATACCCTTGGTTGTATGCGCCTCGACCGCCACGTCGTCCTCCGCCGCCGCGCTGGTTAAAACCTTGTTGCTGACTATAATCATTGTAACTCTGTTGGTCGTCGCCACCTTGACCCTGGCCTTGGCCTGAGCCGGCGTTACCCATCATGTGTTGCATCATGGCCTGGTTCATTGCTGCCATACTCTGGGCGTTAGCCCCTCCGCCGGCGGCCATTTGCTGTTGCATTTGTTGCATCTGCTGCATTTGAAGCATTTGCATCATGGCAGGGTTCATGCCCATTCCTCTGTTCATAGCTGCCTGTTGTTGCATCATGGTCATATACTGCTGCATTCTCTGCATATACTGGGCCATGATCTGTGGTGTCATGCCTCCTTGGTTCATCTGGTTTCCCATTTGATTCTGGTTGGTTGCTTGGTCGTCCATGCCACCTTTCTTATTAAACTTGCCACGTCTTGAAGCTTCTTCCTCTTCTCGCATGTTGCCTCGAGGTTGAGCCTTCTTGACTTCAATAGCTTTGCCGTGGATTTCTAGGTGTGTGCTTAGGCATGCTTCCACACCAACTTCGTTTTCAAAAGTAACAAACCCGAAGCCGCGAGGCCGTCCCGTGTCTTTATCCATCATGAGGGTAGCATCAACAACACGTCCAAATTGCGCAAAATAATCCTTAAACTCGTTCTCTGTCGTGTCTTGGCTTACTCCACCAACGAAGATTTTTGACGTCTTCTCTTGCTCATCCCGTGGAATGGCACGTTTCGGGTCGATCTACGAGTTTGTTAGCGACTATTATTGTGATGTCCGATATCCGGCGTCACCACATACTAGCTTTCCGTCAAGAAAATGTTCCTTGACCATGACAATGTTGACGGTTTTCGGGTCTTTGAATGTGAGAAAGCCAAACCCTCGAGAGCGTCCTGTAGCGCCGTCTCTCATAACAGTGCACTCAGTGACTTCACCGAACTGCGAAAAGTAATCGCGAAGTGATTCTATATGATTACAGAGATTAGCTAGGTACTCGGGTGTAGAAAGCCGAAGCTTGTTGGTAATTCCTTACGATCAGTGGTTTCCCAGTTCAAGCCTCCAATAAACATCTTGCTGTTAAGAAACTGTTAGTCTAATACACGCTACAAATCAATACAAACTTGTGCACGCAGCCCAATAATGGTGAGGATGCGTTTGATAGTCAGGGCTAGCATGATTGGTCACTTGAGCAAACATGCCAAACGCATGGCGGTCTAAGGCCATATACAATTCCAAGTCTCCAACTGGACCTTGTATAATGACCATATCTACGCGTCAGCCGCGAGACACTGATATCTATATTCGAATATGCTCGATGTCGTTACGAATTGGAGTGATCCTGTGCCAAGATCGATGTGGACAAGAGAAAGATGAAACCAGTCTTAGCCCAAAGCCTCAAGCGTTTCCTTTCAGCATGATTGTTGTCGCTAGAGATGACGAATTTGATGACAGTGTGAAGATATAGAGGTGTGACTTTGTGCACTTCATTTGAGAGCATGCGAGCCAATAGTCAGATCTCGGTGGCTGACCACAGTAACACTGCTCAAGTGGACATGGAGAACAGCGAAGGATGACCGAAACGATTTGTCGATTTCTGCTCTCGTCTTTGCTATCGTCAAGCTAGGTCATCTAACTCGAGCGCTATTCGCTGCCAGTCTTCTTGTTACAGCTTCAGAGGTGTTCCTTGTCGAGCTCTATGAGCCTATCCTGACGAATGGCTATAAAAGGCTGTAGAGTGCTCTTGCACGGCTATGGTCGAATCATATCGTTTTGGTCCTTTCAGGTAGCAGCGTGAATCATTCCACCATCTATCCTTTCTTTTTTTGTCTTGCGAGATGCACCATGAGCTAGGACAATGGTGCTGTCTCTTTGGCCAGCATTAAAATACCGCCTGATCTGGTAGAACTCTAATACCTCGATATCCACTTCGTGGCGCTAGCTGGGTACTGTGCAGAATATCCCTTCATGCCCCAACACCTCCGGCGTGATCTAGGATACTGAACCATCCCTTCCTCGGCAAATAACCGACTCACTCTCCTAGAAGCCACTTGCCTAGCCCCTCCGGCTACCAACTAGGTTGATCTGGTACTGGTGCGTCCTACCCACTTGACCGCTCCGATGGATATCAAGCACAGTGTACAAAACAAAATTTAGTGAAAGAACTTACCCATCCTCTTTGGCACTTGGTCCTCGTGTAGTATGAAAAGAAGAACCTGGAGACTCTTCTTGCTTTGCTGGGGCTGCCATATTATTGATAGTTGGGCCGTTGCCGAGATCGAAATCCACGTCGTCATCATCATCGTAAGCATCGTCGTGATAATCATCACCATAACCGTTCTCTACGGCACCATGAGCCATCTCATCAGGTACTTGCTCAACCTGAGGCTCGGGTACTTGTTCCGTTACAGGTGGAGGTATGGAAGCTGCAACAGGAGCTGGGGCTGGGGCAGGAGCAGGCGCGGACGTGGATGCCGGCGCCGGGGGAGCTGAACCGTCGTTGTCATCATAGCTAGGGAATTGTTAGTCGATCTAGGTGCATAGATTTTTAGATAGGAGGTGGCGCAACGGGTGTAGCAACGGGTGTATTGTACGGTCGGGGGAATTTGCGATCGTGATGGAAGTACTAACAGGTCGGCAAACAGGTCGTCCTCGAAGTTATCGGCGTCCGCCATGATTAAAGTTAGTTGTTCTTTCTTTCTTTCTCTCTAGTGTTTGGGGAAGGGACTGGGTTTGTTCGAATCCGTAGATCAGACTAGGCCATATAATCACAAGAAGTTGCTCAGATTGTGCACTTGTGAGACGGCCGTTGTGACAACGTAGGAGACTTGAGGCACTAAGGATTCGAAGAGATATGTGTCACGATAGAGATGATGGGGGTTGGGTTGGCGCGGGATAGAAACTGTAGCCTTATGGGAGCAGGTTGTTCTGAGTGCTGAGGTAATGAATGGACGGAGCTGGGAGATGGATATAAGAGAAACTTTGAACCAATGGTTTGAAGACTTGGACTCGTACCTTGTGCCTGCTCAGGTAAGCTACAGTTTAGATAACGATAAGAAGGCGGCTACTGGGTGTGTGGCTTCGCACCGCCACACTTTGGTACGTATACAGATTTAGGCACACTACCTAGGTACATAAGGTACCTAAGGTAGGCAGTGTATTGATTTGAGTTACAGTACGTCGGTCCATTATCACACTTTATTACACTATTTGACTGCGGGATTCCTTGAAACTAGATTTCTGACGTGTTATCTCCTAGAGAGGGCTTGTTCAAGGTATAACTATAGCCGGCAAGTAAAGTTACAAATCTGACAGAGTCGGGGAAGTACATCAGTACATCTATAGGCGCCCGGGCAGTACCCTGTGAGTATATTAACACACATCCCCTGTATAATCCAAAAACGCTATCATTTAAAAGACTCCCTAACAAAATAGTCAGATAATATTACTTAGTATACATTTATTTAACAGTTTTGCTAGTCCTTTGAGTGATGGAATTTTGGCTATACAGTGGATGTGTGGTTCATATATGCACAGGCTACGAGCCTGGGTTGGGCTGTGGCTTACTAGACTTTTATGGGTCCGGGACAAGCTAAAAGTACCTAGTAGGTACCTACTCGTATACCAAGGCTAGTAGATACTTATCATAGAAGTACTCACAGTACCTACACTAACCCTCAAGAAGTACCTTATATAGACGAGCGTTACAGCATGCTTGAGGAGGGGCAGGTCAAGTCACAGGGGTCGATCTATTAGCACACTACCTATTAGTTGCTGTAGCCTGTCTGTCGATACTATCAACTCGCCAACCGCTACAGCTACAACCAAACAACTGCGATATTGACCCAAACCAGAATGCCATCATAACCTAGCCTTTCTATTCTGCCACCATGTTCTCGTCTTCGGGCGGTGGTAAGAAACCTCCACAACAGCAGGTATGCATGTTGCCCTCCATTTCCCCCAGAGAGGCTTCTAAGATGAATGTCTAGCAACTGACGATGACGTACTTGGTCTAGGAGATGGTCCAGGTCGGTGAGTCCAATTGCCTCCAATCACGAGACGACGTTGGCGAACCACTGCTCTGCGCATTCGTGGTTCATGTCTTTTGCTGCTTTGCATGGACGCCTATGTATTTTCTTACCTGGGAGTGAGGCCCGCTGCTAATCGGAACTCTTATTGGTCTGGGTAGACAGGTCTGAGTAAGTCCAGCTAAATTCTCTTTCTACTATCTGTCACTTCTCATATTCTATACCCTCCGGTTCATACAGCTAAACTCGCCGTCCCCTAGGTCCTCTTCACCGTTCTGGCGTGCCCCACGAGAAGGAACTCCCAAGCGAACGGGTCGAGATCCGAGTCTCGTCGTGGGCGCAGCGTACTCTCATGCTGATATACTCAAGTTCGATAACCTGTATGTCACGCTACATCTACCAACCATCTATACTCCATTCATTAATGGCCAACCTCTTTTACGTAGATCCAGAAACGTATCCAGCTCATCACGACCGAAGACGCCCCCTTCCTCCACCTCTCAGAAAGCCAGAACAAGTGATGTTGGATCTACGTCGCGCAAATCCAATTCCTCTCTTTCCTCGCCCCCGTTGAAGTCTTATTTTAGTTTCCTGTCAACGACGAACTCGGACTGGAATGTGGAGGATCCCGAAGGTGAAGATGAGTATGGATATGAAGACGACGACGGGGACGACTTTGGACTGCCTAGTTTATCTAATATGAAGCGGCGATCTCGTCGTATGGCAGCAGCCTCACAAAGCGCCGGACTCGCCTCCCAAAGCCAGCCGGCTTTAGATACCTCGCTCGGCTTCCCAAATAGACGGTACTCGAATAGTGCTGACATAGCCATTGAAAGACCCACTCTCGTGTACCCTATGCCAAAAAAGACTGAAGGGAAAATTCTCAGGCCGCAGTACAAAGATATTCTAAAAGGTTGATTGCTTCATCCCCACGCGAGATATGTCAGTTGCTCATTTTGTTATAGATCCTGCAAATGCATTGCATCTCATAGACCACCCGCCTACTCCAGCTAATGCTACTCCAAAGGAGGTTAATGCCATCAACTCTCGCGTTACTAAAATAAATAAATTCAAGAAAATTCTCCAAACAACCACTATCCCTTTAACAGACCTTAGAGCATTAGCATGGAGCGGGGTTCCTGAAGAAGTCCGCGCAATGACTTGGCAGTTATTGCTTAGTTATCTACCAACCAGCAGTGAGAGACGAGTTGCGACTCTTGAGCGGAAGCGTAAAGAGTATCTCGACGGGGTCCGTCAAGCATTTGAACGCGGAGGTGCCAGCCAAAATTCCACCGGCCGTTCGAGAGGCCTTGATGAAGCAATTTGGCATCAGATCAGCATTGATGTGCCTCGGACGAACCCACATATTGAGCTATACGGCTATGAAGCGACACAACGATCACTAGAACGAATCCTGTACCTATGGGCCATTCGCCACCCTGCAAGCGGCTATGTACAGGGCATCAATGACCTAGTCACACCATTTTGGCAGGTGTTTTTAGGGAGCTATATAACTGATTATAATATCGAGAGCGGAATGGATCCAGGCCAACTACCGAAGGCTGTGCTGGACGCAGTGGAGGCCGACTCGTACTGGTGCTTGACGAAATTACTTGACGGTATCCAGGACCATTATATCGTCGCACAGCCCGGAATACAGAGGCAAGTTGCGGCGCTTCGAGATCTTACCGCTAGAATCGACGAAGGACTTGCGAAGCATCTTGAGCACGAGAATGTCGAGTTTATCCAATTCAGTTTCCGGTGGATGAACTGTCTTCTCATGAGAGAAATTAGCGTTCGGAACACAATTCGAATGTGGGACACATATCTGGTGAGTAACCGCTACTGTCTCTTTCTAGTCATTCCTAACGCGTTATATAGGCCGAGGAGCAAGGATTTTCGGAATTTCACTTATATGTCTGTGCTGCGTTTCTTGTCAAATGGTCCTCTAAGCTAGTCAAGATGGACTTTCAAGAGATCATGATGTTCCTACAGGCCTTGCCCACTCGAGATTGGACTGAGAAAGATATCGAGCTCCTTCTCAGTGAAGCTTTTATATGGCAGAGTTTGTTCAAGAATTCAGCCGCTCATCTCCGAGGGGGGCCGAGCCGAGCTCCCGCGACCAACCTTCAGTTATAAGGCGATATTGGGGGTAACGTTTTGGATACCTGGTATCGTCCAATACCACGCAGATTGGTGGCTAGAATATTGTCACCGGCGGGTGTTGCGACGATTAGGTATTTCGGAAATGGTGTATGCACTATAGATATATCCTAAATAAGCTAACTGAAGGGAAAACTGCCACGATGGGCGTTGTGGGTATTTATCCGTGCTGCTATAATCATTATATAACAGCCCCGAGTACTTCTCTCCTCATACACACACACACACAAAGAAGAGTACTTGGAAGCAAACAGCTTGCTTGCTTATTGAATGTAAAGCTTGGATTGGAGTCGGCGTCGAAATGGACTGAACGGGCGCATCAGTTACGTACACACCTGGTTTTCGGGAGACTTTGGCTTGCAAAATTATTTCTTGGTTAGCTGGTTACATCGAGTCTTTACACATGCATAGCAAGCAAGCAAGCAAGAGAGCGTATGATACCGCACTGTTCGCAGGCACTAGTCTGCCAATAGAAATTCATGATAGATTCTACTACTGCTTGCTACATTCCTATTATGCGAGTCTGCTTAGTGCGTTTTCATGTGGGCTACTGGTAATTTGAACATTCATATCGCCTCAAGCCTCGCGAAAGGAGAATAAAGCGTAAGTATAATAAATATTCCCGAGTTATTTGAGAATATTAGCGAGTGCTTATCTTTACAGTCATCCTTCCGCTCCCAAATCCTCATCGTTCCTACTAGTAGCGTCCTTACTGCAAAACATCTATATCACAAGTACAACAGAAATAGCGCCATAGTAACTGGCTCCATGTAATCCAAACCTATGCTTCTATTACATTGATGATTAGATTTGTACTAGATACAGTTTTTCTTTTCTCGTATTTACAACCAACCAACCAGCCAACCGCATTTCATTCGTTATAGTTTTTCGTATCATCGCATCTAGGCATCATTCACCTTGATCGTGAACGCGCGCGTCAAGTCCTCATCAACCTCGACCGTAACGACATCATTCACCTCGTCGGCGATAGCCTGGACGGTCTGGCCGGCGACCTCGACGGAGTCGATGGCGCGCTTCGACATGCGGCCCTTTCCGAGGCCGAGGAACGTGACTTTGGACAGGCGCACGTTCTCGGTGTAGCCGAAGGAGCCGGAGACGGCGAGCACGCCCTTGGCGTACGTGAACTTGATGTCCGTGGTGCCCGGCTGCTCGATGCTCACGCCGTCGTCGACGTACAGAGAACCAGATGCCTTGCCGTTGCGGCCGATGGCGACAATGAGCTCGAACGGCTTCGTGCGTAGCTCCGTCGTCGTCATGGCGGATTCCGCGCGCACCGGGAAGATGACGCCGCCGCGCAGGAACAGCGGGATGTCGGTCCAGTCCTGGTCCTTGACCGTGATGCTCTTCCCGCGGCCCTCGATCCGCTTGTGCGTGTACCAGTCGTAGAAGGTGTCGTCGGGCAGATAGACGTTGACGCTCGTGGCGTCCTCCTCTGTTACTGGGGCCACGAGGAGGCCGGGCCCGAAGAAATACTGCAGGTCCAGCGCGGCGGTGTTCTTGTCCTTGGGGTACAGGAATACCATTGGGTTTACGGCCGGTGTGCCGTCGACGCTCTGCTGGTGCATCGCGGTGTACAGGTAGTCGAGCAGGCGGTACCGGATGGCGATGTTCTTCTGCGCCGAGGCAGTCGTCGCGGGCCACCGGTAGAATTCCTGCGGCACGCTGCCGAACTCGTTGTGCACCCGGTAGAAGGTCGAGAAGGCGCCTAGAGCGGTCCAGCGCGCGCATAGCTGCTCGGTCGTGTTAAGGCCGAAGCCGCAGACATCGGTGCCCACCACTGTGCTATTCAGTCAGTTATTGCTATTTGGAAAGTATGAAGAGTTCGAGGCGCAGGGAGTTCCTGAGATATCCCAGCCGGGGGGCCTTTGTATCCTAAGGGTAGCTAAATTTAGGGAAGGGGAGGGATTTAGGGAGCTACTCACTGGGAACTTGGTACACTGCTGCGAATGTCATCATGCTGCGGACCGCTAGTCGGTATTCGTCCCAAGTAGAGAGATTATCACCGAGCCAGTGGCCGACCTTTCTCCCAGCACCGCTGAAAGTCGATCGCGTGATGATCAACGGACGCTTGTTAGGACGGCGCGCCAACATGGCGTCGTACGAAGTCTCGGACATCATGCTACCATACAAGTTGTGGACGTCGTATTCAGCGAGTCCGTTTTGGTGGAGCACGTCCGTGTTCACCGTCTTGTTGGAGAGCCCGCCCTCGGCCGCGTTCCAGCTGTCGAGGTATGCCGCCTTGTTGTGGATCGCGTACTTGGGGTACAGGAGGTCACGGCCTGGTAGGCCCTTCTGTTGGCCCCTAGCTGGCTCTGCGCGGGTGAGGTGAGGGAAAAATTCCGGAGGTGTTCTGTCTTGGATGATATCCAGAGACCGAGTCTCGGCACCCTCGCAGCCTTCAGGCTGGAATTCACAGGGGAATCCAGGGAGAGGTCTCGGGGGCGAGCGAACCGCAGGGGGTTCTGGCGTGAAACCATCGGCAACCGCGTCGGGGTTGTCGCAGGGGAAAAAGCAAGGGAAGTTAGAGGGCTCGTTCAAGTCGATCCAGAGCGCATCGATGTCAACGCCATTGTCCTTATCAAAGAAGAGGGCGAACTCATTGGTCTTTAAAATATTAGTTAGTATACACGCCTATGAAAAATTGCCCTGACTCTTGAGGAGGGAGGAGAGGGTATAGCACGCGTCTCGACGCACGGACGTAGATGGATGGGGCAAAGGGGTTGATTTTGCTTACCCAGAACTTGGTGGTGTTTTCGGCAAACCAATCGGGGAAGGCAACAACACCAGGCCAGACGACGCCCTTCCAAACGGAGCCGTTTTCACGTAGCAGGAAGACATTGTCCTCGATACCGCGCTGTAGACTGCCCGGGTAATCTTGGTATGCGATGTCAGGGTCCACCATCAATACATAATGTTGATCGTGCGAGTGGAGATACTACAGCACCGGAGGTTAGCGAGTTATTTTTTACGCGATGGCTTATTTGGTTCAGAGTCTGGGGACTGTGAAAAATATCTCAGGGGCAGCGCAGAACAACGCCACAATACTTACGTCAACAAGGCCTTGCATCATAGGGAGAGGATATCTCTCTGGGTCCAGACTGAAAGTCTATAAAATGTTAGAGTTAGACCAATGACGACAGTTTTGTTCTGAACAACGGAGACGTGTCAATACTAACTCTTCGTCGATACATATAGTCGATATCAGTCCACATGGTCTCGAGAGGTATGGCGGCTTGGCTGTAGTTATACACGACCTCGGCGACCTCGTAGGCGTCTTGGTAGCCATATCGGCAATTGTGCAGGCCCAGACCCCAATACGGCATCTCCGTCGGGAGACTCACGATCTCGGCGTACTGCCGCGCGACATCGATCATGCTAGGACCGGCGACGAAGTAAAAATCCAGCACGCCACCAAGGGTGTTGTACTCGAGATACTGGCCGTCTTTGCGGGTTTTGTTGATCTTGATATCCATGCCGTTCGAGTTGAGGAAGAAAACGCCGTGGGAGCCGGAGTCGCGGAGCTCGTAGTACACCGGGTGGCTACCGTACAAGTTGGCGCCCGTAGGCACACCGTAAGAGTCCTGTGCCCAGAGCGTGCGGATATAATCAGTCGTGTTCAGCTTGAAGGGATCCGAGTGCTCTCCGAGTCCGTACAAGACGGGGTCCTCAGGCAACTTGGTTCTCAGGCGGAGGTACTGCGACTCAAAGACCAAGCTGGCAGCAGAAGTGTCGAACAGAACCTCGTTCGAGTCTGAGCGAGAGACGGTGAAGCTGAAGGGCTTCTTGACATGGTCGAATTTGAGAGCAGACTTGCGCTTGCTGCTGCCGCCGCTCTTCGGTCGGGGGAAGAAAGATTCGGGGACCTGATATACGTCATTCGCGGCATCTTGGATTTTGACATGAAGTCTCGAATCTGATCAATGTGAGCTGGGTCTCTATCAATTGGACCTCGAGAGGGACCAGTCTTACCGGTGTCATACGAGACCTCCAAGATGAGATCTTTCAGATCCGTTCCATAGACGTCACAGCCTTCGCCGGCAAGGGTCAAAGCTGCGGTCAGGCCAGAAGCGGTGGTCTTGACCTTGGAAGCAGAGTAACCTGGGCATGCTGATAAAGCGTCGCCTGTAGGGTAATCTCTTCCGGTAAAGGCAGCAGCCGAAGCGGCGGCGGCCATGAACAAGAGACTCGCCATTGTGCGGATACACGAACACTACACTACCTCTTGACAATGTGTGTGTGTTCTATGTATGTGCCGTATACCACGCGTGGGTGTGAGGTGGTATAAGAGCTGGACCACGGGGTTTGTACGATGCTGCAGCTCTTATATAGAGAGGCAATCGCAATTTAATCCTTCGGGTCACGCGCGCCACCGCGGTTTTCTCCTGTCCCTACCAGGGCCGACCTAGTATGACTTGGCTTATCCGTGTAGCTGTGCTTCCCCAAGTACAAATCCTTACACGCGATCCCCGCATGGAGGTTGCCGGTGGCGAGGTTCGATTTTTTTTTTTTTTTTCAGTACCGACGTATGTTCATGATGTAAATCAAGGCGAGTAGGCCGTATCCATCTCAGCCTCTGGCTCCATTTTCACTCTACCGAGGCCAGGCTATTCCCGATGTTGTTGCTGCTCCACTCTCGTCGCTCTTTTTTTTCGGCGCTTCTTATACGGTCTAGTCACGGAGTAGAGCAAGATACAGTATACATCTCCTTAGCCAAGGTATGACCTGCATACTTACCTAACTATTATGACATTGAGAGCTGGCCGCATGTATTGTCGGAAGAACCTCGGGTGCCTTGGTTCTAAGAGGGAGATAGATACACACTTTATTCTATTCCAGCTTCTACTCTAGCAGTTCGACTAATTTCGATCCGTGGCTGACAGATCAACCCGTTCCGGCTACACCGATTATCTTTTACCGTGTGAGGGCTCTCGGCGCGCCGATGGCGCCCTTGCAGCGAGCGTTCCTACCGGCACTATCGCGGTCTTTCCACGGAGCCATTCAGCTTCCCCTGTTGGCGTCGGCTGTTTTGGTTGATGGTTGATGGCTAACTTGGAGCCTGTCATCGGTATTGGCACGGCGACCCGCTAGCCACCACGATCTGAAAATGAGGAGAATCCTGGGGTTGAAGATACGCTTTGCCCTTTCTCGAACGACTTTCCCCGCAAAATGGCTTGGCACTCGGTCTGATTGATCAAGAGAAATTGCAATTGGGATATGACAAGGGGACTAGCAAGGGGATGAGGGGACTGAGGAGAAGCTCTTCCCCGCATATAGGCCATAATAAACATACCTCCTCCTCTTGGCATCTCTTCACCCGCCTCTGACCAAGACCGCCTAAAAATGTTGAACTTTTTTTTTGTCGCCTTTCCCTGCTTATATTATACATCCTAATTCCGGAGTCGGAATCCTTCCTGTTCGTTACTGCTAAGATGTAGGAATTAGTTCCGCACTGGAATGACTAACCTACAAACATACGACCTTCGAGAGTGAAGATTTTGTTTTTACCGAGGCAGGACCACAACACTTACCGCATATGCCAAAGGCACTAGCCCCGAGAAATACGAGAGCTGAATTCATTCTCTTAGCCCGAACTCGACTAGGTATAGTTACACCCGTAGGAATAGCCCGCCATGCCATGTGTTCTATCCATTTCTATCTGATGATCTAGATAAGCGACCATGAATTACTGTTGAAGCTCCTCGACGGTGTGTCTAGGTGGATACGCCAGTTCGACCGCCCTTGTAGCTATGAGTAATGTCAAATAGGGCGAAGAGGTGAAGATATAGCTCATGGTGCATGGTGCTTAAGTAACGCTTTTTATCGATCATAACATGGGATATAACGTACAGAGGTAGGCGTTGATTACCTACATGCACTGCAATGTCAGCACGTGGCCGGCGAACTCTAGCAAGGGGACAAACACTTGAGGCCTTCTCTGTAACATTTCAAGTACGGACTATCTATTAACCTCAAATACTTAACGGGAATCCTTATCCCCCCTTAGTTATTCGGCACCATAATACGATCGATGTCCGGGCCATACGTGCCATCCGTCGTGGTGATGACAACGGTATTAGTCGCGCCGCTCTTGAGGTCCACATTCAACACGCTGGACCCAGGCGTTCCTCCCGCGGTCGGCAGGAACGCGATCTTCTGGCTCGCGCCGTTGACGGTCACGGTGGCGAAGCGCTGGGTGCTGTCGCCGTTCAGATACTTGATGCGCACGGACGTCTTGGTGGCGGCGTTGCTGCTGACGCCGCTGAACGTGACCGATCCGCCCGTGCTGCCGCCGATGTACCCGACGCTCGTCCCGCCGCTGCACCCGGAGCACGACAGCGTCCTCGCGCCGTTTGCGACCGTGGCCGCCTCTGCCTCGGGCGTCGTCTCGCCGGGCCCGGCCGCCCAGGTCCCGGCGCCGACGTTCGGCGTCCAGTTGACGTAGTTCTTCATCGAGACCGTGGTCCCTGAGAACGTGAGGGGTAGCCACACGTACGTGCTGCGCATCAGGTTGCTCGAGACCCAGCGGTCGCCCATGTAGATAGCGCCGTCACCGAATGGTAGGATGTAATTGGTCTGCGAGGAATACGTGTTGGAGCCCGAATCGGCGAATGTCTTCCAGGCTGACCACGGGCCCGACAGCGACGTCGCTGTGCTATAAACGTTGTCGTTCGGATCCCAACCCGTTAGTTTTGAGCCGAACATGTAGTAAGTTCCCTGGCGCTTTAGGATCGCCGGTGCCTCGATTGAGTCCGACCAAAGATATGTCAACTTCGTCACTGAGAGGTAGTCGGAGCTAAGCTGATCGATGCGAAGCCCATTGGCTCGCTGTTGGGGTTACTTAGCACATGTCTCTATTATACCCAAAGGGCTATTGATAGAAAGAAACGAGACAAAAAAGCTACATAAAAACTCACATCCTCAGTCAGTAGGTACGCGCTGCCATCATCGTCCTTAAAAAGCCCCATATCGCGACTCTGGAAGCCCAAGGGCTGGAAACTACCCTGGTACGTGTAAGACCCACAGACGGAGTCGCCCGTCGCGACACCGACCTTTGCCTCGCCATAGTTGCTACTGTCGATGTGCATATACAGGACGTACTTCTTGGTCGAGTCGTTGTAAATGACCTTAGGTCGCTCGACGACGCGGCTCGGTCCTAGATCACCAGAACTCGTCTGCGAGAGCAGCGCGCCGACATACGTCCACTCCACCAGGTTCGTGGAGGAGTAGCAGTTGATGTTCTGGAAAGCCGACCCATTCGTCTTATCTTCTCCGATGATGTAGTAGGTCGATCCAACCTTGATGGCGCCGGCTCCGTGGGCTTGGACGTGCTTGCCAGTGTTTGTCTATGTCATACAGTCGTCAGTTCAGCGGTGCCTTATACCTAAGAGGGTGGAATTGGGTTCAGATCGATAGGGCGTCGAGTAATTCCTTGGGCAAGATTGACGAGGAGAGTGAGGAACTAACCGCCGTCCATGTCCCTCCCGGGACGATCTGTAGCGTAGCACTCGCTGTGGTCGCCGCAAGCAAGAGCAAGTTTGCCTGTAGAGACGTCGTATTGAACAGCATCGCGAAGTTCCGTGTGCCACAGAGTATGGAATATGATCGGCAAACACCCCTAGAACCGCATTGGAGATGCCATTGTGCAACCCGGGACACGGGTTACTTATTTATCATATCCCGCCTGGCCGCCGTCGCGTAAGTTTCCACCCATCTAGTGTAGGTTTAGAGTACTCGTAAACGTATAGCAGAATCGTTATTATTAGTGTCAATGTCAATGCTACCCACCACCTTGTATGTGTGCACAATGATGTTTCATCCATCCCCATCGTCGATGCGCTCCAATAGCCTGTCGGCCGTCGTACCCGTTTTATCCACCGGGATAACACTTCCTTCATCTCGTCCATTCCCTTGCCTTCGTGTTTTTTCCCACTCGCAGCACGACGTTGACGACTTATGTAGACGGAATATATCTCCTCAAGAGTTAAAAATTGCGCGATGAGTAGTTTGAGTGTATCTCTTGTTATTTATATATGTATTCCTAAGAGCATCTTTTGCTGTTATAGGCCGGGTCCACGTCAGGCGGGACTCCGACATCCAAATTCTTCAATTCCAGCCATCGGGTTTCTAAACCCGCCCCGATTCGTGGAGAAAAACACAAGGTTGGAACGACCATCCAGGACATTGACCATTCGAAGGCAATGCCTTAGTATACACACCCGACCTATTCCCTACACTTGACTTCCCGAAATAGAAACTATTTGCGCACGCACAATTCGGATCTCTTCAGTGCTTATCTAACTTTGAGATGACGTAGAAAGGACCACGGCAAACGCCCATGCCAAATAATCTGCACCCCACCCAACTTCACCGCTACATTAGGTAAAGCAGCAAAACAAACAAGAATATCGCATAGTATAAACATATACGTTACTCTGGTAAGGGATGCATAGTAACTAAAGGTCACAAATGCGGTTTAATAAAGAATAGCTATGAGGCCGGCAGCCCCTCTTTCCCCTCCGCACTGAGTAGCTTACTTAGGACCGAAGGAAAGCAACTAGACCCCGTGGTGTCATAAGCCTTAATCTAGACTACTACATCTCGAGTGTACATAGTATCTACTTAGAGGAGTTGAGAAAGATATGGGACGAAGAAATGATCTACATGACCTGACTCCGCACCATCTAAACTAAGCATGTTCTTAGTTCAAAACCTACAGGTTTCCACTTGCGGGGTGCATAACATAACCACACTAAGTGACCCATCACCCGTATCGAGGTAATCGGCTACAACCCGTAAGCTGACAATTGCACCTTGCCCTTATGACCTCAAGACTCAAGTGAATACTAACCACTATAATCCAAGTATTATTGTTGTAAGGTGAGGGAGACAGGGGATGGCATCCTAAATCACTCAATGCACGAAAGCCTGGGGAATCTTGTCTTGATGTATATTGCCGCTGTTTAAACACGTGCATTCCGAGCTCTTCAGCTTGCTTTTGGAAAGCAAATAAAACAAAGTATACGCTAACGACAGACTGCTCTACCGAACGCCCAAAAAGTTGGTATCTTAGATGAAGGACCTCGTAGTGGTGATTAGGGCCGTTGCATCACTTCTAAATTTGTCCTCAAAATGGAAGGGCCTACTGACCGTTAAGAAAACTCCAATTAGAAAAGTCATGCCACGTCCATCATACCAAGATCATAAATGTGAATAGTGGCAACCCGTGGGCGAATTGTTGTGACCGCTCCGGACATGAGCGGCTTATATACAGATCTGACCATATACATGTTGGTGGCTAGATTCCCTGACCAAACAATTTTTTGTCCGGACAATTCTCTCCATTTTTGGTATATATATACTTTCCTGTCAGTCCACATCCATCTTTTCCACAATCGTACTCGCTGCGATGATGGTTCGTTCTTCTGGATCTCGCTTATTACCATCTGAATGATACTCTGTGTTATGGTTGTTTTCCTTTTCAGTGCTGCTACCATTGCCACTACATAGTCGGTATTCTCCGTCCTCTTTGCGTTCGATGATGCCCTCATCCAAGGCCCACTTGGCTAGGAGACGGTCGACACCAAGTCGATCCGCTTCTCCTTTCTCCATATGACGACCGACGTGCTCTGTCCACTCATCCCAGGAAGTGGGCCCTTCAAATGAACTAGCACAATCAGGTTTGGGACAGGCCGAACTTTGTGGCGGTCGCCTTCGAGTCACCAAACACGACTGTTGCATGTCCTTGACATGGGTTTCCCATTCCACTTGCAATTTACTGTCACCTTTGGCAAGGGCCTTCTTGATGGCGAAAGGAGCATGCATGCGCCGTAGATGTTGTGTGAAGAGATCTTTGCGGTTAAACTCATTCCCCTTTCCTTCAACCGACGATTGGGGGCATGATGAGCACCTGTAATACTGCAAACAAAGATGCTGTGATGCAATGTGTCGCTTCCACTCGTTTTTTGATCCAAACGTGCTAGGACATCCGGCAAACGAGAAGGCACACGGGAACGGGCGGGTGTGAGCTGCGGCAATATGTTTCCGCAATGAAGAGGAGTCCTTGAAGGGAGCATGACTACAATGATTACACCGAGTCTCTTGCTTTGGAATGGGCTTCTGTATGGAACGGCGTCCTGGCTTAGGTCGTGCTGATGGTGTTGCTGTTTCAGCGTGATAGCGCGAATCGTCTATGCTGTTGATAGCACCAGTGTCCTTCAATGATCTTTCTTCTGTCTTCAAATCCGCAGCACGTATGCTAGGAGAGGGTTGAAGTCGCGCCGAAGAAGTAGCGTCATCGCTGACATGGCGGACGTGGCTCAAGGCCTTGAGCTGCTCAGCTGCCTCCTGCATCTCTGCCGAATCTTCAACATCGTCCTTTCTTGAGACCACTGTCCCTGGTGTTGTGTTGGAATAGGGCACGGCTGGAGTAGCAGCCGATTGAGGATTGCTCGCCGGGTCTATTCTTCCCAAATTGTCATGGCGAACTGGAGTTTCCGGAAGTAAGTGTCGGTGAGCAGCGGGTGTCGTTGTAGCTACCTCCCGAGCTTCCAGTAGCATTCTGCCGTCCTCCATGTCTTTAGCCGACGCCTTGTTCAGAGAGATGGAACCAACCAATCGCTTGTAAAGATGGGTCATATTGTGTGAGTTAACATATCCCAAGAAACAACAAACTTTGTCATGTTGCACTACATTCCAGACAGCTACAGGCATAGATATTAGTAGCATTGTAGGTGGCCCGAGAAACATCCCCTCGACAGCTATTTTGGAACCGATAGCAGGTGTATTGTGAAGCCAATGATAAAACGACGACATATCAGGGCTGGCCTCACCAACAAACGTTGTACAGACAAGAACCCTTGGTTCGTCAAATGTCAGATCTGCAACTGCACTGGGATGGATGGCGTTGTCTTCTCGTGATTTTCTTGAGGCTGTATCGTCCGTAGTCTTTTGAGACTGCAATTGAGACCCGGGAGCTGGAGCTGGCGTCAAGGGACATAGGCTTAAACTTTGGCCTTTACCTGAAGTGATGGAATATAACAGAGGCAGCTTGTCATGTATTGATATGCTCTTACCAGCGATCCCGTTGGTAAGTCCCGGGCTTTGAAGAAGTTCATGTTGTCTTAATCGCGCGGCCTCCTGATACAGGTGCTCCGTTGTGAAGGGCCGTCCGGTACCCAATTGCAGAAATGCTTCTGTCAAGTTGGCCGTGAATGATCGGGCCCCAGGTTCCCTTGAGTAATGGTCTGGAGTACCAGCTGCAATAATTTGTTTTGTACTGCTTCCGCCCTTCACCGTTGGTTCTTGCACGACACCGCTGTCTAATAACAATAGCATATCGGACTGTGTCTCCTCAAAAATGCACCGGAACCCACCCCATTTGAGTTTAGGAGAATCCTTCTTGGCATTGCTGGGAACTTTATTAGAGAAGCGCAGTAAATTGGGTAGCTGTCAACCTACCTCGCCCAATAGAGCTGCTTATCTGAACCGACAAAGCTATACCCCGCATAATGTATGATCAGGAGGTGATCCGGGGCGGCGGACTCGAGGAAGGAAGCCATGCGCACGCCCAGCTTCATGCTGGCATTGGCTATTACCGGTATAACCCATCGATCGGTGCAGTAGCTGTATCGTTCGCGGAGGACTTGTTCGAGTGCGACAAGTTCTAATTCGGCGGCAGTGTCGTCTTCCCACCGGAGCAGAAGTACGGATACTTTATTATAGGGGGACCTTTGGCTTTGGCGGTATATGAGCATGGCAGCATCCTGGAGATGCCTTGCGAAGGACTCGAATTCATGGCGTTCTGGAGGGGGTGGAGGGATATCTTGTGGTTGGTAATGTTGCGATGGCTGTGTTCGAGACTGTCAGCGTCGGATGTCTAGGATCAATGATTGCGCCCTCGCGTACCGTAGACTCGTGAGCGTAGGTGGCGGAAGGAGGCGGCGGTTGTGGTGGATGGGAGGGACTAGGCTGAGGCTCAACCTTGGGCGCTAGCCTTCTCTTCTTGGTGGCGGGTTGATCCATCGATTCGGGAGAAGGTCCGAAGAGATTACGAAGGATTGAGAGAGAAGGGGGAAAAAAAGGGAGAAGAAGAAGAGAAGAAGAGAGGGCTACAAGAGGGAACCCAGGAAGCAATTGACACGGGCAGGATTTGTATAGGAACACAGCAGCGACAAAACCATTTGGAGACTGTGTAGTAATTGGACAAGGCTAAAAGACTTGGAATGGAGGGGGGTATTGGCGAGGGCCAAAAAAAATCAAGAGAGAGATGGATGTAATTGGGAAATCAGGCTGGGAAGAAAGGCTACAGACAAGGCTGGATTTGAGGTGGTTTTTTTGTGCCGGCGTGTGCTAAGGCGGGCGGGTATCAAGGATGAGTGGGTGAAAGGGTGAGTGGGCAAAGTGGGCAAGCTGAAGCTGGCTGGTCGGCTGGTTTTCTTGTTTTCGTCGTCTTCGGCAAAGATGTCGACCTGTGCAGTAGAAGAGTACCTCAGGCAGGTAGGTAAATGATAGCGTAAATGAGAGTTTATTTGGTACCTAGCCTAGGCAATGGGAGGCAATGGAGGCAATTGGAGGAGAACTGGCTTAACCTAGTCTGTTCTGTCCAGTGTCCAGGCAATAGGCAATCGACTTACCCAGGTCCATCTAGTGCACACACACTATACTGTACAGAGCAGTGGCACGCTTAGCTGGGCAGGCAGGTAGATAGATACCAGACGAGATAGAATAGATGGGTCCTTGGATCTTTCGGGTACTGTTCGGGGTCGCTTCACTGGTCAAACTACTTACCTACCTCTTACCTATCTAGCTTCGCATTGCGGCTTGATTTACCTATTTTCAAGATCCCATCAATGTTGCTCTATTTACCTACTACCTTTTATGCTTACTTGGCTATGTTGGCGGGCAAAGTAGGTAAAGTAAGGTAGGTAGGTAGAGGTAGGTCATATAGACCGACTATCTGTATCTGTCTGCTCTGGCCCTTCTCAACTGGATGAGAAAGTGAGAGGATGAGAGAATGAGAGAGAGAGGGTGGGAGACAGGCGTTCTCCTGCAGGTCCTTACACCCTACAGGTACGGCAACACTACACTAAGGGTAGTGTAGTCTAACAATTGCCCGTTAAGCGTCAAGCGTTAAGCGAATGGGTTTCGGACAGGTGAATTCAGGATGCGAGTCCATCTCGGATGGGGTGGCTGTGGACTGTGGACCGTGGGCTTGTGGACTCATGGATGGCAGACGATGGTCATGTCAGCCCTGTCCATTGGTCAGCAGCCCAGCCTCTAGGTAGCCTAGCCCGCCCCGCTTCGACAACGGTAGGTAGGTACTCCCTCTTTATAGTAGTAGCGTAGTAGTGTAGTATGTAGAAGGGCCATCCGGGCAGCACATACACGTAGTGGACACTACACTACACACTACCTACCACAAGTGCTCCAGTCCGCACCACAGTACACTGCATATGCAGCCATCTATACCTAGGTAAGCAGTCTACTAGTGTATAGACATCATGGGTGATGCTTCTGATCATACCTATACACTACCAGGTTGGTTGATATACTACACTACATTATGTTAATCCCATCAATTAGGAGTAAGTATGGAGTCAATTCGCAGCTATAAAACGGCAATAGGCAGCCTTTATTTTTTTCTTCTTCAGGGTTACGGGCCCTGGATGGCCAATGACAATGACATGTTTTCCTCCCCGCCTCAGAGAAGTACCCTACCTCTCCGAGCTCGAGCTCCCTTTCCCTCCTACCTCTTCCACCTCATACCTTTAAGTACCTAGGTACCTACCCACATGTGTAGAAGGTACCCAAGTATCTACCTATCTACCCTCAGACTTACCCTGAAATGCTGCTACTACCCACGTAGCCGTGCAAGCCGTGTCACCAGTGATTGGCCAGACTGGGCTGACTAGGGTCTTCCAAATTATTCAGCCGGCCGCAGCAGATTGGCTCCATCTCGCTCCGTCTTGCTCCGTTCTTGCTCGAGTTATGGTCTAGACTGCTCCGTCTAGTCAGTCGTGTGAACTGTCGCTGCATTCAACAGTGCAGTGCAGGGCAGAAGACAGACGGAGAGAGAGCGGGTAGAGAGCGTGCAGGCAAGTGCAGGTGGCCACCTCTGGGCAGACTCACTTAGCGACTGCCTGCATGCACATGGCCCCCTCCTGCCATTTGGCTGCCATCCTGATGCCATTCTGCTGCCGTCCTGCTTCTTATCTCTGCACGTCGGCTTCAACAACTCAAATCATCATCTTTCGGGTCCCCTCTCCCCAGCACACGATGCCACAATACTGCTGCTGCTACTGCTATTACTAGTGCACTGCTCCCAAGACTTATAACTAGATGCAGCAAGCACGCAAACATTGAATCCTACTCTACTACTACACTACTGTACACCATGTACCTCCACAGCTTGTACCAACCTCACATCGCATCGATGCTGCCTTACATAACGGCAACATAAATGGCCGAGATGTGCACAGATGCATACGGGATATGCATACTTATACACAAGCGTCCATCCAGGTAACCTTAAGTACAGGCGACCATAGTACGCGCGTATACAATACTACAAGCAATACAATACGACGAACCAGTCAATCAACCAATTCAATCCATTCGGGTTCTCCCCTCGTTGTTGTTCTTATTATAGTCACCACCAGTGCCCCGGTCTACTCGCCGGCATCAGAGGACCCCGAGCAGTACCCCGAGCAGTACCCGAGTCATGAGCTCTTGAGTGGCACGGACCACTGACATGACCAAGTATGTAAGGGAGGTTCGTCGACTGGTACTCATTGGGTACAATTGCAGCCCGTATCAGCTTGAATGTTTCAGACAAATCCATTCCCCACTCCAACCGCCCATATTCGATGCAAGAACCTTGCCTCGTGTAGACTCGACCGATGGTGTGAGACGTGTAAGACGATTCGATGATAATACTCTTCAAAGCAGCACCCGGCTATACACACACATCTTGCTCCTTCTAGTAACCCACCCACCTTAAGCTATGTCAATACATCACTATATAGAGACATCACTCATACCCAGACGTTTGCCGGTCCTCAGGCGTGACCTACCTTTCTCGATAGGTAGCTATTTTCATCGTACCGATCTAATCTAGGCTGATACCTCCAGGGTGCTTTTTGACTGACCTTTATGGATGCTGGGTGTACCCGCGGGCTATTTTTCGGGATCGACAATACTGCGCTTGAGTTGCAGGGCGGCGTGGCGATTGTTGCGTGCGTGTCTTCTACGCCGGGGTGCCAATATATTTAATCGACCCCGGACTGTTATCTTCCAACAACCTACTGCTACATTTCCTCCAAGGGCTTATTCCCATCTCTAGGAACAAGAAGAAACAATGGATATCAATGCGCAAAAGATGGCGAATAAGCATACATGTCCTCCAGGTGACATTCTCGAGCCCAACCGGTGTAAAGTACCTAGGTAAACATGAGTTGGCAAGGCAGGCCGTCATTACATTTCGCCAGACCCTCACGATGCGAAATTCGGCGCCCGATTCCCGGATATCGTGAACACTGCCCGCTCTCCCACGGTTAGTACCCACTGCAGTCCTAGGGTCGGTAATTACCATTTTGAGTGTAATCTATGTATGTTTTCGAATCGTGAGAAGCTTCCGACATGAATAGCCTAGAAAGAGGCGATATACCCCTAGAATGGCAAAAAGACAGCCAAAACTACATCAAGAATTGCTTACCATTGGCCCGAGTACGGGACCACTGGAGGCTAGATTGACGCAACTATAGCTTTTGCGGTTGAACCTCAAATCACTATTAAGATCGCAACGGTACCGAAATGATCCTTAGCCATCACAGGCCGGGAATACACAGCAAACAACCCCGCGCCGAGCGATATGAAGAGGCACAGGAGCATGAGCAATGCGCCAACTAGCGTACTAGAACGTCGACCCCATCTACCATGGCAGATCAAAGCGGGAGCCGTCATAGCTACGTTCACGACGAATTGTGTGCCACTGGGTAGCGAGTCGCCGTCTGAACTAGTTATGGTAAACGCGTAAACAATGTAATACTATTCAGCTGAGTTAGATCAACTTTCTTCATGAAGATACCCATTCGAAACTAGTCGTCTCATAAATCATTCCGCATGGGAACATGGAAGCTTCAACTCATCATTATAACACTCACGCCAGTCAGCCAGCCCCAAATCTAGGCAACTGGGCCTATTAGTTCGATTAACTATGCCTGACCGTATGAACCCAAATTAAAATACATCAGCATTCTGTCAATCGAGGCGAACAACCCCCCAAATCTTAGCCAACCCCTTCCCGACGAGGGGCCAGTCAGGATAACGATAACCCTTCCCATGAACGAGCAAAATCACTTCTTCGTGTCTTCCCAGCGATCCTTCCTAGAGAGCCTTCTTGGACTCTCGGATAATACGCATGAGCTTAAGTAAAGCAGGGCGGAGAGAGTGATCCGCAGCGCTCAGGGAAGCCGGAATACCACTAGACCACTGATGAGACCGCACGCATAGCAGACTAACAATACGGCGGCGACACTCACATAATACCCCATTGCTACATGCGAATGAGCCGAATGCGGTTCGAGGGAATGGGATATCCGAGATTCACGCTGGGACCTAGGCTGGGGTAGAACCCGCGGAGAAGCCGTTGATTATGCGTCTAACAATGAATATAAGAGCATTCACTATGCGGCGACAATATTGTAGCTGATGGCCCTAGGCCACGGTCGCGGTCACCGCCAATCAATAAAAGTATGTTTCAAAAATACCAATGTTTATTAATATGAAGTGCTCGCTAGATCACGACGCCGACTTCCTCGAGGCGACAGGCAGCCTCTAGGCGTGACAAACGAGTTTGGGTGCTTCTACAAGGAAAAGCCTAGGCCAATTGCACCATGATATCGATCAAGACTTAGCTAGAAGTCCCAGCTATAGCAGTGAGGCTGTTAACAGTCATGAAGGGTCTTATTCAAGCTCGCTGCCGCTTTCTAGGAAAGCGACACGCTAATCAGCCAGTGGTAATAGCGCAAACCTTACACCTACAACGATCCCCAGAATTTGGCAATTGCTTACTATTACATAGGAGACATACTAGGTAGACAAGCACGATCCGTCACTCTGGTGAGGCATACTACATGCTTTTCAAATAAATCATCTTTCCGTACAGAGGTAGGCAGGTCACTGCATAGAATACAGGTATTCTATGTTAATGCTGTAGTAAGAAGGCTACCGTTGCCTACCTAGGTAGGTATCGTCTAAATATTTCGCTCTTCAATGCGACGATTCCAAGTTGAACCTAGCGCCACAGGCGTGACTCACTCAAATACCCAACCCATGAAATGAGCTGGAAGCTACAAAGCTTCATAGAGTCTGCTATTGTGGTAGTGCCACATCTTATCTCTGTCAAGAGCAATGGGCTAACGAATTATAAGGCGAGTACAGTGGTGCTATTTGAACACAACCTTCTTCGCTAACCCTATACGAAAGCATCTTAAGTAAATTGTATAGGCAATTCCTCTTGTGTTATTGGATTTCATTATATCGCTTTCGTCTAATCCTTTCTGACAAATAAGGCGTTCAGCCGTATTTATCTTTCTCTAGGGTACTTTCCTATCTTTCTTTCTACTAGACTACTGATATCGACAAAGATCTTTCTCTCAGCCCCGGCGGAATCCTGTTATTCACCAAGACCGCACTCACGTTAGTTCTTTTGAGGTCTATCATATCATGGAAGGCTACACCACCGCGCAAGAAGGCGGGCCATCGAAGTCTGACTCAGACTACGACACCGCGGAAGACGAGCCATCGAGGTCTGCTTCAGGCAGCTCCGCCACACGAGTAGACGAGTCATCGAATACTATGCTAGACAGTGAAACCGAATCGGATGCCTCATCTTAGCAAGAGGATGCCCCCAATCCCACACCGAACAAGCTCCGTGGCGGCCTTGATAAGTACCGGAATGGTAAACCGCTATGGACCAGGGCACTGCTTGAACATTTCCAAGAGCAAATCGATCAGAATCGCCAATTTTTTTCTTTTTATGAATATGATGGCTACATGGGAATCCGTCGTAATAAAGCTTATCATGAATACCCCAGAGATTGGTCAGTACTATAATCATACCCCTTATTCCTTAGCAACATGCTTAAAAGAAAGTCTCAATAGGCACACTGAAGTGGTATATTGGGGTTATCGCTTTCTACTATACCCCATACCAAGCCCGGGTCTTGAGGGCTTCGCCAGTTTCACCGTTCGTCAGGTGAAAACCCCAGGCGCATATCTTCTCCCACCCCTACATAATATCCGGGCTTTAAATCGAAAATACAAGATAACCAAGGAAAAATGGGCAAGATGTGAGGCCCGTTACCTCGTCGTGAATGTGTTGTCGAGATTTGTGCTCCCGTCAACTATCAACAAAATCGTTTGCTTCGGTCTTGACAATGACATTATCGGAAACCCCTCGTTGAGCGGCGGCTGGTGGATGCCGAGGGAAAAACGGGAGGACGAAGTGAGACAGTTGAACGAGGATAATAAGTGGGAGTCGAGCGCGTTTGAGACCAACTCTCAACACCTAGCGGCTGTGTCCATCAAGGAATACCTAGAAACGAATTTAGAAAAAAAGGTGCGGCTTCTGACACAAAACCCCGCATACACGCAAGATACGATGGCTATTATCAGGAGGCAAGGGTTTGAGATCATGGGTACGAGCCAAATCCAGGGGTTCCTAGAAGTCGATGAGAATACAGTGGTGATTTCCATCAACCCCAACACCTGTGTCAAAGAGATTCTGGCGGACCTCGCGCGACCCGCGGCCTTCATCACAGCTCCCTACCACGAGCAGGATCTACTGTGCTACAAGATGGATTGGGCCGGGATACTAATGGCAGATGACGAGGACATATTCGACCCGTAAGAAGATTCGCATCTAAAGCCGACGTAACTATACCGCTTTACTAACCGCCAACGTCTAGGCAACCCTTTTTCCACAATAAACTGGACTATGACACATATCGGACTAAAGCCATGTTCAAAGAGTACTACAAAGCGGGCCCTATGGTTAAAGATGAATTTCACGTCCTCGTTGGCCGGGCCCCGCGGTGGACCACCAATGTGCATGTGTATGTCAGAAAGGATGGTAGCACGCCCCTATTTCCAGAAGACTTCGCCGAAGAGAGTAATACCACAACAGAAGATAGCGATAGCGATGAATTCGAAGATATGGATGAAGATGAAACCTCTGACGATGAAAATGATGACCTAAATTCTAGATTGTCGAAGCTCGTCGATGAGAATCTCAGATCTTATGCCCAAACGCGCCGGACAGTCGAAGCGAGGGAGAAGAGAGAGAGGAATATGCAGCCGTGGATGGGCGGCGTCTAAGAGCTTAGCGTACATATAGGCATATGGGATTTGAATAATTGGGAGGAAAAAGGGGGGAAAACAGCGTTGTCTATCACTACTCACTTGACCTTTAGTAATAGATCTATATAGCGTTACTTTCTACCCAGCGTTAATAAAAGTTTCTTTCACAACTAGGTACCTATGCCGCGTGTTTTTTTATTCGTGTTGGCTTCCTTTCTTGTTTGGTTAACCTTTCCGAGCTCCTCATTTAGTATCGTGGTGGCCTTGACATATAGTGGTTTGTGATGGGTTGACAATAATTATCACACTATGGGATAAAAACGAAGAGTTGGCCCTTAAACTGACACATCTGCCACCGCCGGCCAACCGAACCTGGAAACTTGGTTCTCTGGCCTTGCATAATCAAGTTTTATAAATGCTGATAATAATGTATTCGCTTTTATCAAGCAACCAGCAAAGCATCTTCGCTACTGTTTAACGCGTAAGCTTGGTAAGCCTACCTCTTCAGAGATCCTTAAGGTATAGATAGGCCTTTATTCATCTTTGCTTTTTTTAAAAACAAAGAATTATAATATTCTCCGTCATAGGTTTCGGCTAAGCAATACCGCACACTTGGTACGAAGACATCTGCTGACTCATTATAGTGGTGCGTTCATTGTCCGCTCCGGCGTTCCATATGTATGAGGTAGGTCGTAGGTGCGGCGCAATGGTCTAGCTCTCCCGGGAATATTGTAGGTACGGGTCCATTGGGCTAGTTGATACAATCCCGTTAGTGAGTGACGTGATGTGAGATATCTTGCTTATCTATCCTTAGCCTTGGGTAAGTCTAGGCAGCTTTTCCTCCTTGGCCAGGACCCCTTCGAAGATCACACGGGGTCAACTCGGCATCAAGGCATCTTCCCCGCAATACTACTATAGCCCAATGCCGTCAATCCTTGGGATTGTTGCTGCCGCTTCATATTAACCGATAAAAGCAAACCTCCGGCTATATCTCGGGATTTTATCCGAGTTACGCAGCAGAACTGGAGTATCTACCGAGGGAGAAATGGTGGCTTCTACAAGGGAAATTCTTGTCATATATATACAAGGCTGTGCCCGAAGGGTTCTCAATTTTCCCTTCTTGTAGCTACCGCATAAGTCTACAACGTTCCGTGATCCTGCATAACATTCAATTACAATGACGTCTCTCCACCCTCTCATTGGTTCGGGCTACAAGGGGGATGCGAACCACACAGGCGGCAAGCTTTACTGCCACTGCAAAGACGCCCCCGTCGAGGTGACCCTGTCATCAGACGTAGCCTTCAACCACGCCTGCGGCTGCTCCAAGTGCTGGAAGCCCGCGAACGCGCTGTTCAGCGTCGTCGGCGTCGTGCCGCACGAGAAGCTCGCCGTGACCGCCAACGCGTCAAAGCTACACATCGTCGACCACAACGCCGCCATCCAGCGCAACGCCTGCGCGGAGTGCGGCGTGCACTTATTCGGCCGCATTGAGGTCGACCACCCGTTTAAAGGGCTCGATTTCGTCCACACGGAGCTGAGCCCAGGGGCCGGCAAGGACGGGTGGCAGGAGCCGCAGTTTGCCGCCTTTGTGAGCAGCATCATCGAGCAGGGCTTCAACCCGGACAAGATGCCCGACGTGCGAGACGAGCTCAAGCAGGCGGGCCTCGAGTCGTACGACTGCCTCTCGCCGGCGCTCATGGACCTCATCGCCGTCTTCACGGCAAAGAAGGCGGGGACGTATAAGTCGAAAGTCTAAGCGCAGGGGGACACACTATGAAATAAAAGGCTTTTCTTGGGCTAAATAGTCAAATACCTTGTAGCAGTGAAGAGTAAGATTCATGCTGGGATATTCTGAATACTTTTTTTTCTTATTAGCTGAATAGGAGTAGGAGTTCACGTGAAGCACCTAGTGGGCCGCAGATTGGCTCCATTTTCGGATTCCAAAACCTTTAGTTCTGGGGGGGCTTCCATGGGTACCAACTCTTCATGATTTTGTATGCAAAACGGGTTAAAATCTCCTAAAAAAAAGATGGAAACTATGGTGGTAATACTCAATTTAATACGGACAAAAGCTGTTTACTTGTTTGAAAGGACGAAGGACAGTGTATAAGAAGGACCCCGCATAGTGATCGCCAAGTAGACGGTGGGCCATTACCACATTTCCGACAAAACTATTTCCTCCCCTTCTAGTTAAAAAGGAGCTGTCGGCGCCGAGTCGTCGGTCCGCTTGTACGGCCGGCGGCTCGGCTGCCAATCCTATCATTCTTTAAGGTGAGTCGTTTTATTATATTAGCTGTAGTAAGCTCAAGTAAGCTCTGCCGATAATGCTTAAGTAGGCAGAAGTACTAAAACAACTACTAGACACTTTTACGCGGTGTTTTAGGTTAGTAACTAGTTGTACGATTGTTTTAGTAAAACTAAGTCCCAATATTATTATTGCTTTTACTTATTTTTACTTTGTACGATTATATTTACATAAATTTAATTGATTTATTACTTCATACAATAATATTTATATTAACCCTAAATACTAAGTGCTAAGTTCTTCGTACGAAGAACTGTACAAATGAACTAGTGGGGCAAAACCGGAATTTCTAAAAAAAATAGTTTTGTCGGAAATGTGGTAATGGACCTTCCTACAAGTAGCCTACTCCATCTCTTCTACATTACCACTCCCAATTGCTACAAATTCCTCTCAAGTTATCAAAGCGCCTAGGTTTTGGTTTTTGAGGGAGGGGCCACAGAGTGAGGCCCCGAATGTGCTCACTTGACGTCTAGTTTTCTTTGCCCTGTGACTACTACTATCGACTCTAGGCTAGTGGCCCCTACCCAGAGCTGGTTTTATCACTAACAACTGGAACCGGCGTCCAGCTGCCCTATTGGACCCAAAGCGAAATAGATCAGGCTGAGACGGGACAAGAAATGTGTCAGGTCTGTAGTGACGCAATTGCAAAAGTTTTAGACAGTGATTTAGGCCTAGAGATAGATCTACACTCAGACTTCTCACAACTAGAAGAAAACGCAGGCAAAGGCCGTTGGGTGTGCCGTGTGCTTCGTCAGTATCTGATCTTCAAAGATAAGCCGTTCCCTGACAAAGGCGCCCTCCTCTCTGCTGTTGCGAGATCGCATCATGGGTCATTGGTATTCTATGTTTGGGAGTCGTATACTGAAATGTTTCATCTGTTGCCGTGCAAACGGGAAATAACAACAAGCCCTCTCCACGGTACGGTGTATACTTCCCCCCTTTCCAAAGCTTCGGGCCTTGCTAACACCGATGTCTACAGCCCGCCTGCCATCTGAACTTCCAAGTCTGGCCGCACTATCTAACAGATGGATTTCGCGCTGTGTTCAAAGCCACCGAAAGTGTCAAGATATGGCGGCGCCGCCTAGCAACGATTATGCGATGTCTACCAAATTAATCGAAGTTGACTCTGCATCACGACCGCCCTGTCTAGTCGAGTCCCGCCATCTCCGAGTGGCCCCTTATATCACTCTTAGTTATTGCTGGGGTACCAGTGGGAAAAACTTGAAGACGACGAAATCCAACCTCGATGCTATGATGGAGAGGATTGAATGGATACGCCTCCCGAAGACGATCCAGGATACGATCGCTTTTGTAAGGGCCCTGGGCGTCCGGTATTTATGGGTAGACGCGCGTTGCATCGTGCAGCTCGAGTATCCTGGAGACGAAGGTTCCGATTGGGACACCGAGGCTGTCCGCATGGGGCAGTATTATTAGCACGCCCTCTGCACCATTGCGATAACCGGGTCATCTGATTGCGACCAGGGGTTTCTGGCTGATCGCCTTGCAATGAAGTATCCGATCCAAGCCGACGAGCTCGAGATCAAGGGCCCAGACGGGAATCCGAGGTTCTTCCACAGCCCCCTTCCAAGCTGGATTGATTTGATCGGTGACTCCCCTCTGTCCAGTCGTGGCTGGTGCATGCAAGAACGCCTATTGTCCTCTCGTGTCGTCTTTTTCTCTCGTCACTGCATCTTTTGGGAATGTCTGGAAGCCAAGACCGCGGAATTTATACCCAACTGGGGCGACTTTAAAGATGAATACGTTCGTGCTCGCGTTTTGGGTGCCTGGAATGTCGACCGCCGCGGAGAACTGCTGAAATCCCAAACGATACCGGAATTGCACATTGCGTGTTATGACTTCGTCGCGAGTTATTCCAAGAAGAACTTCACCAACCATGCCGATAAACTTGTCGCGATATCATCGGTTGCTAGTTTACTCGAGAAGCGCCTCAAGACAGCTTATTGTGCCGGGATCTGGGAAGACAGTCTTGTATTCGGCATGTGCTGGAGCAGCAGACCGGCACGGAGCGAAGTAGTCAAACACGACTACGCAGCGCCAAGTTGGTCTTGGGCGTCCGTGGAGGCGGAAATAGAGTACGGCTCGGTATCAGGCAAAGAGTTTGGCAACTGGATTGCAAACATAGAAGTCCTCAATATCTCCATGACAACCGCAACAGGAGACCCCAAAGGCCGCGTGCTCGCTGTTTCGTTGCAAGTAAAGGGGCTGATGGCCATGTTCTGTCCAGCTCAGGCCCGGTCCCGGGACGCTCCTCCGCCGCCGGCAAGATACTCCGATCCATTCTCGGTTGTTTGGGACGACAAAGCCTTCCGGAAACTGTATGGTAAAAAACGGCACCCTGTTCTGCGTATTGGCACGCTAGGGAGCCAAGGAAATAACTATTGTACTGTGCTGTTGATTTTAGAGTCGACGGGGCGTACAACTGTCAGAATGCAGCAATACAAGCGCGTTGGCATCGTTCGTTGGTTTGCAACTGAGTGGGAAGGCGAAGGCTGCACCCCGCTACAGGAAGAAACAGTCGAGATGGTTTAAAAAGAAGAATGACTTACGCTCGGTAGTAGCTGCCATTCCCGAATTTGGTAACGTAATATGACCTTTTTCCAGTTTTAATAAGTGAGCCTGGACATTGTTAAGGACAGGGTTACGTAAGGTTTGTTGGGAATATTTAGTGTTGTGAAAGCAATGGTGTCACGATCTCACCATGCCTAGGAACAAAGAAGATTCCCTGTATATAGTAGTAGCGTAGCCATGAGGGTATTCCGAAAGCCTCGAGCATCAACAAGTGTCATATTCTTCCCCATACCAGCAGTCCTGACAAATGGTCGTGATATTGATGTTGTAGAAGGGATGGAGGTAATTGACATGGAAACCACCGTGAGGGGCAATATTGACACTGTCCCTCGTACCTGCCTAACAGTTGCAGAAACGACGGTTATAGGAAACAGAACAGCCAGTATCTTGGTAGTCTTTATAAGGTAGTGAGTGTTTAGTATTGAATTAACGAATAAGCCCAAGCTGAAGGGGGGGGGGGGGTTTCTGAAATCCACCCCCTGGCCTTCAACCTAGGTCAGGTGGTAGACATGGCACTTAGATCTCACAAAAGCTATAATATGTAGCTGGCAAAAAGAGCCAAGAGGTGGAATTTAATACGATAGAGAACCTGAAACTTTGAAATACTAGATTGCCCTTCGTCTATGCGGAGTAAATATCACCCTCGAAGTATCAACTCAGCTTGTTATTCTTCTGAAACTGCAGAGACCCGAGGACCTATTAGTTCGTCAAAGAAAACTGTTACGATATTTTCTTTTCTTCAAAATGTTGTGGTTCATGGATTGTTCTATCGAACATAAAGCCGTGTGTTTTCACTTGTGTTATCATATTGCCTTTTGTGTAGCGTATAGGTTACTACGTGACTTTATTTTTCTCATGATATTTATTTCTTCGTCTCCGAATGTAGAATGGTCACCTATAGGTTGCAGCAAATCGGAATATATAGCAGTTGCTGTGAAGATGTTATATTTTCGGACAACTTCTAGATTACATCGATACCCGTATGGATGGTATAATCTGCGCACCTAACCGGATCCGTTCTAATATCGAAACAGGATATAACCAGGTACCTTTTTTTAAACGCCGCCTGCAATACAGTGACGATCTAATACAAACTCCAGAATGTCCGGTTGCTCATTGTTTGGCCAAATCATCCCAAAGACTCTTTTCTTACTCAGTGTTTTCGTATTTTTGGTTGTGAACAGAGATAGCTCTGTATTACATAAATTAGCATCAATCATTAAAAATCATACACACTCGCCAAGTAGCATTAAGGGAAGCCTTGACATACCTGCCACTGGGGTCGGTTTGCTTAGACCATTTTGGCGTCCACCGCATCACTGTCGAGGCGCAATGAGGGGGGAAGTGCTCATCGAACATCGTGCGATACCAATACCTAGAGGCAAATGTCAGCAAAAGCAACATAAAAGAAAAGTTGATGGGATGGGTCTAGCTAGTAAGACTTACGCTTCCTTGGTATCAGGAATGTCGCTACCCCACTCAGGCTTGGGGTTCTTCATCATCTCGTCGGTGACATAGAGTTCGGCGTTGTCCTTCAGGGCATCGATCCAGCCGTAGCCTACGCCATCAGAGAATTGCTCCTTCTGTCTCCAGAGGATGTCATCCGGTAGGTATGGCTGGGCGTCAGGTTGGTCCGAGGTGTCGAATGCTTTTCTCAGGAGCCATTTCTCAATGCGCTCCTTAGTGATCATCTTCTCTTGTGGATCAATGTTCATGCAGACCTCTAGGAACTATAAGAACGGTAATTAGTAAAGATGGTCATGTATATAGAGTACGTCGGGTTTAGCTTACCTCCTTGTCGAGGAAAGGCACACGAGCCTCGAGACCCCAAGCCGATGTGGATTTGTTAGCTCGTAGGCAATCAGCCAGATGTAGGTCCTTGACCCTTCGGACGGTCTCCTCGTGGAAAGCCTTCTTGTCAGGGGCAGCGTGGAAGTAAAGGTACCCTCCCAAGATCTCGTCGCTTCCTTCACCGCTAAGCACCATCTTGACACCCATAGCCTTGATTTTCCTCGACAGTAGGTACATGGGCGTAGAAGCTCTGATTGTTGTGACATCGTACGTCTCAAGGTGGTAGATGACATCAGACAGAGCATTGAGGCCGTCGTCGATAGTGAAGGTCATGACGTGATGCTTTGTACCGAGGAACTTGGCAACTTTGAGAGCAGCTTCGTTATCTGGTGATCCAGGCAAGCCGATAGAGAAAGAGTTGAGCTGCGGTAGGTACGTAACGGTTGACAACTTGTTCTCGTCATCGATACCGACAAGGCCTTCGCCTGTATCGGCATCCTCTACAACGTCTGTGACCTGACCGTTAGCAGCCAGAGCAGCTTTCTTGAGTCTCAAAGTCTCTCGCTGGGCGATGGATGCGACCAAACTCGAGTCTAATCCACCGGACAGCAAGACTCCGTAAGGGACCTCGGCCATCAGCCGTTTCCTGACGGACTTCTCGAGAGTCTCGCGGACTAGTTTCAGGTCTAGTGGTGTCTCGGGGATTCTCGAGTTTTCCCACCAAGTCGGCTGGAAATAGCGGGTGGTTTCCTTCGTCAAGCTGTCGTAGACGTGACCAGGAGGGAATGAGCGAATGTTGTCACAGACACTATGTAGACACTTCAATTCAGAAGCGAAGTATGTCGTGTCGGGTTCTTTTGAGTTCCATCCTTGATAAAAGGTGGTGACACCGATGGGATCACGGGCAGCAATTGTGCGGTCGAGGTTCTTGTCGTACAGGACGAAAGAGAACATGCCATCGAGGTACTTGGGCGCGTCGAGGCCATGCTCGAGATACTAGTTGGTGTATAAGCAATCTTCATCTTGTCCAATGTCTAAAACGGCGCTTTGATTGATTGCCCTTACTAAAGGAATTATGACTTCGCAGTCGGACGTGGTCTTGAAGTGATAGGGCTTCTTCAGGCTTTTCCGGATCAGTCTGTGGTTGTAAATCTCGCCATTGACGGCTAGGACGATGCTCTCATCCGCGTTAGTGAGTGGCTGGGCGCCAGACTCTGGGGCTCCTCGTTAGTACGACCAACTCGTATGCATGGCCTGTCTGTTGTCTATACGTACCGACACCAACGATACTCAATCTCTCATGGCAAAGGACTATGCTCGCGTCAATAATCGAATATCTAAAATTTCCGTCGATAAGACTCACTTGTGTTGTTGGAAATAACGCTTCCACCTGGTGGACTCTATGTTAGTAGGTTGCTCGTGGAAATCGCTAGTCTCCGGTTGCAACTCACTCCAATCGGGGCCTCTGTGTCGAACTCTGCGGGGAAAAGGTCAATTGAGGGTCTGTACGTGGAAAAATGTTCGTACTTACTGCCTCGCAAGTTTCAGAGCCGTCGGCTTGAATTTTTGTACGTCGGGATGACTGCGCGCGTGCTCATATTAGTCGACGTGTCATATTGCATTCAGCGTAGATCGGATCGATACGCGATAATGGTAATGCATAGCGGGGTGCGTCGTTCCGCACCACAGGCTTGTGAATGCCCCTCCTTTAGGGTACGGTACATATCGATGGAGGGAGTGCACCACCGATTCATTCGACGGTACAAGAAAGGAGAAGAAGAATGAAGGGAACGGAATAAGTACTGACCAGTGACAAGCAAATATGCCACACATTTTGCTGTATTTGTTTTACCGTCCTTTCCAATTGACGAAGAATATATCCAAGGGTTAAGTGTGTTGTTGGTTGTATATCACTACGTCGTGTGAGAAGTAGGGGCTTGGGTAGGCTTTGCTAGGTGTACACCAGACAAAAGAATATACAAGCAATGGAGGCGACTGCAGATGGGAGAGTAGGCACTTAAGAGAGTAGAAGAAGATAGGTCTTGTATTGAATAGAATTATTATTACTCGCTCGCTACATACTTGAGCTAAACAATCAGTATGACTGGACTGGAATTCAGTTTCGCGATAACGGAGTGCCGATCTCGGCGGAACTGTGACTTGACTTCGATAGTGCCAATCTTTTCTTGCCGCCGACTATCTAAGTTACTACGGTCTACCCAAATAGTCTAACATACTGTGTAGATAGATACTTGTTGAACCTTAGGTACTGGTAGATAAAAGCTTCTTCTCCAAATAATAGCGCGTAATTTATTCTTGAGAGTGGCTAAACTATGAAAACTTCTATAATTTAAATTACGAGTACCGATGCCCGAGTGTCACACTGTTACAACATGGAGGTCACTTCGGCGGACCATTTTACATTACACTTTAACAATATCATGTGGAATGAGCAAATAGAAAACGGGCCAAATTGGCGAGAGCATTGGTTGTAGCAAATACAATTTTGCCCACGCAGGCCTAGGTACCTCGAAAGTGTGGCGATTTGCCTACCCTTGCATCGTCTCGTCAAATATCTACAAAATGGAGGCGTCCGTGTGGTTGCTAATTGTATATTGTAGCGTGGTAGCGAATCAAGTGCAATAAGAAAGAATCGCTGATTTCATGCGACGGCTAGGAAGGCCAGGCATCATACGTGAGCTGAATATCTACATCCAATTCATAGTTCTGAGGTCATCTCGCGAAAACGTGTCAGTCGTTATCTCCACCCTCCCCCGTCTTAGTCTACCACATTTCCGGGGCAGCATCACTCGTCGACGCTGGAACCTAAACCCGCAAAGTAACGCCGTATTGTGGTATCCTTTAGAACCCGAACTCCATGCCCAAAGCCGCCACGAGCGCATCGCTCACAACTTCCGAAGATCCCCCCTACGCCCATACCGAGATGTTCCATCTCAGGTGGCGGGGTTCGACCGCACTTCACGTTTCACTCGTTTCTCATATTCGGCGCGATCCTTTTTGAAAAGATTGTAGGCTTCGGCTTGGGCAGGCGAGTCAGGGTTCGGATTATCTAGTAGGTCCTGCACACCTAGGGCAATTTGTTTGATGGTAATCGCAGGTCTCCAACCATCATCTTCGTTCAGAATCGAGAGACAGACAGTGCCTGATGGGTAGACATTTGGGTGGAATAGCGGTGGCGTGAACTTGCCTGTGATGAGGAGTTGGTGTTAGGTAGATGACTATTTGTCGAACATTCAGGAAAGGGTAGATGGAGACTTACATTTCGGTGGCTTTGTAGGGTACTCTACGGGTTAATCAGTTATGTCAGTGACGAGAATAACGGTAATATGTTCCTTAATAGTCTCTAGGACATACCGTCCGGGAAAGTCATGGTCATCTTGAAAAGGCCACCCTCCCAGATTGTCTTCTCCTTGCCGGGGATGCCGCACTCCCAGGTCTTGAGATCCAGGACACCTTGAGCATTCTTGACAGGCCGCGCCCAGAAGCCAAAGGGGTGATCCTTTCGCCAGTGCTTCCTGTAGTTGTCACGTTAGTCAGCCCTAGCAGGGTCACTAGGCCTTGCGTGACACAGATATCCACCCGAGGGGAGCATCGACGTTTCACGAACCTCTCTTCACCTAGACGTAAGGTGCAAAGCGACATATTGAAACGGTTCACTACAAGGCGATTTGTCGAGTCGATGTGGGTAACTTGGTCGGAAAGACACGAGGAGGTCTGGTGTAGATTTCTGTAAGGCTGCAGGCTTGTGCAATGCGTACCGGTACCAGAAGAATTACGGATTGGGCCGGATCAGGATCAGGTGCAGACGGTGACAACACAATCCACAATTTGCTTTCGGGAGCTGGTTCCGACAGGTAGCGACACAATTACGTGGATGGTAATGAAGGAGAGACAAGAAATGTTAGCCGGCAAGAATAGACCGAGATGGAGCGTTATCTATGGGGAGGAATAAGAGTTTGGAATATTTGGTGATTGTTTGATGGGTTGATTGCGTGATTGTGGTTGAGTGTTGCTGAAACTTGGACTGTTCTTTCAGCACATAGTGTTAGATCGCTAGTAGCGGATGAGGCAGCGAATGTACGTGAGTAGTGAACGAATAAATATATCGTAGGTACCTGCCAACTTCTTACCTCGTAGGTGGGGTGCCTAGATATCTACAAGGTACCTAACCAACAGACATACGCTAGGACTTGGGTAAGGGTGTCCAAAGTCCTGCCAACCAGTGCACCTACTGTATGTAGGTAGGTACCGGGGTGGGGAACTAGTGGAAAGCCACCTCTAAAAACCGGTTGAAAAGGAAGGCGGTGTGGAATACATGCGATTGGGCAAGCCCCCACATGTAGTACTACATGTAGTACTAGTAGTGCTATAGCGGGGTCGGATAAGGTACCTGAACATCTGTATCTGGGTACCTCCCCCCTTGTTGTATAGGTACCGCGTCACAACCCGCAGGTTTCCCCATACTGACTGCCAAGATCCAACGCCTCGGCACCTTTTCTATTCACATCCTACCTACGTACTTAATCCATTATCGGGCTGACAACCTTCTTCATTCTACAGCATACAATATTGCCTGCACAGCCCCGAGGTTATCTTGTATATTCATATTCGCAATATTGTAAGAAAGACTAGGTAGAGGCTTTTGACAACATCCTCTAGTAGATGAACACCTCCCGCGGGGCTTGTGGGGTTCATTATACATATTAGCTTTAGTCATTGCGATTGCGATAGCGATACCTACTCCACTTCACCATCTGGCTGGTCGCCATACTTGGAATTCTTCTCCGACATCGTGATCGCAATGGATGCAGGGAAAGCCGGCGTAGCTGGCGCCAACTCTCAGCGGACAGACGAGGCGCCTGCTACGGATCCTAAGACTGTCAGTGATGTGAACGACGCCAATGATGCGCCCGACCCGGATGAGGATGATCTGGACGATTTAGATGATATGCTCGACGATTTTTCCACCATAAAGCTGAAATCAAACACAGAGGCCCCGAAGACTACTGCTGCTGCTGCTTCTACCGCTTCTACTTCTACAGGCCCAACTACGGGTGATGGGGCTTTGGAGACAGAAGACCCCTTATCAGGCTTGGATGATTTCTCCGAAGAAGAGTTTCAAAAGCAGTTACAAGTAGGCATGGCGGAGTTAATGGGTGACTTGGAAGGCTCGGCAAGTCATGTGCTCCTATCCTAATATAGGTCTCAATACTAACTTTTGTCTAGCCAGATATGCAAGCCCAGTTTGAGAGCATATTCAAGGGACTGGGAGCCGCGGCCACCACTGATTCAAATGATGAGTCTACCTCGGTACCAAAGTCGACTGAGGCGATGGCTGCAGAGCTCAGTCAAGATGCTTCTTTTCAAGAGACTATAAAACGGACGATGGCCAGGATGCAGGCATCGGGAGACCAAGCGACGGCTGCCGCCACAGCTGAAGGATCCGAGGATGATTTCATCGCCGAGATGATGAAGGCCATGAAAGATGTCCCTGGAGGTGATGGCAGCGAAGAAGATTTCTCCAAGTTACTGATGGGTATGATGGAACAGCTCACCAACAAGGAGATTTTATATGAACCCATGAAAGAGCTAAATGACAAGTTCCCCGGGTGGATGGAGAAGAACAAGGAGACCTTGGCGAAAGAAGACTTGAAGCGGTATCAGGAACAACAAGTTCTCGTTGCTGAGATGGTCACCAAGTTTGAAGAGTCGACATACTCCGACTCAAACCCAACGGATCGAGAGTACATTGTGGATAGGATGCAGAAAGTAAGTAATCCTACTATTAGTGAACAGAGAGGTACTAACCATGGCTCTAGATGCAAGCGGCAGGATCACCACCCCATGATCTCGTCGGAGATATGCCTTCGGCCAAGGAAGTTCTTGATGCTCCAGAGGACTCCTGCACGCCACAGTAAAGTAATATCACTGTGGATATCGGGTGAGAATGATTTATACATTTGGTTTCGCAGCTTCCAGATCCGCTACACCATGTACGGTATATACACGGGTGATGTGACCTAACCCAAATTATAGACTCCTAATGTCCTACAATGCCAGATGATGACCTGTACCCGACAACGCCAATGCGATACTAATTGCGAAATGCTCCCCCAAAAACAAAAGGTTTACAAACATGCGTTATTTATGACATGTCCATTTGACCCGACGACATAAAACCATCACTGTCGCCCCCTTCCTGGGACAACAAGTCCATGAATAATTCGTCATAACCTTCATCATCTGATAACGATGGTGTTTCGGGCCGTCTTGGTACTTGCAAAGAGCTAGTATCGAGGAATGACAGCATTGCATCTAGCTCGGCCTCCTCTTCTTGGGCAATGGTATCGACCATCATGTCGTCTGTTTCCTCGTGCAGCTCGTACGGGTTCTCGGGTATATTCTCCAGCTCTGTATCGAACACAAACCCATCTATATCCATGTCTTTCTCTTGCCTCCGTCGCTTATTTAAGACGTTCCATTCAAGCTTTAGTGCCTGCGAGATGTGTTAGCAGAAGGTTTCTTAATAATGCACCATCCTACTCGTCAGCCAGTCACTTACTTCTTGGTCGCCTCCTCTTTGCTCCCACTTTTGGTCATCTGCCCGTTTCCGTACGTTCTTCAAAAACAGCGTCCTCCTGCCCTCTTGCACCTTTTCGCGACTCAATCGCAGTGGGTTTGGTTTGACACTGCGGGAGGCATACTTGAAATTGGATGAGGATCCTCGTATGGGGGATGATTGTATATCGCGGCGCGGAAGTGTATTTAGGTCGCGTGGTGAGAGCGGCGGAGAAGCTTGTGATGGGCGTAGGGGGGAAGAAGAAAGCGGCGAGGGCACTGTTGGCCGATGTGGTGAGGAGAAATCGAGATTGAATATCGGCGTGGGCATTGTGGCTAACATGTCGTCTCTGGTATTTTGGCAGCAGAAAATCAATTATCCAGTAACAAATGTCTCAGAATGTGTGGTAGTGTGATGAGTCGTTGTGTTTTATCATTGAAGGTGTGTGTTGGTTGATGTACCGAAATGTGTAATGGGGGAAGCCTTTGTATTATAGAGATAGAACCCGCGTTGCGGACGCGATTGCACTAAACAGGGTTCTAGGACGCGTAAAGAGATCAAGACCCGCATTTTAGGGGGGGGGGGGGGGGGTGGTCCAATCATACGAGCATTTACGATGAGGACCCTTGTCCAATATATTAGGTACCTAGGTACCTAGACAAAGGACAGTGCATAATGCTACCCCCTCACTGTGCCTACAAGTCAATTATCTCCATTACGTCCACAACAACATCAATACCATTACTACTCGCTTCAAGACCTGAATGAGGAAGCAACTCATATGCAATCACTGCACTAACATATAAGCGATCAAATTAAAAAACCAGGTATAAACAAATCTTGTGGACTACGGTATAGTTCTTAGCTTTATTTTACAAAATGACCAAAGTTTGTGTCAAGAGAAAACTAAGTAGGTAACGAAAGTAACGATTTCGGCGGTCAGTACCCAAATAAGATTAGGTAATCTACACTAGCAACCCCAGAGAAGTCCGCCGGCATAAAAGAAGACAAGATTAAAACGAAAAGGCAAATGAGCTAAAAGCGAAAACCAATAGCGCTGTTAGGAATCGAACCCAACTCACTATTTAACTCAGACGGGTATCTCCTTAAGGTGAAGGAAGAACTTGAGCTGCCGTGTGAGGATATCCATAAGCGGTTTACAGAATCCCTTCTAGGACGGAGCCTCGTGGCTCTACATATGTGTTACTGCACCAAGCTATAGGAGAGATGTCAAGCAAGACTAGCAGTTCCTCTTAGAACAGGACTCAAAACGAGGCATAAACTGGAAAAGCGGGTTAACAGATTTTATAAGGCCATACAAAAGGTCCGATATAGCCACTCCATAGGTCTAATGTGATCATATTCCCTGAAATCTTCTTTCGCCGTTGTTGAATTATTTGGATGCGAGCATTCATATAATTTGGAAGAAAGACTTTTGGAAACTGTCGACCCGATCCCTCATCTTATCTTTGTTTTCCGTAATCGCCGCACGCGCAACAATCCGACTCTTTTCCCCAGGCTGCGACTTACCTTCCCGATTTTTTACCTCCCTGAGAATTAAATAGTTAGGATACTTGTGAATAATGGCGAGGGTGTCGCCTTCTTGTAAAGGTGCTGTGGCAAGTCCCACGATCCCATTCTTGGTGGCAAATAGACATGTTCCAGAAATTCCTCTACCGAGCCCCGAGACCATAAGCTTGATGTATTCTTTCTCGACTTCAGGCACTGAACATGGTTCCCGTTTAGTTGTGCCCAAGGTAGCCAATTCCACAATCTCTTCCCCAGTTGGGAATGGTATATTCGAGATTCCGAGTTTTGCTTTCCCTTCTCTCTCCGCCTCAGAATCGATTGATTGTCCCGCATGTCTGTCTTGTATTGCCACGTTGTCTGCTGTAGCGCTCTGTAATTCCTGACGTGTTCTCCGAATGAACCTCACAAAAAATTGCTTGTAGTCTTGGTACGTGCCTGTTGATAGGTCCGGAATCACCACCGCACAGTAAATCACGCCTACAGAAATTCCTGAGCAAAACAGAGTCTTTGGAGTGGCGAAGCATACTACGGACTCATCGGGTAGGAATTGTTCCCACATAGGCTGCCACTTCTTGGTCTCAAGAAGGACTCCCTGGAGTGACCACTGGCGTGTAACTGTTACCTGGCGGCCTGCATCGGAGTACGTGAAGTCGTGAGCCCAAGAAGGGCTCGAAGCGGTGCTGTTAAGCGTATTCTGGCCCTCAAGGAATAAGTTATAGCCAAAGGCACTAAATAATCGCTCTTGACTACTTAAACATCGAGCTGTGATACGCCTGAACACAGCTTCAGCGGATTGATTATAATCCACCTTGATGAGCCGGCCTTCGCTCCCGAGTTGCAGAGACTTCAATGCAAATATCTTATCCCGTGGGTCGGAAGCGCGGTAGTGAGCGACTGAGGCGACTAGAAATTGAAGCCTTTTGTTCTGGATCTCCGAGAAAAGTGCCATGCTACTTTTCTCGGGGCGAAGTCGCCTGATAACCGGGTTATTCCCTCCATGCGCGTGTTGTTGAACCATTTGGTATATGAGCCCGGAGAGTGGAAAGGTTCCTGTGGAATAAATTCACTCAAACTTTAGTGTCCCTCCTTTCCATATCCGATATCACTAGTGCTTAATAGAGTGGGAATAGTGATCAAAATGAGAAGGAGGTGCTTACTTACCAGTAGCCGCCCCGGCGAAATTCGTACTTGCAGATTTCATGTCCTTGGATAGGCCGACAGAGACGTCCAGGGCCGATATCAGAGTACCATATGAGAAATAGTAGCCACGGAAATATATAATTGGTTCATTTGGCGGCAGCACAGCTTCTTGTATCGTCCATATTCTTTCCCACCACTTGTGCGTCATAATGATATTCAAACAGCGAGTAAGCATTGTTGCCGCCTTAACACGCTTCTCGTCCCAAGGACTACCTTTCCCATACTGGAGGAATTCCTCGAGGATGGTGACAAGATCGTACTGGTCTATTAGGTTTCCCCCAAATTCTTCCGGCACTAGGTCGAAGGTATCGCCAGGTCTATCTATAGGGTATAACTCAAGCCTCTCTTGCGCTGCTGGTCCATCACCTAGCCAGATGATTGTTTTCCGTGTCTTCGAGTATATATCTCTCATAAGGCCGATTTGGTGAGCTTTCTCTTCTAAATCCGATTGATTTATGCAAATCGCATCGATCCAGATTGTCCGAATAACGTCTCGATGACGTAAATGACGAAGAATACTGTCTAGGTTCGTGGTTATTCGAAACGCACTTCCATTAATTTTAATTTCCTTATCAAAGATGGCTTCGCCCCAGACATACGAAATAGTTTCTTCAATCTTGTCATTGTCGAGACTGCGCTCTTCAAGTTCGCACTCTATAGGGCTTTCCTCGAGACCAGGCTGTATACATAGGACTCGGATGTTCGACGACTTAAGTCGGCTTGGGTATCGGTACTCATGTTCCCCTTGAGAATTTGGGGTCGGGTGGTTGGGTGGTACTGTCCTTGCCAGCTGTGGTACTAGGTTCGACCTTTCGTACAAAGCTTTCAAGAGCTTGACTTTCTGTTCTAGACAGGAAAGATTTGAAGCTTGCTCAGGGGTGATATCAATATCGGATTTATCAAGAAGCTCATAGATCGTGGTGTTCAGAATGTCATCAAATATGTCATATAGATGTGGACAATATTTAAGATGGTGACTAGGGCCGACTGTACCACCCTGGCCCAGACCAAACCTCGAGCTCCGGACTTCGCACAACCCAAAATCTCCGTGGAGGAATTCGTCAAATGACTCTTTGATGAAAAGGAAGTGAGGATCTCTTTTCGAAAGGCCTTCCACGATGGCACCGACGGCTTCTATGCGACGAGAACATAGACCAATCACCTCGTAGAGTATGAAACATGCGAAATCATTTGACATTGCGTAGGCCGTATCGTTGTAGCAACTGGGCTATAGAAAGGGGCTCTGGTTGCCCAAATTATGAGAAGGGCCCGGAACTTAGTCTATTCAACTATTGATTTTCTTGGTGAGAACTCTTGTTCATACACGTCCTTGGGTAGCAGTATTTAGTCTGTTGGCTGCCTAATCCTTATTATCAGTTTCTTTTGCATAAGTCTGGCTGCACGCGCGTGGTATTGCTATTGGCTAGGTCTGGTCGGGGCGTCGGAATGCGGGCGCCTTAACCGGCGAAAAGGGGCTGACGCATAGCAGATGAGCTCATTGGTTAGTACACCATAGCTACCTAAAATGTGCAAAAGCGTGTGAAAATTCGTTCTCCTGTGTCCTGTGAGACAAATGGGACACTGATGGCGGTATACTGGCGAGATCTTGCGTTAGTCTAAATAGAATGGCATGGGTTGGATTCACTCCCGAAGATTCGGGTCGTGTATCGACGACCCTAGCAGGTGAGTCTACGGCTGGCCAGGCGGCAAATTTCGCACAGACCAGGTGCTGTGAAACACGACTTTTCATCTTAGGATGTACGCGCGAAAGGTCATCGCTTTACCTTGGGCTTTACTCTCTGCGGATCTTTTATGAGGGTATGGGAGTTCAACCGTCTTGGGGGAATCGCGTCCGAACAATTCAACATTAACGAGGACGGGCTGCTGTTTGTGTTTACAATCCTCGGGTTCCTCTGGATGAATGAGGAAGAGCTTGGGTTTGATCCCGCAATTAGAACAGCAAATGGCCAGAAATTTATCGAGATTGAACGAAATGGTTCGACAGAGCGCCTCGCCATTGATAAGGTCATAAAACGTGCACGTTGCATAGCCGGCCGGGCAACAACATGTTGGAAAGCCCATCGCGATGGAGAGCCACGGACGCCATTCGTCATCAAGGATTCACTGCAATATCTAGAACGTGATGAAGGTGAGCTCCTCCGTGAGGCGACGAGCAGAAATGTAGTCAACGTAGCTCGATACTATCACCACGAGACCATTCATGTACGCGGCAAAAAGGACATCCAACACGGTGTTCGGAAAGGTCTGGATATTACGGAGGCAAGTAATCACCAACCAGAGCGCTTGATATTGTCACCGAGCACAAGTGCTAGTGCTTCACGGAAAAGCTGCAGCGGCGGCAAGGCTGGTTTGAAGCGGTTATCCGGCCAGACTGGCGCCGCTCTGCCGCCCGGCAACGACCCTGCTTAGCATCTTCGATGAAGGCGGGCGGCGGTGCGTCACCGAATCGGATACATCGACGTGTCATTCTTCGTGATTATGGCAAACCCATCTACGAGGCGAGCTCCCGAGCGGCTTTGCTTGGTGCCTTAGAGGGTTGCATTGATGGACAGCTTCATTAAAAGAGAATACGAACAATCCGAACGATAGAATAATCCATGAGGGGAGCCAGTTATCTGGAAGTGGGGTGCCGAGCGTCTTCGAAACAAAGGTGTTGCATTAGCACTCGTCGCAGAATGCACCACAATCCTCGTACTTAGAGTTCTCTATCGTGGTATAGATGATAACAACGTCATGTATCTCGAGAAATCGAGCACGTGGATGGTATCTTTTGCGAGGATGCTAGAGAGAAATGCCGGATACCGCAAGAGCGAGCTCATAGTGCCCATGGGAAATGCTAGGAAGTTAAGAAGATCGGCTTTGAGAATGTCAACGACTTGATTGAGACGGAGGTCATTCCGCAGCTCAGAAATCTTAAGTTCAACTAGGCTGGACTCCACGGTCTCGTTCCCTCCTAATTGAGCAATTTAACAACAGGGCTGCATTGTCGCCAAAGTAGGCTTCGCAAGCGCAAAAACCCTCTTTCGTTATAGCTATCTGTCTATACCAAACATTATACTGGACCTTAAGATTTTGAGTTAAGTGCGTCAAAAAAAAAAAAATCGAGCTTAGTACGTAGAAAAATAAAAATAAAGGGAGCAAGTTGAAATTGTAAAAAAAGAACTATCTTCTTAGAAAGATTTTATGTTAGGCTCACAAACTTGAAGATAAAATTCGATAAGAATCGAAAAGGAAAGCAGTTAGCTCTGAATGCATCTTCGTGCATCTTCGACCCCCATTGGCTCCTTAGCCACTTTACAAGCCACTTTTCTACGCCACAGCACCTTATTGGGTAACTTGCCATTTTCAGAGATTAATGACGCCCCCAGGTCGGCGTAAGTCCGATCCTTGCCGACGAGGGAAAAAAAAGCTGTCTAGTTTAGACTTGAAGATCAGCTCAATAATTCAGTTCAATCTTCAACGACCCATCTCGTGATCCACTCCCGACACCGACACACCCCTGGATTCCCTGGATTTCTATACGTGCGAACGTCGCGGACTAAAAGTAATAAAGGATGCCTCGGCTAATTTAGTATTGATTACACGACTCGTACTTGTTCTTGTTCCTAGAAATATTATCTCACATTCTCTCACATGCCAATTCGCTCTCTCCCAATGCGGCGTCTCCTGTTGCCAATATGAAGCCTCTCTCTTTTGCATCCTTGAGCCGCCTTGCTAGCAACACCCCTTGGACCTGCACCAACTGTCGCACCCAGCTTTTAAGGCACGCCAAGTTCCCACGATCCTCTCCCCAACGATATTCTGCCGGCCCATCGGGCTCTTCAAGACGTGGCCCGAGAACGAGGGCGAGAGTTGCTATCCTGACTGCTACGGCAACAGGTGCAGCGGGTACTGGTGTATTAGCCTTTACTGACGATATTAAATACGGATACGATGTGACCGAGCGCACTGGAAGGGTTGCCACAACTTTGGCTCTATGTATTAATGAGTGGGTTCTACATTGGCGTGGTGAGCAGGTGGACGAGAATGCTGATCTATAACCTTCCCCAGTTACCGCACTTCGTTAAACCAACGAGAGAAGACAGAAGATCCCGTCGAGCAGGATACCATCTTAAGGCAATGTCACAAGCGGTGTGCTGTACGGACGCTAAAGGTGTTAGAGAAGAATGGTGGCATATTCATCAAGCTGGGACAGCACCTGGTATTGCGCTCTCATCTACCGAATAGGGGTGAAATACTGACAGTCTAAATAGAGCGCCATGACTTATCTTCTCCCGTATGAATGGACTAGTACCTTTATACCACTGCAGGATAAGTGTCCCGTGTCCTCGTACGAATCGATCGAAGAGATGTTTAGGCAAGATACTGGCGAGGAGCTTCAAGACTACTTCTCCGAGTTCGCGCACGAGCCGATAGGGGCGGCTTCGCTTGCCCAAGTCCACCTGGCCACCGTTAAGGAGACCGGTCAGCAAGTTGCTGTCAAAGTACAACATCCTGGCTTGGCCCAATGGGCGCCCCTCGACATGGCATTGACAACATTTACTTTTTCCATGCTGAAGCGTTTTTTCCCCGAATACGACCTAGAGTGGCTGTCATCTGAGATGGAGGCTTCATTGCCACAAGAACTTGATTTCCAACTTGAAGCAGCCAACGCGATCCGTACGAAACAACACTTTCAAAAACTACCCGAGCTTCCTTTGGTGATACCTGATGTACTCTGGGCGAAGAAGAGAATTTTGGTCATGGCCAATGAATCCGGTAGGCGTCTTGACGATCTCGAATATCTGGATTCGGCTGGCATCGATCGCGACGAAGTCTCTGCTACCTTGGCGCATATTTTTAACGAAATGATATTTGGGAAGAATGCGCCGTTACATTGTGATCCACACGGAGGGAATATCGCCATTCGGAAAACTTCACAGAAGAGAAGAGGGGGCAAAAACTTCGAGATTATCATATACGACCACGGGCTTTATCGAGACATCCCCGAGCACCTCCAACGCTCGTATGCTAAAATGTGGCTAGCAGTCATCGATGGAGACATGGACGGAATGAAACAACACGCTCACGATGTGGCGGGCGTCACGGAGGAACAATTCCCCCTATTCGCGAGCGCCATCACAGGCCGGGATTATACGGTGGTTAGCTCGTCGATTCTGAAGTCACGGTCAGAAGAAGAGAAGAAGACCATGGGTGACGCTCTGCAGGAGGGTCTACTGTCGGATCTCGTGACAATGCTTGGCCAAGTCCCACGTATCATTCTGCTTATTCTCAAGACGAACGACTTGACGCGCAGTCTCGACGAAAGCCTACATACGCGTCAAGGCCCCATGCGTACGTTCCTGATCCTTGCGCACTACTGTGCGCGCACAGTATTACGCGAACAGGTTGATGAGATTAGGCAGCGCCCCGGCAGTCTACTATCTCCTGGGAATGCTATCAGGTTCATCGCCGCCTGGATGGGATATCTGCGCGTTGAGCTGAAGCTCGAGTTCTTCGAGCTCTGGCTTAGCATTAGGAGGATCGCCGGGCTCAACACCACCGATTATGGCGCGAATGGGCCTACGTTATAATAGTACACTAGGCGCTACCTGGCTCAACCCTGACGTGTCTCCCTGCATCTTAGCCGTTGACGATCTAATGCGAGGAGGCGAAATAATCCTCCTGGTGCTTAGATTCGCGGATCGGCTGAGATATACTGTACATAGCAATTCTGTATATACCACCTTGGCGTGCTTTCGCATAGATGGAACAAGCAACTTGTCGTGTGATCAGGATGGATACCTTGTCAATACAGGCTACCTAATCCGTATACCAAGCTCCATGGGCACCAATTAGAGAACCCCGTAACCTAGCCACCTACGCTGCTAGTTTTGATTTTATCCAGATGGGAAAATTTTCCCGAGCTCTGTTTATCTAGGCATCTTGGTTTATCCAGTTACAGGCATCCGATGTCGAGTATTAATCACCTTGCATATTCTCTGCTAGTAGACCTAGGTAGATTAGTCTAATCTAAGCAGTAGTCGTCCTTTACAAGACTTGACAAAAACATAGGTGTACTACGTATGTTACTATCTGTGAAACAAGTTTGGTGCAACGCGTACCTACATAGGTGGAGAAAGTGTCTGTGCAGAGCATGGCATGGTATCTTGATACATTACTACTACGCTACCTACTGTATACTACTGTGGGCTGGTAGGGTAGCTAGCGTCAATGCAATGACGTCTCGCGACCTGCGAGCGAGACAAGCGAGTAGTGTAGGCAAGCAAGCATGAGCTGACTTACGCAAGCTGAAGATGAGGCTTAGCAGGTTGCTTGCCTTGGGTAATTATTCCACATGGCTACACTAGGCGCATTGTGTATCATGCTATACCAACCTTGGTAGTGTACGTACGCAGTGGGTAATCTATCGTACCTTGGATCCCGCAAACTGGGAATCCGAGACATATGGTATATGTGTTTCTTTCTGCGACGATGTAATGTAGTATAGTGTAGAGCTGCGATGCAGGCGATCGGTCGTCTTTCATCCCACGCCTGTCGTGAGACTGTGCTGGTGTGGGTAGTGTATCCATTTGTATTGAGGGATCATCGTCTAATTGTCTTTTAGATCTGTTAGAGTGTGGGATAGAGAGTGGGATGTGGTTGTCCATAGTTGTTGGATGGTTTAGGCTAACTACTAAGGCATATGAAGGGATGTGGGAGGAGCTCCGCGCCAAGTACTGAGCGGGTTGTGGAGGTTTAAATCCTACTAGTGTTAGAGTCTAGTCCTGGGTTCTGGTCGCCCGCCCTCCTTTCTGAGAGAACTAAGGTTAATTAGTATTGACCGATTGATCACTATATGTGTATTCTGTTGTATTGTGAATTGTACGTAGATCGAGATGGAGGTTGCACCGTTGCTGCTGTGTATAGAATACCCCTTGTAGGTCTTGACAACTGGAGTTCCAGGTTCGTCATCCCGGATTGGTTTAGTCTAGTCTAGTCAGGTACCGAGCCCAAGACCCAATACCATCTTTCCAAGCCGTCACACCCTCATGTACGTAGGTTACCCTTCAAGGACGAAATTGGAGCACGGGCTTATCAGATCAAAGGATGCAATGAGAGGTGGACAAATTCTTGTTCGTAAGATGCTCTTTTTCACGTAATCTGAAACCCTGGAGCTGAAGATCTAGACTAGAGGTAGGTAGTACATGATTACGTGATCGCAGAGGCATAGTGCGTTTGCGTCATCGTTGGAGAGGATCGCGCAAAAATGGACAACACACGATTCCATCCTTTTTTGATTCTATTTCCTCAAATCAACCTTAAACTGAACTTGGTTAGATACCAACGTTCGCCAACTGAAAACTTCCTCCGGTGAATGACGAAATATGAATCATAGGCAGTAGTGGTAAATGTGCATTGTGCTTGTTTGTTTTGTTCGTGGCTCTTGTCTCCGTCTGTCTCCTTGAATCGAGATGAAAAAGAGATAACATAAAAAAGGAAAAACGATAAATGTGTAGTGCTTCAGCGGGTATTTCCATTCCTTGTTAACGCCGATCCCAGTCCCAGTCCCTGGGGATATACATAAATGTACGTGGTCATGTGTGTGCGAGTTGGTGAAGACAAGCAATTAAAAAAAATATGCCAAGAAGGTAGGAGAGTTGGTTAATGTGTTTCTTTGTTGTTGTTTATCAACGACTACCCCAACTCCAACCAGAACCCGAGGGCGAACGAGACATGGGAGAGCTGGGTGTTGATGTTGAATCGCTGCGGCTGCTGTCCACCGAGGTGCGTGTGTCGGGCGACGGCGAACGGCGGCGCATCGTAGTCGTCCATGACGATGATGGAGCTTGGGAGTTGGTGCTTGGCTCGGGAGATGCCTGGCGGTTCTGGAAGGACTTGTAGATTTGCTTGCACAGATGTGCGGACATTGTGTATGTAGGCGACATGATTGCTTTGTGTTTGGTTGTTGTACCGGGTGTGAGACGGTGCAGTGATCTCCAGACGTTGCACGGTAGTGGTCTCAAGTGATTTGTTTAGTGTGAGAGTGAGTCTTAGGAGATCTCAGATGTGCTTAGAAGTGGGAGAAGTGAGATTGTCTGAAACAAGTAGGTAGGGAAACTCTTGGTATAAGTAAGAATCATAAAAAAAGGTTTATAATACAGGGAATGGCATTTATAATAACTAGCACAGCTACACTACAGGTTTTCCTCATGCTGGTTCGGTCAGAGCCTAGAGGGTATATTGGGGCAGGTAGGCTGGTAGGCAGGAAGGCAGATAGGTAGGTAAGGTACCTAAGGCAGACGGATACCCTACACACCTCTACACCATACTACACTGCACTACCTATGTACACTAGAGCTCTACAGGGAAGATCAGGGTAACCCGTCAGGGGGTTGTGATGGTGTGTACCGGCGGCTGTTATCCACTACCACTTGCCAAAAGGGTAAGTGGCAGGGCCATACGACCAATCAGAGACTCTTTAAATACCATTACGCAGCAGGTGGTGGCCGTCTGACGGTCCAGTTGTGGGCTGATCTCTGATTCCATCATACGAGTACTGGAGCCAAATGGGAAGACCTGGAAGAGTCGAGTCCGGCCAGGGTTCTTACTCTGACGGGTCCACGACGCACAGTTTCCAAGCACACCACGTAAGCAATGATGGCGTTTCTCGACTGTCCGACTAAGAGTCCCCAACGAATATCCATTATGACTCTTTTGCTAATGGGGCAGAGAAAGCACCAGTTATCTGCCCAGTTTTCACGCCAGTTGTTGACAACTCGAGAGCATCCGGGTCCACAGCTAAGACCACATTCAAACCCCCACACCAATATTCCTTTCACATGGTTACCGTTGGTGTAGTGTACACACTACTGTAAATGACCCGGGAGGCAATCTACAAACATACATCCACATACACACACATTGAGATACTACAAGTGTAAGGTATACTACTTAAAGTACCGCTTCGAACTGTTAGAGTTGTATTATAGGTGTCATACAGTAAGTAGCCAATGCATGACAATACCTTAGGTACCTAAACGGTACCCAAAACTGCAGTTTGACCTACCCCTTAGGTCACCCTCGTTATCCAAATATAACAACACTCGGGAGTGCCCACCCACATCACCCACATCACCTACCTACTGATCGGGACCTGATGCCCAGGGCGAACAATAACCCTAGGCTATACCATGCACCCCTAAGGAATGCTTTAGTGTACATTAATAACAGATGACCATACGCACATGTCAACCAACACTAAGTTTTCAACAAGACATACTATTTAGCTTCAATGATTGAGGTAACCCCTCATCATTATATATCATTATTGCATCCCACCATTTCATCAATATATTCCACTACCTGTAGATGAAAGAACTACTACCCATCCAAGGCTAGTATGGTGATTACCTAGATTGCTTATTGTACACTACCTACACAACATTGTAGACAAGCTCCATGCGCGCAGCGACATCCATTACCTATTCCCCACACAATATACATCTACAGCACACTTCGGGCACTTAAGGGAGTATTGGTAACGCATGTATTGGGGGAGCGTGAGCGTATTAGGCCATTCTACGCGTCGAAACGGCTGCGAAACAGCTGCGGGTAAGCTGTGTAGAATGGCCTAGTACTGCCCATAACTAAAAAACCAAACAAAAAAAACAAAGCAACTATTTACAACCATCTAAATTTACTATTCGTTACAGGGACGGTGAGAGGGAGAATTCGAATAATAAACGTAGCGAAGGTGCCTCGCGAAGTGTGTTGTAGAAGGGTAAGTTGTGTGGTGGGTCCCTGTAGTTCTGTAGAACCACTTAATTCAGCAAGGACTTAACCCTTGCTTACCAGTCTTATACACCCTCATTATTACGTCTTGCTGCACTCCCATGACAGTCTAAAGTGATTCTAAGAGCCGGGCACATTTAATTATACTGCTAGTCACATAAAGAACGTATTGTGTATACTGTTAGTGGGTGATTATGAGCCTAGTTCTAGCACCCTCACGCGACCACGTACATTCACAATATACCTGCGCATCCCTGAGTTTGGAGCAGTGTTGATATACAGAATAGTGAGATTACCCTGAGGGAAACTAACTCCATGTCATGATACTACAGAACCTATTGTGCAACAACGTCACCTATAACCCCTACCTCCTAGTTCACCGTTCCCGGCGTATATAACGCGTACTCGGAGCTAATATGTTGTTGATCTAGGGTTTTTGGATAGGAATATTAGTCAGCACTCTTGCAAGGCCTTTAATAAATAACCCGCCGCCCAAATAATTGGTCCTATATTGACAACCTAGACTATAAGTCAGCCTCGCAGTGCCTTATTTCAATTGTCTATATTGTTCCTGGAACATCATTAATCCACACAATTGCGACAACATAAAGCTAACAAATGGTATGGCTATACATGCTTTAGCCATAAACATCATAAAGTGTTACATATAGGAGAAATTATACATCTAAATGAAACAAATGTAAAACTGTGTTGAAGCATAGTAGGGTATATTAAATACTTGCTACCTAGATTAATTCAAACGTTTTACCTAGTATTAGTTAGAGATTTTGATATTATAGTTTTTTGCAATGGTAGCTCTTATGAGATAGTTAGTCCTACTGATTAACATACTAACTAGTAACAATAATTATTTAGGTACCACCATTTCTCTAATCACGTCTTTCCTTGTCCAGTGTTTAACAAAGCCGGCTGTGCAAGCACTACACTAGTATATCCAAGTATATACGGCACGTGGTTTCTAGAGATACCCACTCTCTACATAAAAAGTGATCATTCTAGAGTCGAATCTACATAGCGGCTACCGGCGCAAAATATTGTTGTACTGAACGCGATTGAGATTATGATGGCAGCTATCCAAAATTTCAATTTTCATTAGCAACTGATAAGCGCACTTCCTATTATAACCGATTTTTAACTCGAGTTAACGAAAAGCTTGATGCAGCCCCCTATACTCTCGCACACCTAAAAAACGTCAAGGGTAGCAGGACATGTCAAACTTGTGTATTGTTAAAACAAACGTTTATACTTCTTTTTAGGACCATTTCTAATCTTTGTACCATTATTCTGGGAAGCATGTTGACATTAAAATTATAAGTGCACGTCTCGCTTACGCCTTCAAAATAAAAATGGCCAACTTCGCACACTTATTTAGGCAGCGCAAGTAGGTGTGTTTCCACCTTTCTCTATTATAAAAAAAATTCATTCCCCTACATCATTGTTGTCAAAAAAGCAATGTCCTGAGTGAGGCTCGAACTCACGACCTCTGGATAGCCTAGCTTGTAACTAGATCATATTCTTAAATATGAGACCAACGCGCTAGCCAACTGCGCCATCAAGACATGGAGGTTTTCATGTGCTAGAAATAACAGAAGAGCCACCAGGCGACACCCTCTCTAGGCTGTGGACACACTACAAATCCTTGTGTCAGAGGTAAGAACCGTAGTGGAAAAAACTGCGGATAGATTTAGAGAAGCAGTATTAGCCAGAATTTCACAGCTCTTGTCTATGCCTGATGTCTCGAAATTAGTTGTGAATACAATCTGCGAAGGTGCCGTTGCTTGATCAAAAGAGCAGACACACAGTGGCAACTACGGGATTCCCGACCTTATATCCTCAAACCACCCGCATGAAGAACTTTCGTCGTGATGCGTCATGGTTGAACGGAATGTGCAGTTGTTAAAGGGTCTTATTCAAGTTGTATACAGTTGAAGGTAAGCAGAAAAGAAGGAAAACAAAGGAAAAAGAAAATGAGGCGGAATTTATATACAAAGTAATTGCTACAAGTTTGCCCCCCTTAGATGTCGTCCTTGACGGAGCTCGGCCCCTGCGGCGTGCCAAGCTTGCTCTCGAAGAAGAACCGCAGCCTCTCGACACGGGCGCGGTCGGTCAGGAAGCGCTGGAACTCGGTGGGGTCGGTGGACGGGATATCGATGAGTTCCGGGAAGCCGGCGGGGGCGGGGACGTCGCGGCGCACGCTCCAGACGCCCGTGTTCTGCTGGTACTCCTTGCTGAGGATGAAGTTGTGCAGCAGCTTCGCGCCCTCGGGGTGCGGCGCGTCCTTGAGGATCGCCGCCCGCTGCGGCCACGTGTTGAAGTGGCCCTTGGTCGGGATCGAGATGTTGAGTGGAGCTGAGGGACTCAGTCCCACGATCGATGTGAATGTTGCTCCCGCCGTGCTGTTGGGCGCGAATAGAAGCGTCGCTGCCGTCTGTGTGCCGCGCACCCAGTGCGGGTTCTGCGCTAGTAGCGCGTCGAACCATTCTATTCCGAACTCTTGGAGGCTTTGAAGTTGATTAGCTAAGTTGCGCTTTTTGTCTCCTGTGGGGTGAGATGGTGCTTACATTAGGTCAAAGGCGTAGAGGCTGGCGTCGTCGTCGGTTGGGTATGTGAGGACCAACTTGTTCTTGAACTCTGGCTTTAGAAAGTCGGTGAACTCCATCGGGCCGTCGGCGACGCGATCCATGTTCCAGGTAAACGTCCAGGGGTAGACCGCGGTGGCGTACCAGGCTCCGCGGATGTCCCTGAAGGCCGGGTACAACTTGTAAAAATCGAGGGGCTGGTAGTGCAGAAGCGCCCCTTCCTGATCCCAGCGGGGGTAATCGTGTAGTGTCTGTAGGATAATACTGTCGACGTAGAGATCATCCTTCGCGTTAACTAGTTGGCGGTCGATATCACCGTCTTGATACTTGGACAGGTCGACCGTCAGGTTGAGGGTCATCTTGGGAAAACGTGCTTCGAAGGCGGCTTTGAGGCCGTCCTGTTGCATGGCCTCGTCGCCACCGTGCCAACAGGTCACGACGCCGCCTTCGGCTACCGCGGCCTCATATATCTCGTCGATGGTTCTTGTCTCGACTTCAGGTGCGCCGTTAAATCCCAGGACATTATCGTATGCTGCAACGTAGCTACCCAGTAAGAGGGCGCTGGTAACGAAAGGCTGAATGCGAAACATGGTGTTGGATGGATGGGTTCTCAAATGCGGCTGGATGGTTTGTTCTCATCTGCCTGGAATCATTGGGATTGTCGGTCCTCATATAGTCGAGCACGTCGCTGTAAGCTTTCGCGTCCAACATGCTTAATCACCCTGTGATGACTATCCTGCCTTGTAAATAATCTCATAATCATTACTATACGCCTCTCTGTGTTTGGATACGCTTGAGCCTTGCCGGATTCGTTCAAGGGTTTTGCCGCCGGCTCGAGATATAATTAGACGGTGCTTATTCCTAAGACGCGAAAGAGTAAAGTTGAAGCAGGGACTTAGGTTACTTGATGAACTACACGAGGTAAAATTAGACCACAATTATGAGATTGAAGACGTTTAAGGCATAGAGAGGCAGTGCAGAAAGTGTAGCCGAGACTATTCTTCACCAGAGAGGAGTATCTACACAGGTCTAAAGTCAGCTTGACGGCTTCGGTAAAGTGGGGATTCGGAAATGTAGTGTCAGCTCTCGGAGCTGAAGGTTAACGGCTACGTTATTCCCGACGGCAAAAGTGCCAAGCCAGATTCAACCCTAGGTTTCCAAGCCAATCAAAACTTCCACTTTAGGGGTTTAAAAGTAAAGAAGTATAACAATAGAGTAGATATTATTTTCAACTTGTCCCCGATTTCTTTGGATAGCCTATTAAGGAAAATGTAAAAATATTTAATTCCTGTTTGAGATGTGCCAAGGAATACTCTTTGTTGATGTAAGCATGATGAATACTATGGTTAGTGTAAACTTGTAACCCGAGGTCTACTAAGGGGATCTATGGTCTATGCGTTGCTGTGATCATCGCAATTACTGGTAATAGGTTCAATTCAGTACGAATATACCGTGTATTAGGAGAAATAGACTACTTGATGAAGGAAGCTATGTCTCTGTATTACCAACACCACACCACATAGTAGTAGAATAAAATGTTAGTACTGTAGTCTGTGTTAATAGCTATAGATACATGCTACTGATTCACTCGACAGACCTAGCGATACGTTAGAAAAAGCTGTTATACTCATCGGTATGGACATTAATGAGAATTCCCGCCCAACCCACCATGAGGTCTTGGGTACAGATCCTATATCTGATTTCATGTGTCAACTCCCCCTTTTTAAGGCTGCAGTGACTGGTTTCAGATCGAAAAAAATACCACCTACACATGACCCATTCGTGGGAACGATGCTGGTCCAGAAACTTATTCATTTACGTTGGGAAAAGCTAGTGGCGGATCTGGCTAATAGGGTGCGTGTACTGAATGTGGGTGACCGGATGACCCATCAATGGCGCAGCGGGCACGAATTCGACGCCAGCCAGAAGAAAATCAGGCCATTTAGGGATGCATATACTGTCAATTCATACACGTATTTGATGATAATACGGCAATGGGTCATAGAATTCAAAGATTTAACGAGATCCATCGGGGAGAAATTCCAGTGTAAGGATACAGACATTCGACCACAGAATCACAGCGCACCTACCGGTCTACTTATCAGCTAGATAAACGTTTCGTTGCGAGATGCGCTACGGGCAGAAAGAAGTCCGTGGTTGATGCTCCAGGAGAGACTCAATGACATAGAAACCAGTGCGAGCAGCCAGCTGGATATGTGGGCACAACGGGCGGCTCTTGAACAAGCGGCAGCGGCATCTCGATTAGCTCGAACTTCGGGACAGCTTGCTAAGCTCGCAACAACAGTTGTTCCATGCACTTTTGTCGCGTCGATCTTCTCGATGAATGGATGTTTTGCCGCCGGTGAAGATCTCTTTTACGTCTACTGGACCATATCCATTCCCGTAACGCTAGGGCTTCTCGGCTGGGTACTTTACAGGGATATCAAAAAGGCGTGTGGGAGGGCCATCGACATTTTTCTGGATTTGTAAGTTTTCCGAAGCAGTTCTCTAAGTTTTATCAAGAATTGCAATGCGGTTAGTCTGGCTTACTGAAAAACAAAAACAGGCTTGAATACCTAAAACTGTTTTGACTTTTGTTACACCTTTGCTCATATTAAGATTGAGATAGAGACAAATTTTAAAGAACACCATTTCTATTCCAGTCTATATCATATGTCTCCTGCGCGTTTAGCTCTTCTGCAAACTTTCGATGCAGTGATGGCAGACGGCAGTGTGCTTGTTTACTGGTGGCAGATAACTCAAAGAGATAGAGTTGGTACAGGAATTGGATAGTATGCTAATAATATTATATTACAGTTTTCAATACTTGTGTGACAAAGTTATTGTCAACATAATACTGTGACGGAGTAGCGCTTCTTACAGGGGACGAATAGTGCTCTATTAAGTGGTTTATGGATGTGTGTGATCTCCGTCAGTCTATTTGAGCAGATCACCTTATATAGCGGTGTGGATTACGTGACTATAAGGTCCGAAGATCTCCCCTTAGGAATAGCTTCATTCTATGGGATCCACATCTCCGCGACGGATACGTTATACATCAACATAATATGGCGTTATGAGAGTAGCATCTTTAAGTGTATAAAGGTCCTTTGGTTCAGACTGCTAGGTTTCAACGCCGCAGAAGGTTTAACACAGCTATAAATACATTATATGTCTAAACAACTAAGCCGATTCTTCCCCGATCTCTGCGCCAGGTGGATCCTAATCATGTAATGTTTCGAGGTGTGATAAAAGCGGTGCACTACAGGAGTTCGTATAATACCGGACTTCACACTCCTGCCCTCCCCTTAATACCAAGACATATACGCAAGAGTGGCTAGAATGGATAAAGGGAATTCCGCAATTATATCAGCTGAAGGCTTTTAGTTTTGTATAGACCTTATTACTTCAGTCTTATTTGAAGGTTATCGAGAGAGTCATGAAACCATAGAGGATTATATCTAATCTAAAGCTTCTCAGGCATCATGTGTGTGGGCTTATGCAGCTGCACATACATCTATCGTTGGAAGTATGGCGATTACATAGTGAGAGGGATAAATAACACTTTATATGACACGCCTTCTATCTCTTCTATCTACTAGATATAGTAGGTGGCATCCTGTTTATATGAACCTGTTTAAGGCTGTATTAAGCTATCCTAGGCAGCCACTTCGCGGTTATGCACCCACAAAGCTTTCACTTTTATTTTAAGCTTTAATATATTCTGACCCTTGTTATATTGAAACGACAAGAAACCGTTGTAATTAATACATCAGACAATAAAATAAAGGGCAAGCTATTCTCCCGGTACGCCGCTGTTTACAATAAGAAAGCGGAACGGCGCCGACCGGGGAATACATGTGACTTCCAAGTTGGCCCCCCGCACAGCAATTGCACACAATCTCAATTTCATTAACCTAAGCACTCGATCAACTATGCTCTGCACCCAACCAGTTTATGAACGCATTTTGTTGACTAAAGGAAATTGTTTGTGCACCTATGATACGGAACAGGGGGTGTTAACTCGTTCGAAACCAACATTTAGTATAGTTTTAATTTAGTTAAGTCGACGAGCTCGCAAGTTGGATTGTGTGGCTTCCCATATGTAATCCAGGACAGCGTAAATCCGCTGACAGTGTACCTCGTCTGCCAACAAATGGCCCAACCATCATCTGTGGACTCGTCAGTCATCAAGTTACCAATCCACCCCTTTAGGCAGGCGACTCACAAATATCAACCGAGGTCTCACTTGCTGGCTTCCCCGCGACCGCCTTCGAATCATCGTGCTGGGAGTACACGAAGGCCTTTCCGTCCTTACCAAAACCTATGAAGTGCACGTTGTATGGGTCGGCGCCGGCGCCGAGCTCCAACAGCGCAACATTCGTATCAGGGAAGTACGTCCAGAACATAGCCTTTCCTCTATAGAGATTACTCGCGTTGCCAGCAGTGATATCCGTGACCACAAAGCCCAAATTAGAATGGTCATTGGTGAAAGAGTCAGCCGAGCTGTTCAAGTAGAAGCGGTACGACGAGTTGCCGGCCACGGGCGCAGAAACAGGGTCATAGTGGAGCACAGATACCCCACTGTCCGGATCAGTGTCCGTCGGAAATTCCTGGACGGCGTAGAGGTACCCTGCATTCGTCAGCAAAGCGTCTTCTATGCGTTGAGACTCGCGGTGCAGCTCTCACCGTCAATCGAGCTGTTGCTTTGGCCCTTGACGTGTAGTGCGTACGGGCCCTCGGATTTCAGAGGGGGGTAATCGTCGCTCTGGGCAAGGGCTCCCGTGGCGGCGACGAGGCCGTACAATGCAGCAGTCACCTTCATGGTGGAGTAGAGGCAGGTCGGAGTTGGTAGCGAGAAGTTGGTGGCTGTAAGAAACTATGAACACGATATTCGACTTGCTGCCTTTCGAGACCATAACAACATGTTGTAAAGCACAATATATATAGAGATGCACGAAATTTTGCTGCCTTGGAAGGCCTTTCTACCTTCCCACTTTTACATGATCCTTCCCAGGCTGCCATTTAAGACTGACCTATTGATTGACAGATGATTTTGATCGACGATCTTGGCCCTTCAACCTAAATATAAACCGCGTAAATGTCTGTGCCGTATACTAGCGTACCCATATCCCGGCCAATGCTCTATGGACCCGACTATTAAGTAAATCGTTTGGCCTACCGCTATTACACGAAAAACACGGCTTATGAAACCCCACAAGACCAGATCTTTTCGTCTTCGATTGAGTCCATATAGTTTGTGTAATAAGAATACGGGTATAGTTTATCGTATACTAGAGTTAACTCTGCTTATTTAACACTCCCTGCCTTATAACTCCTGCTATTATTGACTAAAGCTCTTTTCAATACTGCTAAATTCGGAGAAAAAACCCCTATATGCAGTATCAGGGTGTCAAAAGGCAAAGCTTGGGGTACCGTATAAACGATGTTGTTACGCGAAGCGCAACAACGTCAATTAAGTCTATGGCTTAACTATATATAGTGTGGTTCTTTGTGACACAAGTTGCCAATGTTATTGGAATCTTCTCAATTTTAACCTATGGGCTTAAGATATACAGAACAAGCAAATCCAATACTAGCAACGCGCAGGCCTCTGCGTATGAGCGCGATGACGACAAAGAGGCTCTCAAAGACAGCCACGTTGCGAGAAAAATTCAGTTCGAGCACGGACCACACCCTACAACAAGGGTCTATACTACTAGACCCGGAACCCCTTGCAAACGAGTTCAATGGTAGTACGATAGTGGTAGCTGCTGATAACCCTTGCCCTAAGACGCTAGTTATGCAAATCGGACTATACAGAGAGATGTCTGAGCTTTGCGGAAAGGCCCAAATAGAACAGGGGCTTAATGATCCAGCAAGCCTGGACTTAAATCTACTTAAGAGCTCTGTACAATTCTCAACCCCCGAGGGTAAGAAGTCGGTCCAGCTAGGGTCCGATGAGAAGACGAAGAAAGGGGAGGAGGTATAAGCAAAACGCAAGGGCCCCGGGCCGGACCCTCACGGGCCACCCCGCACACTAACACTACTACTTTATTAAAGCCAATTATTTTAATAAAAACGATCGCGAACGCTGTTTTTAAGCGTTTTTAATTATAATATAGTTTTTAACTTTTGATTTATTTTTTGCAATCGTTTTAATAAGCTTTTTTATAGTTTTAAGCATTTTGTAATCGACCGCTTTATTTTTATAGATAGTTTTACGCTTTAGCTTTTGTTTAACCTGGCGTACGTCCGACATTATTGCAAACTTTTTTTTAAGCGCTAGTTTTATTTTTTTTTGCTTTTTTTTAACCGATTTTGAAACTTTTGCTTTAAAGCTTTAAACTTGCGCTTTAAAAAACGCAATTTTTTTAGCTTGGTAGTTAAAAGCCTTCGAAGCTTTCTAGGTAACTAGCTTTTGCGCCGGCATATTAAAAGCAGTATAATTTGCAGCGAATTTTTAGCAATTTTGCCGAAGATTTTAACTAGTTGAAAGCGTATTTATATAATATTTGGGATTAAATATTAAAAATTTTAGTGTTTTAGGCTTTATTTTTTCCGCCGGCTTTGCAGGCTTTATTTGAGCTACACTTTTTTTTTTTAATATTACGTATTTTAATGATAACAGCTTTAATTGATCGCGCAGATAGATTTTAGCTGTTGTTTAAGCTTTTTTTATTATATGAAGCAATAAAACGTTGATTTTTGCTAGCTGCAATGCTTTTATTATGTTTTTTTTTGAAGGCGGTATTTTTAAGGCTGTACAAATGTTTTTGTAGAAGTATTTGCGAAGCTGTTTTTTTAACAACTTAAAAACTTTTACGTTTAACGTTTGAATAACGTAACTGCAGTAAGGCTTATAAAAAACGAGCTATATTTTGTTTAGCATATAGGTTGCTAAAAAGGTTTTGTTTGTGTGACTATTGTAGCTATTAAAAATTAATATTATTTATTTTTTGCTGTGTTAAAGCTAAATTTAAAAAATAAAAACTTTTTTAAGCTAATTTAATGCGATTTTGTTATTGGTTTATTTTTTAGGTGAGGCTTAGAACAGCTAGTCGTTTTATAATTTTAGATTTTGGCGAGGAAACTACTGATGCTGGATTTTTTTGCTTTTAAGGATAAAAAGCGGCAGAAAGGGATAACTATTACTAGAAATATATTTTAATACAGTAATTTACTTGCTTTTTTTGATGTTTTTTTTAAAAGCTAATTAATTGGCAACTTTATAAAAAATTTAATAATTGTTGCTAACGCTTTGGCCGACTTTTATTTTGTTAGCGTTATACTAGCGGTTTATAAGGATGTTTGAGACTTTTAGGACGTTAAGTCGGTCGAAAAAGAGGTTAATATTTTTTGCTGTCGCGCTGTTGACTTTTAAATAGCTAATCGCATGGGATTTAGCAGTTTTAACGGTTGGATTGCGGCTAAAAAAACAGCGATGCTATATATAGCTAACTTTTTGTTGCGCTTTAGAAGAACTAAATATTGCGTTTGCAATACTTTTGAATTTAACAAGCGAAAGCGAATAGCTTAATTGCGCTTAACCGATTGCCTAATAAACTAATTGAGCTTTAATATATAGTGATAAAAGTTGGAAGTTGCGATTCGTTTTTTTTTTAGTTGGAATACTTTTAAAGCGGCGTTATAAAATAGTTTTAGGGACAGCTTATTTGCGCGCTGCGGTTTGGACAGGCATTTTAAGCTTAATATTGCGAACTGCAGCTTAACAACGCTTTTTTTCGGAAAGTAAAAATATTGCTATAATCAGCAAGAAATAGCGATTTTAATAAATATAAAAAGAAGATGAAAGGATTAGAACTGGTTGAGTTGGGCGCAAAGGATTAAATACGTATAAACGCGTAAAAAGCGGTGGCGGGGTGGCCTGTGAGGGTCTGGCCTGGGGCCCTTGCGTTTTGCTTACCACCTCTTAAAAGATGCTTTTGATCTGATCCGGCAGGTTCTGAATTCCAACTAAACCTAACCCTTTTAGCGCAGGGAGTTAAAAAAAACATAAGAGGCACCATCAATATATAACCCATTAGAAAGACCAGAGTCCTATAAAAACGTATTGCTAAAGGGCATGAAAACAGAGCCTAAAGTACTGATAACAGTTCTACTTTTGCATCCAAGGGCAGCAGTGGAGCTTTAGAGAATTACTTTGTATGGCTATTGAGAATCCGTCGTAGAGTATCAGTGTCTGCCTACCGGAGACACGTAGTCCTATCTTCAGATCCCAATACTATTACCAACCCTCAGTCCAATAAGAACATATCATTTATTATTCCATCACTAGTCTTTTAATGTATCTTCTATGGGGCCGATAGTGGCGAATTAGAAGCACACTGTGTAATCCAACGATTCGGCTATACAGTACGCGTGGGGATGTTGAACTTATAAGGTCAGTGGAAGCATTAGCTCAGTCGGCGCTTTTCCGCCGAGTTTACGCGGTCTTATTTTGGTAGTTCGTGTCGGAAGGTATTTTTGATAATGCTCCCCTCTGGAGCAAGTACAAGGGCCAAGCAATATATGTGGAGAGGCGTTGTTTCAATGAGGTTTATGTTCTCCTTAATGAAGCGGTTTGCCTCGGCAAGGAATTCCAATAATTGCACATTTGCTGACCTCTGTTGTATTTAAAGTAAATATACGCAAAATACATGGACGGGATGGGTTGTAGTGTACCTGGAACTTTGACTGCCAATACTTTATGGCTTCGATACTCCGAATTACCTTCCTTACGAGGGATAGTGCCTCTAGCCAGTGAAGAAAATGCCGCTTGAGAAAGTCGTGGACTTGACTGGCCTCCCAAATATCATCGCCCGCCTCGTTCAAGTGACGTGGCCAATATTGGCACGCGTATTTAACTTCCGGTGGCAGATTCTTTCGGATTGTCTGTATGTCAAAAGAATAAATAGATGCGCTAGGCCAGTCCCCTTTGCAGATATTCTTCTGGAGAGTCCTGTCCATAATTTGTAGGCAGGAAACGGCTAGCCTTCTGTGGGCCTGCCTTTCATCTATCCAGAATTCGTATGTCTCGCGCTTGTCCGGGTCTGTTAAGAAGTCGCGAAAGGAAAGATACAGTAGTCGAACTGGTGATGTTGACGTTGAAGGAACGTGGAGTACCGAATGGAACATGTCCAGCCTATCGTCGACAGTAGATTGTGGCACACCGAGTAGCGCTGATAGGGCTGAGGCTGATAGAGACTCAGCGAGTATTACGATCGAGCCCACGATAACCCGAAATTCATGTATGGCCTCAGTCCTCTCTCGTCTTGATAATCCCAGCAGCATCATGTCTAAAACTGGCCGGTACATATTATCCAGTTTCGACTCTTGGCTCCTTGTACGGTATTTTAAAACTGTCTGAAGATTCTTATCTGGATTTCCGTATCTGCGGTTCGCGAGAAAACGGCATATTGTAGCGGCGAAGATGAAAAGTGGAGTGGCCATATGCACAAGTGTCCGCACATCTGAGACATTGGGCCAACCCTCTGGAAGTTGGCGGTGAGTACTGGATACCGATGAGCTGTACTCTTTTCTAATGGTTATCAGCTCGCTTTGAAAATATATCCATAAATCCTGCCGGATTACTAGCTCGGGTACTTCGTGAAGAATAAAGTCTTCGTATGTGCCATGCACGGCTTTGAAACCTAACCGGAGAGGTATATCTAGCCGGCTTGTTACGAATATTCGTAGACGCGGGGATTGTGCCGTTTGAGGGTTGGCGCGAGAGAATAGGTTGATGATCTGCTTCACGCTCGTCTCCGATTCGCACTCGTCTAGAGCGTCAATAACTATAAGTATGGGTTTATCGTTTCTAATGTAAGAGAATGTTTGATGGAACGGTACGATAATCAATTCTTCAAACTGCCGTTGTAAATCCGCCTCGCAAATGCTAAAGTCATCTTCTAAACCGGACATGAGATGAAACGCAAAGGATGGCTCTTTTCTGACAATCTGGGCCGCGATTGTCGAAAAGAATTTGGAAGTCCCAAATCGGTCTCGTTCGCCTCTCTTGAAAAAGAAGCTGCCGCCGAGGTGGCCACTTTCGGCAGCATGATACGCCACTGTTCGTGCGATGGTGGATTTCCCTGTCCCGGCCATTCCATTGAGCCAGAAGATGGCTTTGCCTTTTTTATCTTTCATCAATTCATCTACCTGGCGTAAGACATCGACCCGTGTGTTTGGCAGGCATGTTTGATGGGGTGCGTCAGAATGAGAATCAAACGCCGAGCCCTCCGCTATGGGAAGTCTCTCGAGGACCCGGTCATAATATCGACAGGTTTCCTGTCGGAGGCGTTTAAACGCATTCTCTCCACCTTCCCCGTATATTAAGGGCATATGAACTCCGAACGTGCCTAGTAGTGAGTACGCTTTATCTTCCGGTCGAGTTGTCTCTCGGCCCCTTGACCAAGACATACGCTCCTCGATCGTAAAGTACGATAGGTCTTCCCCTTCTAGTGATTCGATCGGAATTCCTGTCATTTCATGGATAAGATTCTTTAGTGATAGCTTAGAACCTAGTCGCTGGCCACTGAATCCGAAAAATTCAACCGAGAATGGCGCAAGCAGCTCTTGAAGTGTCCAGCCACGAGTGAACCATCTGCTCGCACGAAACTCTCTCTTTAAATCGAATCCGTCGGCTCTCTCCTTCTGCTTGGCGGCGATGGCATTAGAAAACCGCCTTCTTACGTGAAACTCTCCCCTAGAGCTGGATCCAATTGTTTCCTTCCATCGCCTACTGCCCGTTGCTTTTTCGACATCAGTTAGATACACATAGCATTTCGCCGCGCGTTGGTACCATCGAAACATAGAGTTGACAGCTTCAGAGAGTTCAGTATTGTTTGATTTATCGATACAGCAAGTATCAATCCAAAAATATCGGAGCCCATCGAGTCTTGTCTGGATCCTGCAGAACTCGATTTTTCGGTACCCACGCTTGCTTTTTCCCTTGCCCGCGACCATGTCGGCAAAAGACACTTCTTGGTCACCCTTTCCCCAGGTATGCGAGAGAATAGCATACTTCGGGATATCGGTATCAATGACGATATCTTTAGTCAAAGTAAGAGTCCTATTATCGAGGATTTGTAAGAGTCGTATTGTGAATACTGCGCCCACACGGCACGAGGTTGCATTAGAAGGTTGGCCGATGTTTATGGAAGCTACTGCCTTCATTCGTAGCTACTACTACGTAGACTTGGGTGAATGTAGCTGCCGAATCAATACTGGTGGTAACATCGCAACTCCCCATCGCTAACTTTAAAACACTGGAGTCGCGTATTTTGGAGAAAAATCCCACTCGACAAACAGGCGCACGAGGTTGGATGGTCGGCGGTTAACTCTTTTCCGCGCACCAGACATTGTCGCCTAAGTCTAAGCCACAAAGCTGTAAATAACACGTCCTAACCCACTCGGCATCTTATCATTGGATGATCTCTGGGGTCTAGAAAGTAAGACTTTAATATATAATATAGGCTTACCTAGAAGGGTAATACCCATTTGTGGAAGCCCTGCATAACCTCAAACGAAAAGAATCCCTAGGGACATGGTATTGTGAGGGATCGTGACACCTCGAAAAGATCCAGCTAGGTAACACGTAGCGAGTAAACTGATCAATTAGGAATCATGTTGAATCACCTGCTGAGCTGTTTGTGTGAAAGGAAACGCAACGCGAGCGAATTCCAACTAAAATGCATGACGCCCACTCATGGAGGACATGTGAATCTATCCTAACTATCATATCACGGCATAAGAGGCACGTTCACATATATAATTATGGCGATGTCTTCGTGACGCCTTCGTGCCGTATAAAAGGAGTCAGTCAAGTCAATAAGTTATGGCAAATAATATATTTATACATGCATTACTGTCTGATACTGCCATCTAGCCATCTAATCATCCGTGTGAACCCGCCGTTCTGCGCTTTGAGGGTTATCAGTCCCTCGGCTTCAATGTAATACCAACCCAAGGGGTGAACGTAAGGTCTTCAGCAGACGGCCGTTCATCGGGGTCAATCTTCATCATAGAGCGAAAAAATTCCAAGAAGGATTCCTTTTTTTCTTGAGTAAGGTCGGGTAAAAACCATTCGGAATCGAGGGGTGGCCTATCATAAAACGGCATACCCTTCACCCTTCCTTCTTCGTCGAACATATCCTGGACTATTTCTGGGTTTCCCTTTTCTAGAAGAGACTTTGGGAAGGGACCGAAAAAATTCACGATTTCCGCCAAATGGTATCGAAGTTGGTAAGGGTCATTCCACCGGGCTCGTCCGTCAAACATGCGCACTGCGCGGTACAACTCTAAGAGTACGGCGCCAAGGTTCCAGATGTCGGTGCTTTTGTCCCATGGAGCCCCGATCAGCCCTTCCGGGGCCCGGAGGGCGACGGGTTGGATTAGATTAGTCAAGTGTTTATCTGTCCAGCTCGCCACTCCCCAATCGCCGAGAACAAACTCGAAATCCAACACATTTTCGGGATCCGAACAGTAGTAGCCGCAGAAGGGGCGCGAAGGGATCGCCTTGTAATGTTTCTCGTCTCTATCTTGATGCGGGGCGGGTGCCTCTTTGAGGTACTGAGACTCGATAAGTGAATGGTCTCTGAATTTCACGAAAATGTTGCTAGGTTGAATATCTGGCCAGAAGAGTGGTTAGAATGGGAAGAATAAGAGAGAAGTGGTGTATTTTACCGGTATGAATGACACCGTGTTCGTGGGCGAAATCTAAAGCGCAGAGTAGTTGAAACATAATGCTACGCATCAAGCAGGTTGGGATCATGCATCCATCGAACGGGGCACCGAAACTCCGAAGGGTTTCCCCATAAAGCTCGAAAACCAGACATACGTGCGTTCCATTCGGACCGTCATGTTCGAAATCGTCCACGAGATGGGTGATATGGTTGTAGCCGTATACTTTGCGATCACCACCTTGATCAGCATCTCTCAGGTGTTTCAGGATTTCTCTCTCGAAAATGTCGTGATCAATGCCGTAGCAATCGGCGCGGAGAACCTTGAGGGCCAGGAATTCACGTCGGCCACCGGTTCTATATCTCGTCATTACAATATCCATGAGTTACGCTGCCGTTCTAACTTACTGGCTTTGAAGGTCCTTGACGACCCAAACAGTGGAGTAGACACCATAACCAATCTTGTTTAGAATCTTGTATCTGTTGTTGTACACGTCACCGATGTAGACGGGGTGGAAGCCACCTGGTCGGTAATTGTCATCACCCTCATCAATGATCTTGTGGGCCTTTTGTTTCTCCGGGGAGACATGTTCCTCAGAAGATGGGGAGGCATGTTCCTCAGAAGACGAGGAGACATGCACCTCAGAAGATTGAGAGTAGCTTGGTGAACTGTTGCTCATCTTGTTGCTTTGCGAAGTGAACGGAGAATGGAAGTAGCCTGGGCTGTCTAGGGAGGGGAAGGAAGGGGAGGGTGTACGTCGTTACCCGATGAGAGTGGTGGTGATAGAGGAGACTTATATATTGTAGGAGGTGCTGGCAAAATCACTGGGCGGCTAGAAGAAAGTTTCATCTTATCAATGGAGCGAGATATCCTATTGATCTAGGTGTTGGAATGAATACTGGAATAAGTATTGAAACAAGCATTGAAATTCCTTACTGTATACAAACAAGGCATTGTACTACCTTAGGTACTTCAGTATATTTAATGATGCTTGTCAAAGGGTCCCTGTAAGCCCCACAAATACAGGCACCTGTCTACTAAGAACCGTACTGTTGGTAACCCGCGATCCGCCCTGCATAGCACTAGTACAGGCATTGCCACCAATCATAATACACCAATCATTAAAAGCAAACCCAAGTGATATTATGTCCACTTATCTTAGATACAACGAGAGGAATTAATGATCAGATGAAATCTCATCGACTTTGATTGCATGAGAAACTTTTATAACAATGCAGGGCTTGCACTAGTTTTTCCTAGATCGTCTATGATAATCCTAACCCTCAAACAATGGGAGCATAAAGCTTTAATGGTAGCATACAGCTTTGAAAATTGGTACCGCAACAACACTGTTGCGAACTGCGTCTTGAACAATAGCTACTTTCACAAACACTTCCAATCATGGCATTCTCTGTGGTGAGGTAGTTTGTCTGTTGGTTCATATCGACATCGCATGCGGGTTACTTAGGCCGTCTTCAATCACATTGTTGACTGGGTATGAGTCTACGATACGTAATTGCAATATATGAGAATGATATGGCTGTTATGAAGACAGTATTATAATTATAAGGACTAAATGACCATTGTGGTGTAGTATTGTTATTACAAGTCTGGTATTGTCAGCTATTGGCCTTGATTGGAGATAATCTCATCATATTGTATCGCTCAATAGCAAAACATGCTCAATACCTCTATTAACTCACCTATGCGACTGATATTCAAAGGCCATATCCAACTTTAGCATAAATATAGAGGAAACCACCATGGCAAGACTGGATCTATACCGCACAAGCCAGTCCCAAAGCGAGCTCATCACATCACAGCGATCCCACAATCTTTCGTCTCCTCCGACTAGCAGCCCAAAATGCCTTCCAGCAAAGAGAAGACTAAAGACGAGAATAAAGACAAGAGCAAAGATCAGAGTAGAGATCAGAGTAAATGGAAGAGTGAAGACTTTGAGATATCCTACTCGAGAAGTGATAAAAGATCGTCTTCAGCCGACAGAGCCGTCTCCAAATACGTCCAAAAGGATACCAGGGGAATTTCTAGTGCTTTCGTACGGCCTACCCCTGAAGAGGTGTAAGTTCGACTCAGCCCCGAAGCCTTCTATGACACCTCCTCCCTCCGCGTGAGGTCGATTGTTACTAAACTGTTATAGGGGAGGCAAGACTTGGCACACTAGCGGTACCAATCCAAATGCTAAGGAACGTTTGACCGTCGAATTCTACGATGAATCTGAGAGTGTCATTACTGTAAAGCATATCAATCGAAATGGGCGTGCCTGCTAAGTGCCGTTTCGCGGAGCAGTGTGATCTCCCGCTGAGCATCTAGGAAAATCTATGGTATCGATGCCTCGCCGCTGGGGATCACCGTAATTCATCTACCATGTTGTTAGAACCTAGGTGCGGGGATGACAAATACTTGGTGTTGGGGAAAGAGTTTAATCCCAACTGAACTGGTTATCTCTGCTATATACGGGACAGCTCCTTTTTCTGAAAGACGTGTTAGTTCTGGGGGCGGAATAGTCCCAGTGGGCAACAACAGTTAACATGTTGGTTTTTCATACATGTATCTAAGGGAGCCAAGTGATCTTTCTATTAGTCGCCATATATCAGTACCTTTGGGTACACGCTGGTATACTAAAACATAATAGACAATATCAGGTTCCGAATTGAATTCTCTCCTTATAGTAACTGAGCGAATTATTAACATGGTAGCCCAAGATGCTTAAGCTCCGGGCAGAATAAACCGGTAAGGTGGCGTTGATAGTGAAATGCAGCGTCAGAATCCGGCCCGAAGGCAGATTTTCCACATTTTTCGATGAATTTTATTCCCCGTGATGCAAGAGAATATTCTCCGACTTGTTCAGTGTGCTAATTAGTCGGGAGTGTTGAAATAGAAGGTATATGAGTAGATTTGATTACTTGACTGACTAGACTGTAAGAGTAGGTGGGAGAACCTCAATACTATATGTAAACAAACAGTGTCGCGGGACTATTGTACATGCTACATGGCCTTGACCAATGCTTTCAGCAAGGAGTATAATTCCAGGTTAGATTTCATGCTCTCCGCTAAGTGAAAAAAACGGCATGCCTTCTACAACCGTTATTACGTGCTGAAAGCATTGCTACAGATCTCGGATACAGTTATATTTGGATCGACAGCCTCTGCATAATTCAGAATGCCACGATCTCATGATGCGAACAAAGAGAATTCCTTGTATTTAGTAGCAACGTAACTATGATGGTATCCCAAGAACCTCGCGCATCAATGAATTTCATATTCTTACCCATACTAGCAGTCCTGACACAGAACGACACTTCGGACTGGGAGGCCGAATGTCCTAGGATGGTATTCATTTACCTCAACGGTGACTGAAATCTTTCCGCTAATGGAGTGCTGGGGGCCGGTAACGCCATCATGTGTGATAGAGATCCAATTCTTCATACTCCAGCGCTCATTACGGTGCCGGGTGTAGGGTCTCGATATGTTGTTCACATTCCGGGGGACGAAAAGACTTATTACCCACCGCAACGGACGAGGTTGTTTCCACCGAGCATCCCCCAAAACTGTGAGATATTCTTGCTGCCATTGACCTGGACACCACAGATCCAAGAGGTACATGGCCTTATATTACTGCGAGATCACTGGGGGCGAATAGTTATGTGCGTGCCGGCAAAGTACTTTTCTCTGTTGATCGGTCTCCTCCAGAGCACTATAACACATTCACCCAAGTTCAGCCAGGTGGGCAAATGAGCCACAATACTTGATGCGGTTACTTTGATGAGGATCAAATAAAATACCTGTCTAAAGAAGGCCAAGTACACTTGAAGCCGATTACTCGAATGAAGGCACAGATTGGTTTAGTTGAGAACTTGCTACTATCAAGGGTTTCGTACCGAAGTAGGGGGATTGCTCCTCTCGATACCTGTGATTAACCGGACGTAGAACCGAAGCCACGGAAGCACAATATGCCATAAAGAGACAAAAGGGAACATCAACAGTATGTATGTGTTTACTTACCTCATGTATTATTCATATACCACAGCTGAGATTATCGGCGTAATAACATATCGACAGTTAGAGGACAGTTCCATGGTTAATATGCACAGTAACGGGACACCAGCATCTACTCATTCAGTTATTGGTAGGCTTACTGGTCTTGGTTGGCGGCGGATCAGAAACACGTAGAGGCATTTTATAAGTCCCAAGGAGACTCTGCTCGTCGACCAGTCAAGGGCACACCCCCGTCCTCGGTCACCAGGATGGGATCCTCTAACCTGACACCGAAGCCATTGCTCTTTCCAAGCCGTGTCGCTTGCTCATTGGTCACATAAATTCCCTAGATCATCATCATGATTGTGTAAGTCACCAAGTTTTAGGCAGAGAACAGTAGGGACTCAAAGACCAACAACATACTGGTTCATTCGTGACGACTACGCCGGCGCGCAACTTTTCGTAATTAGCTCCGTTCAAATAAGGGTGCTCGTGCGTCTCCAGCCCCAACCCATGTCCTAGACGATGCGTATAATACGGGCCGTACCCCGCCTCCTCGACAGGGACCCTCGACGCGGCGTCAGCATCGCGACAGGTCTCGTTGGGCCGCATTTTCTCGAACGCGGCCGTTTGGGAGCGCTGCACAGTCCGCCAAATAGCCATCAACTCATCGCTCACGGCGCCACCAGGCGGGAGCATGGTGCGCGTGACGTCGCTCCCGTACCCATGCAACGTGCTCCCGATATCCACTAGGACAAACTCGCCGTCCTGCAAGACGGCGCCGCTCTTGCCTCCATGGGGATACGCCGCTTGCGAACCGAACAGCGCGAGGGCCCAGTATCCCTCGCCGACGCCGGCGCGCGTGAACAGCGCTCGCCCAGCGGCGACCACGTCCTCCTGCGTGATGCTGAGGCGCAAGCACCCTTGCAGGGCGCGCACGAGCTGCCGCGTGAAGGCATTGATGCCCTTCATGATAGCGATCTCAGCCTCGGCCTTGACGGCGCGCAGCTGCTTGACGTCGTCGCTCATGGGGATGACATCGACGCCGATGGCCTGCAGCCCAGCGGCGATCATGTGGCGCGTGTGCTCGTCAATCATGACCTTTCTCTTTCTCTTTCCCTCTCCCTCTCCCTCTCCCCTCCCAAGGCGACCACTCTCGAGAAGCACGGTGTAGGGGTCCAGCTCCTCGCGCCAGGGGATGGCGGCAGCGGCGGCGTCGCCCTCGAAGACCATGTGCTGCGATTCCGGGTTGAGGCGGCCTGTCTCGAACTGCGGGACGAGGTACGAGAAGCGCGCGGCGCTGTCGAGGATCATGAGGTACGGGCGCTCCGAGAGGCCGAACCGCGCCGAGATGTTGGCGTAGTATGTGGACGAGGCCGATGGTTCGGCGATGAAGGCGTCGACGTCCGCGGCGCGCAGAGTGCTTGCGAGGACGCTCTGGCGCGCGAGGAAGTCGGAGCGGCTGATGGGCGGGACGTCGAGGAGGGAGACGTGCGGCTCGAGGGCTTGCCACGCGCATGTTTTGAGGGCGGAGGCGGAGGCGGAGGATGCGGCTTGGTTGGTGGGTGGAACGGTAGGGAAGAAGATACCGGGCACGTCGATGGCGCCGGAGAAGAGCAAGAGGAGAACGAGGGCGGATGTAGCGCAGATCAGAGGCCACCGAAACGGCGGGCGCCGTGAGCGATTGGGAGGCGCCTGCGCCGGTTTGGATTTCAGCATCGTAGAGGCCTTCGCGTTGTCCATTGTCGATTGTCCTCCCCGAATGCGAGGCTATTGAGAGAGGGGACGTCGGCTTGTTAGCTAGGTATCTAGCGTTTGAAGTGGGCCATTTTCGGCTTATCCGGGGATGGACAGGACGGGCAGGTGGGGAACTTCGGCTTGACAGCAGCGGCGAGCGCATTGATAGTAACTTCGTGCTTCCATATTTTTGAACCACATAGGTAGTCAACAATCTCGTCATTTTTGTGACAGGAGATACGATACAGCGAATAACACAGTTAAAGCAAGTAAAATGTTTTAAGCATGCGACTTCAGCCACAAGAACAACAGCCCAGCAGGGGGTGCTGTGGCTGAAAATTAGTCTTACCCACGGTATTAACACATAATTAAGATCCTACTTTGATCTTTTAGACTAAATAGTGACTCCATGCCTTCGAGCCTTTCACACATCCATTCGATCCCCATAAACAAGCTAAAAATGGACGCCACGAACCCTATACGCCGCGTTATTAGCACATCGCAGCTATTACGAAACCGTGTAAACAAAGCAAATAATTAGACATTTGCGGCCAAGTGGAATCGCGAGATGCTTAAGAGACTCGGAACCGCGTTGAGGCAAAATCTTGAAGCAGACTTTGCGGCTTTTTTGTTATTATTATATTTAAGCAAATTACAGACGTATAAAAGTAAGGCTTTTCTGCGGTTCTTTTAATACTTTTTATATTAATACTATTTTCTATAGCTTTATCGCTCGGTGCATTGATGCAACAGCCTTTTAAACTATTGTTTTACCACGATGACTTTTGTTTAAGACTAGGAGCAACTGACCTAACTACAATTCTGTTCGAACTAACAGCGAATTTGCAAAAGCCTATCGGGAATCGAAATGACTTGTTAGCTACGCTTGTTAACTTTAAGAAAAGTAAGGTTATTTATAAAAGCACTTGGGCTACATCTATTATGGTTTTTTAACTAAATAATACAATGATTGTTAAAGTTACTAGTAAAAGCACGTTTGCTACAACGGAGTACTATTTTTTGGCATATATACAAAATTACCTTCTAAGCTTTCTAGCACTAAAGCTTTACAGCTTAGTACGTTTAAGGAACTTTTACTTACTTTTTATAAGCTTGATCCTTAGACAGGATTTAGGGCATGTATAGCCTAAGCTAAATAATGCTTAAAAGTAGAACATTAGCTTCTAAATTAATAAACTACTTTTAGAGCTTTGCTTGCTTTTACTATCTGGCGCACTGTTTGGCAACGTGGAAAAAAACGGCTGTAAAGACATTAGACAAACTATTTAAGTCAACTTAGAGCTAATATGAGATTTGGAGCAGTTTTAAGACTTTGTTTTTGCCAGCTTTAAGATAGCTTTAGCTGTGTATACTAGACTGTTGCGTTAACTGATTTCAGCTCTGGCAAAGTGCGTATTCACACACGGAGATATTCGTCCGGCTAATATTATGATGAATAGAAATAACGGCAAGTATTGGCGAGTTGTTGGCCTCTTAAACTGGGAGGCAAGTGGTTTTTACCCGGAATATTGGGAGTGCGTAAAGATAACAAATAACCTAACGCCAATTGAAAATTTCGACTAGTACAAGTACTTGCCAAAGTCCGTGTCTCACCGGCGGTACCTAGTCGAATAGCTTGTAGATAGATTGTTAGATCCAAGTATGGTCAATAGTTAAAACGATAATATAGACTGTAAAATCGGAAGACAGTAAGCATAAAATGGATGTTCGCATAAGCTTCACTTACTTGTGTATTAGAAAGAACGTTTCGCAGCGAATTCCCCTTCCACATTTGAAATATAATTAGTTCTCGCCAAAGAAAATAGAGCAAGTAGCAACAGCCCTTTGTTAGAAACCCAGATCTGTTGAATAAAAACTATTTTGTACTACGTTATGGTTAAAGTCATCGATAGGAGCGTAAAAATAAAGTTGACCTTTAACGCTTTGATTGTTTGCTGAAGAACTTTATGGATTGTGATCTTGCTTAGCTAGCTGCAAGGACGCAGTATGCATCGCTAAAGGCCTTGTCTGTCGTTATTTGATTTTTATTAACGTCAATTCATACTCTGTATAAAGGGCATTAATCTATAGATATCGAATCCTAAGGCCTTTAGTAGTCTTGACAGCGTCTTGGAACGTGCCTGGAAGGTCGGCCAACTGAACGTCACCTAGATAACGCTTTTTGGTGTTAGTCCCGCCACCACAACTTACAATCTCTGGAAAAAATAACTTTAACCACGGGGAAGTAAGGATGCTCTAAAATTGGGTGGGGGACGAGCACGAGCTGCTCTTGTCTCCACGAACGACGGGAATTGGAGCTGAAGAGCCCAATATAATCATTGTGCCATTTCGAGTTTGGATTGAGAGGGAATTGGGAAAAGATGACTTTTCACACTTAGGCTGGAACAAAGAAGGTGCTGTGTACATAAGTGGACACTTTATACTTGGGCTATGACATGACTACGAATGATTGACTATGCTGCATTTCTATGGCCCAAATAAATAGTCTTCACTTCCCATTAAAACCTACTTGCTATCAGGAAGCAGACGCGCCTTTCGAGGAGCTGTGCTGCGCATAGCTCTGCGGAGAGAGCGCTTGGTAGTCTTCAACCTACACTTGTAGCCTTAGGTATTGATAAGGGGAAGATAATAGGGAGGGTAAGGCAGGCAAGCACTTAATAACGAGGATTTCCTTCCGCTCGGACGGAGGAGCCGAAGTTATTGTTGTAGGTTGAGAGTAGGACAAATGGGGAGCTATAATCATGTGCTTCTTAAAACTAGGTCCGTAATAAATAAGAATAGAAAAGAAAATAGCTAAGCGGAAAAGGGCTTAATATGGCTGCTTCTACGTTATACAGCAGATCCGATATACCTAAATTATAAATTAAATAGAGAATACTATACCTAACGTAATTAATAAGCAAGCACCACAGACAAGCGAGCGCCACACTAAACTCGACCAGCATAATTTTTATTTTAAACCTACGTTTTTTTTACAACAACATAATGCTACATAAAAGCAATAAAAATTAAATAATTTTAGCTAATTAAGCTATAAATTTAAACCTAATTTTAAGTATTAAAACTGTTGTTATTATTTATAAAATTAATTATAATACTTTTTGTTAACAACAACATAGTTAGCTTTTATAATGCAATATTATATTAAATTTATAATAGTTTAATATAGCTAATTAATTATTTTATAATTATAACGCGTTAACGCATCTCCCACTTAAACGGGTCACCCCGAAATACATATAAAAAACGTCCGTGCGCTTTTAAATAAATCGACCAATTTTGATCGTACAGACTAATAATTAGTATTTTTGAAATCCTTATTAAATAACAAATCCAAATCTATTTTCCTTAATTTTATAGCTATTTTATTCGGCGAGTTAAGTGTAAATTTGGACCCACTTTTCTGTTTTTAAAGCTATACGCCTTAATAAAATAGCTAGAAAATAAACAAAAATACTTTTAAATTTCTTATTAAATAAGGATTCCAAAAACACTAATTATTAGTCTGTACGATCAAAATTGGTCGATTTATTTAAAAGCGCACGGACGTTTTTTATATGTATTTCGGGGTGACCCGTTCAAGTGGGAGATGCGTTATTTGTTAACAAACAATAAGTTTTTAATTTTGTAAAATAATAACTAAAGCTTTAAACGCGTTTTAATTGCAAATATAATTATTAAAAAGCTTAATATAATATTAATAAAGCAAATATTTATAACTTTAATAAAACAAGCTTTATAATAAGCGTTATGTTAATAATAATAATAGTTATAAACCTTAAAAAACGTAAAAAGCTTAAAATAGCTTAACAAAATAATTAAAAATAAGTTATAATAATTTAAAGCGTTAATTTTTAAAAATAAGCAGTTTTGCTATTTATTATTATTATTAATAAATATTATTTGTTTTTTTAATATAAAAACAGCTAATTATTAAAAAATTAGTATATTATTATTAATAATAATAATTAAATAACAAATAAACAAAGTTTTAAATAAATTTAACATTTTAATAAACATATTAAAAGCTGTTTAATTAAAGTTTATTGTTTTTTAATATTTAACAGCTATAAAAGCTATTATTTAATTAAATTTAAGCTTTATTGTAAAAATAATAAAATTATTACTTTATATATACTTTATTATTTATTTTATTTTTTTTAGCTTTTTAATATTAGTTGTTTTAGTTTATTAAAACAAACGTATAGCTAGCAAATTAAAAATATAATGTATAAACATATTATTTATATTATTAAAGCTAACTTTTATTTTATTTTTTATGTTACTTTTTTAAAAGTTTTTACTTTTAAAAATATTAAAACAACTTTTAAAAAACTAGCTTTATATTTTTTAGTTTAAATTTTATACTTTTAAAATTAAATATTAAATTATAAACTTTAATATTTTTTAAATTAGTTTTTAAACTATTTATATTATAAGTTTTAAAATCATTTAATAATTTAATTAAAACAATATTATAAACTAAATAACGTATTTTACAAGCTAGTTTTACATATAAGCAAGTTTTGCACTTTGGCTTAGCGTACCCTGTAGGCTAATTTATATGTAGAAGTACTTACCTTACTTTTTAATAACTTCGCAAAAAAACATTGTACAATAAAATAATTAGTACTATTAAATTTGTAATAAAATAACGAACCTAATAGTATTTTATTTTATTTTCTAGCTATTTTATTTAAAGCGTTATTAAAAACTACGCTAAAATAATCTTTACAAATTTGTTTTTTAAAGCTATACGCTTAAAATGAAATAGCTAGAAAATAAAAAAAATACTATTAAATTTGTTATTTTATTGTACAATGTTTTTTTGCAAAGTTATTAAAAAGTAAAGTAAATACTTTTGCATATAAATTAGCTTACAAAGTACGCTAAGTGTTACGTTTAAAAAGTCTTTTAAAGTTAAATATAATAAAATGTATATTTTGTATAATAAGTTTTATATAAAACTAAAGCTTGTAAAAGCAAAAAATAATATGCAAAGCATACTTAAATAAATTATAATAATATAAGTAAACAAAATTAAAAAAATTTTTTTTAATTAATAGTTTAGTTAATAATACACTTAAATTATAACAATTAAATTTTTTTTTTATAATAAGTTGTTTTAATTTAAATATAAAGTTAAATGTTATTATAAGTAGTATTAATATAATTAAAAATAAAATTATAACAAAATATAATATAAAATTAAAAACTAAAAATTAATTAAGATTAGTAAAAAATAAGTGTAAACAATAAAAAAAATAGTATAAACAATAAGAATTTTTAACCAATAAAAAAATTTTGCGTATTTTAAATAATTTTTAAATATTTAAGCTTATAATAATACGTTGTTTTAAACGCGAATTATTTAGCAAGCTAATTCGAAAATAAAATATATAGCTTGTTATCTTTTTTTTTCTTTTTTTTTTAGCTGCTGCTAGCATTTTTTATTAGTTTTAGCTATAGTTGCTACTAATTACGCTTTTATTTTAATTATTTTTAAGCTTTATTTAATTATTTTTTTTATTTAAATTATTGCTTTTATTATTTATTATTTTTTTATTATGTTTTTTTGTTGTTAGCGTTATTAAATTTGTTAAACATGCTAGCGTAAATTTAGCTATTATAAAAAGCTTTTTTATATAACGTATAACATAAGCATTTTAAACATATAAGTATTCTGAACACTTTTTTATACTTTTGTACATACATTTGTTTTTAATAATATTTTAACTATTAACAATAGTACTATTGTACGAAGAAAAAAATATGCAGCTTGCTATTTAAGCTTTAGAACGCAATAAAAAATTATTTTTGTAGCGCGCTGCAAAAATTTATAATGTGCTACTTTTAACCTTTTTTATAAAATGCGCCGGAATTTAATTAAAGCGTATAATACGCCTAAAAACATATTTATTATTAAATTCAAAAAAAAAAGCAGTTGTATAATATATACTTAACTTAAATGCGCAAGCATTTTTGCTAAAGTTATATAATATAAAAAATATAGCTAATTAATTATTATGCGAACGCAATATGTTTTTGGTTAAAGTTAATTAAGCTTTAAACTTTGTATAACAAACATTTAACTTTTGTACGCGTTTTAATTGCTAAATTAATTATTAGCAAGTTTTTTGTAAAAATTTTAATATATATTAAACATAGTTTATTTTATACAAAATATAATTACGTTTAAAAGCATTTTAAAAAAAAATATTTACAACTTTAATAAAACAAGCTTTATAATAAAAAAAATGTTGTTTAAAATAATTGTAACTTTGTTTAAAAAACGTAAACAATTAAAAGCTGTATAGCAAAATAATTAAAAATAAGCTATAGTTATTTAAGCTATTTTTTTGTACAGCTATTTTTTGCTGCCTTATATTATTTTAGTTAAAATTACTTACTTTTTTTTTAATATAACATTAAATTATTATTAGATTAAAAAATTACAATAATAAAAAATAGTTAAACTATAAATAAAAAAAGTTTAAATTAAATTAAACATTTTAATTAATATATAATTAGTTATATAAAAAGTTATTACTGCTTTTTAATTTTAAATAGCTATAAAAGCTACTACTTTGTTTAATTTAAATTATATGTTAAATAATACAATATTATTACGCTTTGCATGCTTTTTTATTTATTGTATAAACTTTAGCTTTTTAATATTAAATGTTTTAGTTTTTTAAAGCAGGCGTACAGCAAAAAAATTAACAAATTAGCTTAGGTTTATATTATTTACGTTAACAAAAAAGATTTTTTAAAGTTATTTTATATTGCATATAACGCTTTAATAATTAAACAAAACATTTAAAAAAGTTAAAAAAGGTTTAACTTTGTTTTATATAATTTTATGCATATTATTTTGCAATTTTTATTAAAAAATTTAATTAAAACACTTTTAAAATTATTTAACAAGCTTTAAACTTAAAAGTTAAAAACATTGTATAATATTAAAAACGCTAAATTATAAGCTAAATATATTAAAAATAAAATTATATAACATTAAAGTAGCTTTTTAATAGTTATTTTAAACGCAATTAATTTAATTACAAAAAAAATAAGTATGTTAAAGCACTAAGTTATATTATTGCAAACTAAAATAGCTAAACTTTAAAAAGCAAATTAAAAACTAAGCTAACATTATTATATAAAAAACAAACAGATTTAAACAAAAAAATTACTTACTGTATAAAAAAAACAAAATTAAAAAATTAAAAAAGCTATTAAAAAGCAAATAAATAATAAAGTGCAGTTAAATAGTTATTATACAAAAGCAAGTGCTATATATAAACAAGGCTGTAGAATTTGCAAAAAGCTTGGACACAATGCTTGTACATATAAAAATAGGCCAAAAATAGTTAGCAAAAACAATTTTAAATAATTTTAAATAATTTTTTATATTGTTGTTAAGTTATTAAGTTTTTTTGTGTAAAAGTATAAAAAAGTGTTTAAAATGCTTGTGTATTTAAAATGCTTATATTATATGTTAACTAGTTTTTTTATATATTGTTAATAATAAAGCGTTATTATATATACGTTTTAATTTTAAGCTAGCTTGTTTTTAAAAGTTATATATATATATAAAAAAACAATTTTGTTTTTTTATACTAGCTATAGCAAAAGCTATAAAATTTATTAAGCTATAAGTTGTTTTATATTATTTTTTTATACAAATTGCTACTTATAATTTAGATTTTTTTTATAATGTAATTTAAACCTGTTTAAATATTAAAAGTTTTTAAATAAAGCAAATATATGTTTTAAACTTGTTATATTAAAAATAACAACTTTGTTTTATTAGTTAAAACTAATATAAATATTAATGTTTTTTAAGCAAGTTTAAAAGTTTATTGCAAAAAAATTGCAGCTATTTAATTTTAGCTTTTTTAAGCTTTTTATTTTTTTTTATAGTTTATTAAACTATATATAATATAATTAATAAAATTAAAAATAGCAAAATAATTATATATTTTTTTATTTTATTTATTTTATTTATTTTATTTATTTTATTTATTTTATTTATTTTATTTATTTTATTTATTTTATTTATTTTATTTATTTTATTTAT